>WOXC01008134.1:0-561742 GCA_011680675.1 Gymnobelideus leadbeateri
TAAAGATCTTCCCTGCCCCTAGCTTAAGTGCACCTGGAGCTTGTGGTGGGAGGCTTGTTTTTCAGGAAAGCCCACACCTTGATACTCCTGAGATGGAAAAGCAATAACGGTGACTGATGATATCTTTCTCACTATGAAAATAATGGAAGAAGGGTGTGTGGTCATATGAGTACATATGTGAATGTGTGTGTAGATGGTTACAGTTATATATGGATAGAGGGCATAGGTTGAATCTGTTGGGAAGGGAGAATACTCAAGGGATGAAATTATGAGGTGAGAGAGGAAAGTGGCAAGAGGAGATGGGGAGAGACAGGGTAGGGTATAGGATAAACTATCTTATGTAGAAGAAGCAAGGGGAAGTGGTTGTAAGAGGGGGGAAGAATAGGCAGGCTAAAAAGGCAAAACCACATCCTCATTGAATTTGGTTCAGGGAGAGAATGACATACATGCTAAATGGGATATCTCAACCTGCAGCAGAATAGGGGGAAGGGGGATGAGAGGAGGGAAGATGGATGGGAGGGCATCCTTGGGGGGAGGGGTGGTTGGAAGTACCCACTATAGAAGAGGGACAGGATCATGTGGGGAATGGACCAGGTGGGGGGTGGGATGAGTGGGAGGGAATTGTAAGCAGCCTTGTACAATATATCTACTATGATAATGTTTTGCATAGCTAGACATGTACAACATATACTGAATTGCTTATCTCCCCAGAGGGAATGGGTGACAAGGGAGGAAGGAAATGGATCTGAAATTCGAGGTCTTAACATTAAATGTTTCAAACATATATAAATACTATTATTAATACTCTTTTGCTTATAATTGGGAGATAAGATGTGCAGGCATTGGGACACAAAGATTCACCTTCCTCTAATGGAAAAGTCGATGGGGGTATGGGAGAAGGTATGAGAGAGAGCAGATTGAAGGAAGCGCTATCTTGTGGGACTGCTATTCTGGGAGGTTGGGTAGGGGAATAACGGGGGGAAAATGATTGTAACTCAAAATCTGGCGGAAATGAAGGATGTAAAACAGAAAAAAAATTTATTAAAGCGCACAGAGATGAAAAAAAGGAACTTAGATTAAAAAAAAAAGAAAAAAAGAGTAAGCATTATCTATAATGGAGATAAAATAGATGCCTCCCCAACAAGATAAGGGAGAAGCAAGGATATCCATTATCACCATTATTATTCAATAATATATTAGAAATTCTAGCTATAGCAATAAGAGAAGAAAAAGAAATTGAAATTAGAATGGGCAACAAGGAAACAAAACTATCACTGTTTGCAGATGATATGATGGTTTACTTAGGGATTGCTAGGGAAGGAATTATTTGAAGCAACTAACAACTTCAGTAAAGTTGCAGGATATAAAATAAACCCATATAAATCACCAGCATTTCTATATATTACCAACAAAGTCCAGTAGGAAGATATAGAAGAAGAAATTACATTTAAAACAACTGCAGATAGGATAAAATACTGGGGAGCCTACCTGCCAAGACTCACACAGAAACTACATAAACACAATTACAAAACACTCTTCACACAAATAAAGATAGATCTAAACAATTCTATAAATGTTAACTGTTTATGGGTAGACTGAGCCAATATAATAAAAATTAGACTATTACCTAAATTAATTTACTCATTCAGTGTCATACTAATCAAACTACCAAGGAATTACATTATAGAGCTAGAAAAAATAATAACAAAATTCATCTGGAGAATCAAAATGTCAAGAATATCAAGGGAATCAATTAAAAAAAAAAAAGATGTTCTCAGGGTTAGGTTAGACAGCCTAGCAGTACCAGATCTTAAACAAAAGTGGTAATCATCAAAACAATCTGATCCTGGATAGGAAATAGAGTGACTGGTCAGTGGAATAGATTAGGTACGTAATATTCAGAAGTAAATGAGCACAGTAACCTACTATTTGATAAACCCAAAGATCCCAGCTATTGGAGCAAGAATTCACTATTTGATGAAAACTGGAAAGTATTCTGGCAGAAACTAGACATAGATAAACATCTCACGCCATATTCCAAAAAAAGCTCAAAATGAGTGTATGATTTGAACATAAAGGGTGATGTCATAAGCAAATTAGGGAAACATGGAAAAAATTACCTTAAGATTTATGGTAAGAGAAGAGTTCATGACCAATCGAGAGATAGAAAGGATTGTGAATGATAAAATGGATAATTTTGATCACATTCAATTACATTTTAAAAATTCCACAAAAACAAATACAGTCAAAATTAGAAGAAAAACAGGAAACTGGGAGGTGGGTAGGAAAATTTTATAGTAAGTTTCTCTTGTAAAGGTCTCATTTCTCAAATATATAAGGAGCTGAGCCAAATTTATAAAAAAGTAAGATCCATTCCTCAATTGATAAATGGTCAAAGGATATAAGCAGGCAGTTTTCAGAAGAAGAAATCAAAGCTGTAGTCATACAAAAATGTTTTCTATCATTATTGATTAGAGAAATGCAAATTTAAACAACTCTGAGGTACTACCTCATACCTATCAGAATGACTAATATGACAGAAAAGGAAAATGACAAATGCTGGAGGGGATGTGGACAAACTGGGACTCTAATTCACTGTTGGTGGATCTGTGAACTGGTTCAACACCTCTGGAGAACCATTTGGAACTATGCCCAAAGGGCTATGAAACTGTGCATACCATTTGACCAGCAATACCATTTTGAGCCATACCTCAATGAGATCAAAGAAATAGAAAAAGGTTACATGTGTACAAAAATATTTATAGCAGCCCTATTTGTAGTGGCAAAGAATGAGGGGATACCCATTAATTGAAGAACGTATGAATACGTTGTGGTATATTAATGTGATGAAATACTATTGTGCTGTAAGAACTGATGAAGGAAATGATGAAGGGGATGGTTTCAGACTTATATGAACTAATGGAAAATGAAATGAGCAGAACCAGGAGAACAGTGTACACAGAAATAGCAATATTATAATGACAATCAACTGTGAAAGACTTAGCAACTCTGATCAATACAGTGATTCACAACAATTTCAAAGGATTTGTGATGAAAAATAGTATCCTTCAGATAGAGAACTGATGAACTCTGAGTGCAGATTGAAGTGTGTGTGTGTGCGCGCGCGCGCAAGCGTATTTATTTTTCTTGTTTTTTTTTTTTCTCACAACACGACTGATTAGGAAATATGCTTTGTCTGGCTTCATATGTATAATGGGTATCATATTTCTTGCCTTCTCAATGGGTGGGAGAGGGAGTGGAGGAAGAGAGAGTTTGGAACTGAAAATTAAAACTATAAAAAGGAAAATGAGGATTGATATTCGTGTGGATTCATTTGCCAAAATCTTCTCCATCAAACGAGACCATATCTATCTCATCCTGAAAAGTCTTACCGTCCCTACTACCTTTCAAACTATATCTTTCATTTTCTTTGTGGCTAAACTCCTTGAGAAAGCCATCTATATTTACTCCCTTTACGTCCTCTCCTCTGTCTTCTAAGTGTGTACTATGGCTTCCAATCTCATCACTTAACTGAAATTGCCCTCTACAACATTGCCAGTGATCTCTTCATTACCAAATTAAGCATTCTTTTCTCAATCCTGATTCTTCTTGACCTCCCTGATGCTTTTGACACTGTCAGTCACCTCTTGGATACTCTCTTCTCTCTAGGTTTTTGTGATGCTTCTCTCCTCTTCTTCTCCTTTCTGACCACTTCTCAGTATTCTTTGCTGTTTCTTTATCAATGTCATGCTTGGTAACCATGAGTGTCCCCCCCAATGCTCTAAACTGACTCCTTTCTCTTTTCACTTTATTAGTTGGCAATCTCACCAATTAGTATGTACTCAATGATCATTTAGATGCTAAATCTATAGCTCTGGTACCCATCTGTCTGATGAATTTCAGACACATCTCTAATCGCCTCTTGGATGTCTAGAACTTGTTGTCCTTTAGGCATCTCAAATTCAGTATGTCCAAAATAGAGCTCATTATCTCCCTCCAATGCTCCCCACTTTGGGACTTCCCAATTAATTTTGAGGGCACCACTATCCTTCCATTCACCCAGATTTACAGTCTCTTTGTCATCTTTCAATCATTCTCCCTTACCCAGATCCCCAACAATTGCCAAATCTTATCATTCTACTTCAACAACATCTCTTCCACATCTGTCTCCTCTCCACTCATGCAGCCATAAGCCTAGTCCAGGACCTTATTACCTCCTCTTTTCTTATTTCAACAGCCTTTAAACTGTTGTCCTTGCCTCAAGTTTCCCATCACTCTAGATCTATCCTCAGTCACCAAAGTGATTTTGCTCTACAAATTGTATCATGTCACACACTAGTTTCTCACCACCACCACCACCACCACCACCCCCAGCCTGGGGAGCACCAGTGGCTCACTCTTACCTCTAGGATCAAATATAATCCTCCTCTTTTTCACATTCAAAGCCCTTCACAAACTAGCCCCTTTCTATCTACAGTTTTATTGTATTTGCATATCCTCCATGCCCTCTATAATCCAGCTACTCTGATCTTCTTGCTATTCCCTCAACATAGCATTCCATTTCCTACCTCCATGTCTTTCCACTGGATGTCCCCCATGCCTTAGCCTAAGCTCAATATTTTAGTTTCCCTGGTATTTTTCAAGCCTCAGATCAAACTTCATCTTCCGTGGAAAGACCATTTCCAGTCCCGGAAGTGCTAGTAACTTCCCCTCTCAGATTACCTCCATTGATTTTATACACACCTGTCTGTAAGTACAGGTATATGTATGTGTATACATACAGTGTGTACCTAATTATTTGTATGTTGTCTCCCTAGTTAGAATGTGACCACCTTGAGATGGCCTTTCTTTGTTTTCCCAGAACTTAGCATAGTGCTTGGCACATAGTAAGTGCTGAGTAAATTCTGGTTGATTGAGTGACTGACTGTCATCTGAGGAAAAGAAAGGTCTGGAGAGGAGACATGTATTCCAAGAATGGTTGGTAGCTGGGTGAAGAATTAGAAGTCATGTCTCCTGGCTCCCAGGGCAGGGATCTTTCTACTACACCTCTCTCCATCATGTCATTCTCTTGTGCCTTTGAGTCAATGATAAAGGTGAACTATGAATCCGTCGATTTCCCATCTCTTAGCTCTCTTTAAGCACCAGGCCATGGACAATGCATCTTATAGTTCATATAGTCCAGGCCATGGACAATGCATCTTATAGTTCATATAGTTCAACTTCTTTATTTTACAGATTTAGAGTGGAGGGTTAGAGGGGCTTCATTCCACCCATTCTTTGTGGACAATAGGAAGGCTGGAAACACTGAAAGAAAGGGAAAATCTAAGGGTGGGTGGGTGGGTAGGTCAACCCTATTTTATGAAGGGGAGTCCTTACCCTCACACTCATACCTCCCAATCCCATCTCAGCCCTACAACTAATGCACCTTACAGGAAGGAGCTGTGAAGTAGTCATGTCCCACCTATGTGTCCACCCCAGTCATCTCCCTCAGATGGCTTTTTATTACACTAAATTGCAAGGACCCATCCAGTGATCTCTGAGTTGCTTCTTTCACAGGTGGCTGGTGGACATTTGGTCATGGCCTAGAAGCTGCAGCTTGAGACCAGATCTCCGCCCCCCCCCCCCAATTCCAGAAACTTTAGGATCTGACTTAGGCCAGCCACTGAGGATCATGGGGGCTCAGGACATTCTGTACTTCTCATGGTGGAAGTGGGGAAACTTCAGGCCCAAGGCTTGAACTCTCACTGTCTCACTGCTAGGGACTTTGGTAGGCTAGGTGGGGGGAGTGGTTGTGACTTTAGAAAGGGGGGGGTTGGGTGTTTATCCCCCCAAGAGGAGAGAAGGGGTTCATAGACTTCCTGGATACTTTGGGCATCATCCCTTGTTTTGTCATTCATAGTTTGTTTTGTTTTTCATTTCCCAGTCTGGCAAGGTCTCCTCTCTCCCCTCTCCCTTCCTCCTCCCCAGTAGGAATTAATGACCATCATCCACACAGACTGCCCTTGTCTCGAGAAAAGACACACACACACACAACAAAAAATTGATTTGCAGATAGAAGACTTTATTTTGCACCACAGTTCAGCACAAGATGGGAGAGCAAGCAACCTGAATCTCTTTAAGAGTTTACTACAGACACATTGAGAGATACACAGGTGGAGATAGCAGGGGAAGGGCTCACTGATTTCAGAACATCTATTCCTTCACCCTCCTCTATCCCTTCCTGGCTCCCACAGCTACAGTCTGTAAACATTCAAATTCCCACCCCTTCCAATGGGAACCTGATACTTTCATGGGTAGGGAAGATGGGAAGTAGCTCCCTCTGAACCTGGGGGTGGGCTTTGGCGGGACTTGTGCTTCTAATGGTCACCCTATTGCTTTTGCCAGGAAGGAGAGGGTCTTCCAAAGTGCTTTACAAACTCTACAAAGATTGGGTGTAGGGGAGTCAGCCACCTCTGGAATGACAATTTAAACCCAAAGTGACAACGACTCAAAGGTCGTTGTTTTTTTTTCCTCTCTCTCTTTCGAGTCCTTCCGTGACTCCATAACTTTCCTGAGAGGGAGGGAGCAAGCCTGCAGCCTCCCCAGGTGACTTGCTTTGTAGAACTCAAGACTTCTCCCAGCCGGGAGCTCTCCAATGCTTGCTGGTGCTGAAACATAACTCTCCAGAGGTGCTTGGGGGCAGAATGCCCATCTTGGATGGGGGAAGGGAAGTAGGGAATAGGGCCTGGGGGGGGGGGGAGGGAGAGAGCGGGGGACAGCATGGGAGAAGCCTCCCCCATTTCCAATTGAGGAACCCAACCCTCATCTTCCCCCAGGAGATCCTGGTTTTTCCCTCTTCCCAGACTTGGGTTCCTTAGACAGCCCCCGCCTCAAGTTGAAGAATTTTGGGATAGTGCTCCTGCTTCCACCAGCACATAGGCACAAACACGTACAAACACGCACAAATGCGCACGGGGCAGCCAGCGTTAAACCGCTTCCGAGTTGGAGCGGGTAAGAGCATGGAGCTGGGTTGGGGGGAATGCCTTGCACCCCGGGAGGGAGGCAGCAAGGTCAGGGGGCGAAAGGCCAGAGGCTGATTCCATCACGAGGGGGAAAGTCAACCCCGGAAGGGGTCTCCCACTTCTCCTCTCCTCACTTTGCTCTATGCTTACACCCTCTGACCAGGACCTCTCAGCTGAGAAACCCCAGACTCGTCTTTCCTACTCCTTTCTCTCCTTTCTACTCCTCGACATTCCTCAACCTCTCCTCCCGGACCCTCGCCCCACTCCCTCGACCGGAGCCTCAGACATTGCTGGTGGCAGCCCGAGGTCGGGAGAAGAGGGAGCGCAAATAGGTGGTGTAGGCAACCGACAGAGACCTCCGGATCTCTGGGTTGCGAAAGCCGTAGACCACAGGGTTAATAGCCGAGTGGCAGGCGGCTGGCAGCGCCAGATAGTAGGTGTAGACCTGCGGATAGGTAGGGTCAGCCACCATCGCGTAGACGGCCAAGGGCACCCAGCAGAAGGCGAAGGTGGCCAGGACCAGAGAGAGAGTGGATACGCCCTTGCGATTGCTGGACACCAGGCAGAAGGCGGACGGCAGGGGAGAGCCAGCATTGTTGATAATGTGGCGCTGGACCGCGATCTGCTGCGCGTGGCGGAAGGCGACCCGGCAGATCTGCAGGTAGAGATGCAGGATAAAGGAAAAGAGGAACAGATAGGAGACAGACAGCCCGGCCGCCTGATCTTTGGTCAGGGGGCTCAGGACGCTGCAGGTGTCAGGGGTGTCTAGGCAATGCCAGCCCAGAGCGGGAAGAGCGCCGATGCCGAGACAGGTGAGCCAGAGAGCCGCCAGGAGACCACAGGTGAAGGGCAGAGTACGTTCAGCCTGGTAGGTGAGAGCGCTGTACAGGGACAGGTATCGATCCACTGTGATGGCCAGCAGACTACATGCTGAAGCCGAAAAGGCGGACAGCAGCAAACCGGCCAAACACAGCGCTACAGCATCGCTCACAGGATCCATCACGCATCGGGCAACGAAGTTGGCTACCAGGCCCACACCGGCGAGCAGGTCGGCCAAGGCGAGGCTACCTATAAGCATAAAGGTGGGGGCCCGAAGGCTGGGAGTACAACAGAGCACTGCCAGCACCAGGGCGTTCTCGCAGGCCATGACTGTGCCTGCTGCGCACAGCGCGATGTCCCACGGGCTCACCCCCTCGCCACCTCCCAGACCCCGACCACGGCCCATCGGCCAGGAGCCGTTGGGGGGCCAGGGACTGCCGTCTGGTGGGGGGGGAGGTGAGGCATCCGTGGCGGTGCTGGGGCTGGTGCCTGGGCCAGGGCTGGAGCCGGGGGAGGCCGAGGCGTGGAGCAGGAGCTCGAGAGGAGACTCCAGAGGCGACTGCGTCGGTGGAGGGACCATTTCTGTCGAAAGGAAGGCAGAAAGGAGAAAGACGGATCAGGGGCTGGGGCTGAGGGGCGGGGCAAGGAGAGCGGGGAAAGGAACCGAGTAGGGGGAAAACAGTGCCACCTCTGGACTCTGGGAATTTGGGGTGGGGGAGACAATGAGAGGGGTAGAAGAGCCCCGAAGCTGACCACCCCACCTATGACCCTCGGGGGAGCCACGGTTTGGCAGAGTCAGAGATGAACCGCCCTTCTGTCTGGGTTTGTCTGGTGGTCGATGTCTGGAAGATCCAAGGGGACTGTCAGTGTTTTTAAGCCTCATGATACTGGACTTCATGTCCTTTCTGAGCCCCGGGTTGTCTTTCTGTCTGCTCGCCTCCCTATGTCCTAGGTTTCTTCCTCGAGGTCTTTCTGCGCCTTAAGGTGCTTTCTGTCCATCTCTCTAAGGCCCCAGAGTGTCTTTCTGTCTGTCTACCCCTCTCCGTGTCACAGGGCTTGTGTCTTTCTCGCCCTCCTCAGCGCATCAGGGTGTCTTTCTGTCAATTTTCTAAGTTCCTAGGTGAGAACCAGCCCTTTTTACATCTGTCTTCATCCTCTATGTGTGGGTGACGGTGTGTTTGACCTCCCCCCCCATGGTCATGGGACCCCTCCTCCATTCACGTCCCTTGTTTCAGAACCCCTAGCGGGTCTTTCTGCCTGGATTCTTGGTTTTTGCCTCCTCTACACCCTGGGGGCTAGTTTCCCCGAGGAGAGCCGCCCCTCAAGTACGAGACTGAGGGAGGCTCAGTAGATCACTTTGTTTTAGAGATTTTGGTGGTGGTGGCGGCGTGTGTGTGTGTGTGTGTGTGTGTGTGTGTGTGTGTGTGTGTGTCGCGCGCGCGCCCGTGTGTGTTTGGTGCAACATTTCCCTGGACACCGCTGCATCCGCTGCAAAGATACCCAGCCTGGGCGCTGCGCTCTGCGCGGAGCCGAGCTGGGCTCCCTTCTCCTCCTCGGGCGGACTCTGGGAGCTCAGCCCAGCCTGCCTCCACTGCTCTGCCCTTGGCTTGGTGGCAACCTGCGGTCAAGGTGTCTCAGGGCTCGCGGAGGAGACAAGTGTTCTCCAGCCACCCTGAGCTGTTCCTTGGGACGGAAAAGGACCTGCCCCCCGCTGTTTGCCCCAGCCCCAACCCCAGCCCCAGCCTCCACCCAGCCTCCACCCAGCCCCGATCGGGACCATGGACAGAGGCTCCCCTACTCATCCCACACCCAATGTTTCGGATGCCTTACGCCTCCCACGCCCCTTGCCCTCCACTCCATTGCCTCTGATTTTCCGTTCCCTGCCACCCCGTACCCCTGCCCATTCCGACCCACGCCCAGTCTGGAATCATGCAATACCCATCTCTTACTTGGGCCGGTTTGACCAGCCGGTCGGGTCCCGGCGATCAAGGCTCAGCGGAGCCTTTGAAGCCTGCTGCTTCTCCTTCCTCTTCCTCTGCCCAGTCTCCGGATCTGAAGCCTTACTCCGCGGTTGAGGCTGCTAATAAAGCTATGGTATCGCTTCGCACTTAATATTCTTACCCTATTGGGTCTGCTGATAAAGCTCACTGCTGACGTCAAAATGTTCTCTGATATTCATGATGGGCTCCAAAGCCTGCGAAGCGAGGAGGTGGGAGCAGAATAGCAAGGAGGCGCTCGCGCATCCCCCCTCCCCTCTCCAGCCCCTCACAAAGAAGCTGAGCAGCCCCCTCTCCACGCTCCCTTCCGATGTACCTCCTCATCCCTCCGCATTCGCTCTAGGGACTCTGAAATCCTGTTCGGGGGCGAGAGGGAGGGAGGGAGAATGGAGTGGAAAGGAGAGAAAACTGGTTTGGGAGTCAGGCAACCTGGCTTTGAATCTATGTTCTGCTCCTTTCTTCATGAGGCAACATGGATTAAGGGGCTGAGCTTTGCGTTCGAGTCAGTAAACCTGGGTCCAGATCCTGCTCTGCTACTGTGTGACCCTGGGCAGATTGCTTTACTTTTCTGGGCCTCCTTTTTCTCATCTTTCAAATGAGGAGGCTGGCCTCTAAAAGTCTCCGAAGCTCTAAATATCCAATCTTGGGATCTGTCAAGTCCTCTGAGGAGTCTGTTTAGATCCAACAAGATGTATGCTTATAACTAGGTGATCCAGAGTCATGTGGGATCCAGCAAAGAGCTGACCCATGGCCACATGGAATGATCACTCTTCCTCTCTGCTTGGCAGAGTTAGGAGCAATGGCTGCTGGATGCTGGCTCAGTGTCAGCTGAATTATGGAAGCTGATTTATGGGTTTTATCGTTTTCCATGAGGTGGAATAAAAATTGTATCAGATATACATTAACACCTTGAGGTGGGGACCCTTTTAATCACATCTGTGGAGACTTAGATGTAAATTATATTTGAGCAGCATTCCAAGATTTCCCAGAGGTCACTGGGAAGGGGGGGCATGAGCCAAAGAGAAGTGTGTGTGCTTTTAGGGGCTGCCCACATGTGCCACTCTTTGTGACCCCATTTGTGGTTTTCTTAGCAGAGATACTGGAGTGGTTTGCCATTTCCTTCTCTAGCTCATTTTACAGATGAGGAAAATGAGGCAAACAGGGTTAAGTGACTTGCTCAAGATCACACAGCTAGGAAGTGCTTGAGGTTAGCTTTGAACTCAGGAAGCTGAATCTTCCTGATTCCAGGCCTGATACTCTATTCACTGCCCCACCTAGCTGCCCAATGGGCCACCTACAATGTTAGAGGCAGCTAGGTGTCAAAGTGGATAGAATGGGACCTGAACCCAGAATGGGGTCATCAAGAGTCAGACATGACTGAAATGACTAAAGAACAACAATGATGAAACGATTGTGGCCCTGACTTATAGAAATATGATCTGCCAAGACAATTGAACTGTAAAGTGAAATAAGATTTTCAGCAAAGAATTCCTTTTCACTGAATTTATTCAAGTAAAGGTTGGATGAATGAATAAAAGAATTGTCAGAGCTGAAAGGGACATCATCTAGTCTACTCATACCCCACATTTTACAGAAGAAGAAACTGAAGTCCAAAGAGGAAAAGCAATTGACAACATGGATTTGTGGCAGACCTGGGGCTTGAATCCACGTTTCTGACTTCATGCCCAGTGATCTTTCCATTTAATCTAGTCCTTCACTTGTTGGGAGCAGTTGCAGGAGGAACTTTTGCTCAGGTACAGGTTTCATTAGCTACCCTCTGAGGTCTATTTAACTCTGAGTTTGTGAGATTACCTATGGAGGATGAGAAGCCTTATGGGGAAGAGACCTTCAGGGCCCTTCCTACCAGGGACTAGTCAAAGTCTACCCATTTCAGCTCCAGCTAGGGTGATTACTGCAGCTACAAAATGGCTGTCAACTCCTGAGTATCCCTCTGGGCCAGGGCCAAGGCCAAGGCCAAGGCTGTTTTGACCCCCCCCCCCCCTTACTCTCCCCCACCTCCATCCACACCTAGCTCACTCCTTATAGGCACAAGGTCCCCAGTATGTGAATTATACCTGAGCATAGCTGGCTCTGGGCGATCAGCCTAGAGCAAGGGTTCTGGAAACTTCTATGGAATACCCAATGGTGTGTCGGGGGCAGGGGCGGGGGAAGGGCTTTGTATGATGAATCCCAAGACTGGCTCTGATACTTACTAGATATGGAACCTTGAGCAAGCCGTTCCAATTCTCTGGTCCTCGGTTCCTTCTCTGAAAGATGAGGGGTGTGTGTGTGTGTGTGTGTGTGTGTGTGTGTGTGTGTGTGTGTGTGCAGGGGAGTGATCAACCAATCAGAGGATGGAACGAGGGGTCGTAGCCCACCCTGCCTACAATAGCCAATCATGAGGCTTGTCTCCAACCCAACCACACCTACCCTTATCTTCCAACAATCCCCCACTCTACCCCCTCCTTCCGCTGTGCTAGTTCCTGCATTCCCCCCACCCTTTTTCTGAGCCCAGCCTCCGCTTAGCAAGGCAGTTATAACCTAACCACTCCCTGGTCACTCACAGCCACAGCTGCACAGGTGCCACTGGGAAAATTCTTTCCCTCTCCCCCTACCCTCCGATTTTGGCCCTCTTCTTCATCCCCACCTTTAGTATCTCCAATTCTCCAGATCCCCTGAAACTGTGCTGGTGCCCCTAGGAGGGCAGGCTAGGCTCTCGAGGATAATGAAGTCCCCTGCCACCCTCTTTTTCATTTGGGATGGGACAGCGAGTCTCACGGGAAGCTCACACGTGGATGGATCGAAATCTGCTTAGCAAAATCTTCCCTTTTACAAACTTCCCGATTACTGTTTAGAATACGAGCACCCTTCATGTCAGCCAGGTTCGAAACCTCAGAGGTTTCCCCTCCCTCCCCCCACTTTTCCAGCTTGCCACATCTCATCCTTTCTACTTCCACAGCACCTGCCTCAGACATCCCCTTCTCTCTACTCACGCTCTCACTCCCTTAGTTCAGACTCTATAATCACCTCTGCCCGGGAATACTGCAATCCCTTTTTAATTAGACTTCCAGCCTCTCGTCTCCTCCTTCTCCAATTTATCTACCATACAGATGCTAAAATGAGCTCAAATCTGACTGGACCTCTCCCTTACTCAACAAATTGCACTGGTTCCCTATTATCTTTCAGATAAAATTTTATTTCATGTTAATCTTATCCTTTTAAAATATCTATTTTCGTGAGTTTTATAATGTAAGTAATACTAGTAAAATCCTATAATGGTATAACAGACAGATAGTGGGAGCAGGAGTCAGGAAGACCAAAATTCAAATCCTGCCTCACACCCTTCTTTGCTGTGTTACCTTGAGCAAGTCACTCTCCCAGCGTCAATTTCTTCATATGTAAAATGCAGATAATTCTAGTACCTAATAGGGTTGTTTGAGGGATTGCATGTAAAATGTATGTGCAAACCTGAAAACACAATACAAATGGTAATGATGATTATGTTGTATATAATTTGTTAGTGAGAAAATATACTTAAATGCTCAGAATTATAACTGTCAACAATATTTTGTATATAGTTAAATAAAAATAATACTTAAATGCTCAGAATTACAAATGTTAACACTTATTATTTTGTATATAATTTGTTAATAAGAAAATATACACATATTAGAGGTAAATTCTCAGAAATTTTATACTTGGGGGTCTATGAGATAAAAAAAATGTGTGGAGATCACTGGTCAAGATAATTCTAAAGTCACTTTCAGCTCTAAATCCAATGATCCCATTACCCTCTCAGAGCTTTACTCTTTGGTAAATTGAGACTAATAATATTCTTCCTCCTGACATCATAGGGGTTTATGGAAGACAGTATTTTGTTAGCTAAATGGGAGTTATTATTACTTACATATACTTGTGAACACACATAGACACACTCATATGCAGTTGCCCATGGCATGCATGCTTTCAAATGCATATGTTTCCATGGATACACAGCTATTAAATCATATATAACCCTCAATAAGGCCACACATGTAAATATAATATATTTGATGTATTTGTAAACAGGTACACACACACACACACACACCTACACATACCACAGGCACTCCTACCAGAATTACTTCTCCCCAGTCTCTATAAAGAGAGTAAGAATGACCATATAGTGACTTAACTCTGGCCCTAGTTCAGTTTATTCTGGAATGGAGATATATGGGCTTTGAGGATCTTTGAACCTAGACAAAAGCTGGGAGGGACCTCGGAGACCTGTCAGCCTAATCTTCTTATTTTATATATAAGGAAAAGAAAACACCTTGTCCAAGGCAACCAGCTAGTTAATGGCAAGTGACTTAGACCTAAGTTTATGATCTCTCCACTGTTCCATACTCTCCTCCAGGTTAGGATAGCCCTGGAAAGTTCATTTAGTTCTAGGATCCCTCTGGAGATGGATTCTATGGAAAAGAGAATATTTCTGAATTGCTGCTGGTTGCAATGAGCAACTTGGGGAGGGAAGAAAAGGTATGAAGTCAATGGCATGCAGAACCATAGTCCTTTCTGGCATAAGAGCAATATGGCAAGAAAGCATTTCTTCCAATTGTCCTGTACTCTCCCACAAGCACAAACATCAGTTGGGGTGGTGGACACCGGGAGTCAATATTTGTGGAGAGGCACACAAGTAGAGAAGTCCCCTGACTAGGGCACACATGGAGGGACATAGAGAGGTAACATGTAGGGCAAGGGAGTCTGCATGGAGGAGCCCCACATGGAGAGGAATCATGGCCAAGGAACATTTATGAAGGAGCAACTGCCACCTCAGATGCTGGGGGGAGGGGAGGCAGGTTGTTCAGTGACATCACTGCGATGAGCCCCTGGGACTGTTCCTCATTGGTCTCTTAGGCACCTTAGGTTATTGCTTAGCTGGGTCCATGCCTCTACGGGACACTACCCTGCTGAATGCTGATCGGTCTAATGTAGCCTCTGTCACAGAGGCATCAGCTCCTGACTTGGCTGAAACCTTTGGCTCTGTCTTCTTGGGCTCTCCTAGCTCCTCCAGAAGGGCAGAAACCTTTGTTGGGGACCTTCAAAAAACTTCCTCTCTTTTAGGTTCTCTTCTCTCATTCTTCCATGTCTTGGCTTCTGAAGTCTCTCATGTTCAGAGCAGGAGATGCACAGGCATGGGGACCAAGATCACTGGAGAAGAGCAGGCTCAGCCCATCTGACCAATTGTCTCTGATTTAATTTGTGCTTGGGAGTCCTTTTCCTGGGGAGGAGACATGGTGTGTCTACCAGAGACCTCCCAAACTCAATGGAGAGCATCCCACCCACCGCCCAATTTTAATCTGTGAAATGTTGACTATAAATCAGGCACTGGTTATTTGCCCCAAAAAACTACTGAATAGCTCTGGGTCTCCCAGTTCTCTAGTTTTCTGTTCTCCAAAAGAGATGAGTGGGTGGGGAAAAGGCTCTGAGTCAGGCCCAGAGGGCAAGATGATTGTAGCATTTATGTCTCTGTTTCTGGACTTTTAGGATCCAGATGCAGCCAGTTTAAATTCTCCAAGACTCTTAGAGACATGTACTTCCAGAGGTATATCAGGCCTTTTCTTGGCTGCTTCCTTGACTTACCCAGGCTCTGAGAGGATTTTCTCAAGCTTGTCTTCTGTCTGCCCAACTTTCAGAGCTATAGCACCTGTTATGACAAAGTCTACACTCATTAGTCTGTTCTTCCCTTCCATACTTTACTTCTTTCTCTCATGTCCTGCCCCTCCAGTCCAAGGGTCCAACCGTAGCCTCAGTTACTCATCCAATTGCATCCAGTCTTTCCTTCCTGCTCCATCCAAAAACAGCAATAGGGAGATTTCTTTGCTCTCTCTTCTCTTCTCTCTTCCTTCCTTATATGGGCTCTGGATTAGGTAAGAAAGGGAACACATACTTATTTTATTTATTTATTTTAAGTTGTCAACATTTACTTTAATAAGTTTTAAAATATTTTCCCTTCCCTCCCCACTCCCAAAGACAGCTTGAAATCTGATGTAGGCCTTACATAAACATTCCTATTAAACATATTTTTACATTAGTAATGTTGTATAGAAGAATTATAATGAATGGGAGAAACCATGGGAAAGAAAAGACAAAACAAAACAAAAAAGTAAATAGTTTGCTTTGCTCTGCATTCCAGCTCCATAGTTCTTTTTCTGGATGTGGCTGGCATTTTCCATTATGAGTCCTTTGGAATTGTTTTAAGTCTTTGCATTGCTGAGAAGAGATATGTCTATCAAAATCAGTCATCAAAGACTGGCTGTTACTGTGTATAATGTTCTTCTGGTTCTGCTCACTTCACTGATCATCAATTCATATAAATCTTTCCAGGTTTTTCTGAAGTCCACCTGCTCATAATTTCTTATAGCACAATAATATTTCAATACATTCATATAACCACAACTTGTTCAGTCATTCCCCAATTGATGGGCATCCCCTCAATTTCTAGTTCTTGGCCACCAGAAAGAGAGCTGCTATAAATGTTTTTGTACATATGGGTCCTTTGTACATATGTACATATAGGTCCTCTTCCCATTTTTACGATCTCTTTGGGATACAGCCCTAGAAGTGATATTGCTGGGTCAAAGGTTATGCACAGTTTTATAGTCCTTTGGGCATAGTTCCAAATTGCTCTCCAGAATGATTGGATCAGCTCACAGCTCCACCAACAATGAATTAGTGGAACAAGTATTTATTAAAAACCTATATTATCTCATTTAATCCTCACAAAACCCTGTGAATTTGGTGCCTTCTGTGATTATATCAAGTGAGGTGTGTGTGTGTGTGTGTGTTTTCATTTATTAAACACTTACTTTGTGCTAAGCAGTGTGTTAAGCAGTGGGGATAAAATAAAATATAAAAGCCCTCAGGAAGCTTACATTCTAATAGGGGGAGAAAATACATGGAGAAGATTGCTGGTCAAAGACGGATGTTTTTGGTCTGGGGAGTCATGGAGATAGAGAGTCATCAAAACTGCTTGGTACTGGCAGAGGAATAGAGTAGTGGATCGATGGAATAGATTGGGCACATGAGATCCAGCAGGTAATGAGTATAGTAATCTACTATTTGATAAACCCAAAGACCCAGTTTTTGGGATAGGAACTCACTATTTGACAAAAACTGCTGGGAAAACTGAAATATAATATGGCAGAAAGTGGGCATAGACCATTATCTAACACCATTTACCAAAATCAAGTCTAAATGGGTGCATGATCTAGGTATAAAGGATGATACTGTAAGCAATCTGGGAAAGTAAGGAATAGTTTACCTGTCAGATTTATGGAGAGGGAAAGATTTCATGACCAAACAAGAATTAGAGAGCATTATAAAATGCAAAATGGATAACTTTGATTACATGAAACTGAAAAGCTTCTGTACAAACAAAGCCAATGTGACCAAGCTTAAGAGGGAAGTGGGAAACTGGGAAAGAATTTGTACAGCCAATGTCTCTGATAAAGGACTCATTTCTAAAATATACAGAGAATTGAGTAAAATCTATAAGAACACAAGTCATTCCCCAATTGATAAATGGTCAAAGGATATGAACAGGCAGTTTTCAAAGGAAGAAATTAAAGATATCTATAAGCATATAAAGAAATGCTCTAAATCACCGTTGATTAAAGAAATGCAAATCAAAACAACTCTGAGGTACCACATCTCTCCAGTCAGATTGGCTAAGATGACAAAACAGGAAAATGACAAATGCTGGAGAGGATGTGGACAAATGGGAACACTAATGCATTGCTGGTGGAGTTGTGAACTTATCCAACCATTCTGGAGAGCAATCTGGAACTATGCCCAAAGGGCTATAAATAATTTCATACCCTTTGACCCAGCAATACCACTTCTAAGGTTGTATTCCAAAGAGATCACAGAAGTGGGAGGAAGACCCATATGTACAAAATATTTATAGCAGCTCTTTTTGTGGTGGCAAAGAATTGGAAATTAAGGGGATGCCCATCAATTGGGGAATGGCTGAACAAATTGTGGTATATGAATGTAATGGAATACTATTGTGCTATAAGAAACAAGGAGCAGATGGACTTCATATTTACTTGGAGAGGCTTATACAAACTGATGCTGAATGAGAAGAGCAGAACCAGGAGAAATTTGTACACAATTACAGACACAACATATGTGTGATGACCAACTTTGATAGCCTGGACTCTTCTCAGCAATGCAGGGTTATAAGTCAACTCCAAGAGACTCATGATGGAGAGAGATGTCTACATCCAGAGAAAGAACTGGAAAGAACAGAGTTTGAATGCAGATTGAAGCAAACTACCCGCTCTCTTTCTTTTTCCTGTTTGGTTTTGTTTCCTCTTTCCCATTGTTCATTCTATCTGATACAATCGTTCTTTATAACCTGACTAATGTCTAATGTGAAAGTATTTGCAGATCCTATACTTGATTTTATGCTGCCATGGGTGGGGGGAGGGAAGGGAGGGGGAGAAAATTTGAAACTCAAGGAATTGTGGAACTGAATCTTGTAAACTAAAAGTAAACAAACAAATTAATAAAGACAAAAATATTCCCGGAAAAGATTTTAGAACATGGACAACAGAACGGGGTTAACACTCAACTGTGTGATTCTGGGCAAATTATGTAACCTCTCTGGGCCTCAGTTTTCTTATTTGTAGAAAAGGGACAGTAATGCTGTTTTTCTTACCTCATAGGGTTGTGAGGAAAGCCCTTTGTGAACTTTAAAGCACTCTAGAAATGGGAGTTATTATACTGTAGATGAGGAAACCGAAGCTCAAAAAGATTGAATAACTTGCACAGTCACATAGTCAGTGACAGAGCCAGAAAGCTCACATGGAGAAGTCTGGAGTTGCTCCTTTTTCTGAATATCAGCCCATTTCAAACTATTGAAAGCCGACTCTAAGTAAGCCCCTTTGGAAATGTTCCCTCCACGAGATTCCTGAGAGTTGATTGGGCCCTGGCTGCTTGAGATTCACCAGGCTAGAGGTGAGGCTAAAGCTCTTGTTGATGAGTGGTAGACCAGGTCGGCCAACAATTCCTTCAGAGGATAAAATGGACAGTTTGTTGTAAGAATGCAGGGCAGGGCACTGGCATTGTGCCCATGGCTCTCCCACATTTGGGTCCATTTCCAAAAGGGAAAAGAAGTGCTCAGAGTTCCTGGCTGTAGGATAATAGAGTCCCAGGACCATAGAATTATAAGGGACTTTGGAGGACATCTACTCAACCTCTGTATGATGCATGAGATCTCTGTAGATAGATAGACCCATCATTCAGCCAGCTCCATTAGGTTAGCTCTCATCATTCTTTCCATAGGGAGCATGACCTGGGCTGGAAATCCATCTGTGATGTTTACCAGCTGAGTGACTTTGGGGAAGTCACTCCTCATCACTTCCCTTTCTTCATTTGTAAGAAATAAATATTAATACTTAACACTACCCTCTTCATAAACTTGTTGTTGAGAACAACACTGTGTAATTATGATTTGTTATTATTTGGAATGCCTCCCTCCATCTCCACTTGTCAAAATTTTCTGTATCCCCTAAGGCCTCATGCAAAGGACTAGTCCAGACAGGAACAGGGCCAGTGCTCAAAGCTGAACCCAGTCCTCAGGAGAGACTTTGGGGTTGCCTCCTTGATTCACAGATTTGGAGTTGGGAGCTACTACACAAGCCCCCCAGTCCAAACTCCTCATTTTACAGAAAAGGAAACTGAAGCCCAGGGAGGGAAAGTGACTTGCCTTATGTCACATAGCTAGTAAGTGAAAGAGAAGGTGGCTTGCCTTCATGAATAGATGACTTGGAGTTAGAAAGACTCAGTTTGATCCAACCATTCTGGAGAGCAATTAGGAGCCATGCCCAAAGGGCTATAAAAGTGTGTGTACCCTTTGATCTGGCAATACCACTTCTAGGGCTGTATCCCAAAGAGATCATACAAACAGGAAAAGGACCCATGTATACAAAAATATTTATAGCAGCTCTTTTTGTGGTGGCAAAGAATTGGAAATTGAGGGTATGCCTATCAATTAGGGAATGGCTGAATAAGTTGTGGTATATTAATGTAATAGAATATTATTATTCATAAGAAATGACGAGTAGGTGGATTTTAGAAAAACCTGGAAAGGTTTTACATGAACTGATGCTGAGTGAGGTGAGCAGAACCAGGAGAACATTGTATACAGTAACAGAAACATTGTGCAATGATTAACTTTGATAGACTTAGCTCTTCTTAGCAACACAAGAATCTAAGACAATTCCAAAAGACTCATGAGGGAAAATGTTATCCACATCCAGAGAAAGAACTATGGAGTCTGAATACAGATTGAAGCAGACTATTTTCCTTCTCTTTTTTTTAGTTTCTTCTATCTCATGGTTCCTCCCATTGCTTCTAATTCTTCTTTACAGAATGACTAATGTGAAAATATGTTTAATATGAATGTATATGTAGAATTTATATTAGATTGCATGCTGTCTTGGGGTGGGGGGGAGGGAGGGAAGGGGAGAAGATTTGGAACTCAAAATCTTATGTAAGTGAATGTTAAAAACTAAAACAAATACATAAATGTAAAAAAACCCAAAACAAAAAAAAAAATCTGTTCTCGAACACTGAGTAGCTATGAGACCCTGGGCAAGTCACTTTGCCTCTGTTTCCTCAACTGTAAAATGGGGGTAATAATATCACCTACCTCCTTAGTTTTTGTGAGGATCAAATGAGATAATGTGTAAAACACTATGCAAACCTGATAGCAATATAGAAATGCTGGCTGTTTTTTTTATTATACTTTCACTCCAAAGCCAGTATTCTTTCCATGGAAAGTTACAGAGAATATAGAAGCTATGTCAGGATATTTGTCCTTTCCTGGTAAATAAGAGACATTGGGCTAATGCAGAATTGAGTTTGAATATTGGTGATACAGTCCTCTGGCAATCCACTCTTCCTCTATTGTACCATTTCTTCATCCAGGAAGCCTTCCAAGATACTGCCAATCCCAGTGATTCCTTCCTCTTTTCTGTCCCCATGGCCATCTTTAGATCTTCTCTTTGGTCATACTCCACTTCCACCAGGGTTGAGTGGTAGCAACCTAGGCTCTTGGTTAATTCACAGCTGATGGTGCTAGACTTGGATTTGGCCCTTTGGGAAAGCAATATGAAATCATACAAAAAAGACATTACCAAACCGTTCATACCCTTCAACCTTGAAGTCCTACTTTTCAGTTTATGGTTGTGACAAAATGAAAGGGTTCACCTGTACAAAAAGATTGCCAGGAGTAGTATTTGTCAGAGCAAGAAGTTAGAAACAGACTGTGACCATCAACTGGCAAAAGGTTAAATCAAATGATAAAATCAAATGATACAGGAACATAGGGCAGGTAGGTGGCACAATGGATAGAGTGCTGGGCCTGGAGTTAGGAAGATATGAGTTCAACTCTGGTCTCAGACTCTTTCTAGCTATGTGACCTTGGGCAAATCACATCACCCTGTTTGCCTCAGTTTCCTCATCTGTAAAATGAAGTAGAGAAGGAAATGGCAAACAATTATACTATCTTTGCCAAGAACACCCCAAAAGGAGTCACAGAGAGTCCAATACAACTGAAAAACAACATGAACACAATGGAATATTATTGTGATATAAGTAATGACAAAACAAACTTTGAGAATACAAAGGAATGTAGGAAAACTTATGAAGTGACATGGAGTAAAACAGACAGAAGAAAATAAAGAGAGAAAAAGAGAGGGAGAGAAAGAGGATAAAGGGAGGAGCTAGAGAGGGGGGAGAGGGGGCAGAAGAGAGAGAGAGAGAGAGAGAGAGAGAGAGAGAGAGAAGCATTGGCTTTACACAGTCCCAAATGTAAAGGAAAATCATATCCCTAAACAGAGCCACTCCTAGCACCATGAATGGACAAGGTTGATGCTAGTTCATTCAAGTTAACTCTCTTGAATATCCTGGTTCCAGAGAATGGACCTGAGCACTTGCTTCCTTCCCCTCTGTTCAGAGATGGTAGTCTACAGTTGTAGAATGCTATATACTTTGCCAGTTGCAGTTGCTGTATTATCAGTTTTTTTAACTTTTAAACTTTGTTTTAATAAGAGTAGGACCTTTGGGGGAATTGCTTGGGAGTGATTGTGATGTTGAAAAGGAAACATCAAACAACATTTTCAAAGATTCGCGTGTACTGTTATGGTTTCTTTTCTCAGTTGGCAACTAACCAGAGAACACAGCTGTACTCATCCACAACCATTTATTTTCATTTTGCTTAATTGCTTATGAGTTGTTTGGGGTTTTTTTGGGAGGGGAGGGAAAATTTTGTTTTCCTTATTCTCTGGTTTTCTTTGTGAATCTGTTATTTTGTTTTTGTTGTTCTTCAGATTTTGCTTGCAATATCTTTCTTTGATTCTTATTGGGGTATTTGGATGGATCTGTCAGTGAAAGTTTCAATAAAATTTATCAATGAAAAAGAAAGTAAAACTGGGCTCATTCTCAGAAGCAGGTTGGCTCAGACTCAATGAAGGAGTTGCCTCTGGGAGGAATTTAATTGTGAGTGTTTCTTACTCATCTTCCAACTTCTCCCTGGAGAAGCTTTCGATGATGCTGAGGCTGTTTTCGTGTTAGCCCTTAGGATTTCTGTGGATTGGCCACTCTATATGTGTTAGATCTTTATATAGAGCACCAGAGGATGGAACCTTGGAATGTAAGATAGCAGAGCTGGAAGGAACATTAAAGCAGAGAATATCTGAGCTGTAAGGCACAATAGCATGTAGAGTATTGAACAGTCTATAGTCTATAGTCTAAGGTCCTTTCCCCCTAGTCTAAGCTTTTTTATTCATCTGTAAAAAAAGAGGTCAAGGGTGGCTAGGTGGTGCAGTGAATAGAGCGTCTGCCCTGGAGTCAGAAGGACCTGAGTTCGGATCCGGCCTCAGACACTTAAGGCACACACAAACAAAAACCTAGCCATGTGACCTTGGGCAAGTTACTTAACCCCAATTGCCCTCCAAAAAAAAGAGGTCAAACTAGATAACCTTGAAGATCCTTTCCAGCTCTAAGTCATCTGAGCTTGTCTCTGTCCTCTCCTCACTGTTCCCTGGGCCCTGAAAGTCCTCATCTATATCTGGTGAAGTCACCCAAGGCCCAACTCAGATGCTCTCCCCTTAGTAAAGTCTTCTATCGTTCCCCAAACCTTAAACTTATCACAGATCATAAGATTTGGAGCTGAACAGCACCTTTGGAATCATCTGGACCAGCCATCTGATTTTACAGATAGGGAGAATGGGGCCCCCAGAAGGGAAGTGACTTGCTCGCAATCACACTGGTAGGATATAACAGAGCCAGGAGTTAACTCTAGACCTTCCAGGTCCTCAAATTTCCCTCTAACACTTGGTCTTGTCCTCTCCTTTGTCACCTCGCCCTCAGCCTTTTTGTATCCAGATCATTCCTCCTCAGCAGATTGTAAGTGTCTGGAGGGTAAAGTCCTTTTTACTGGTATTTGTATCTCTTATACTTAGTATGGACTTTTGACATCTCCGTTGAGTTGAATATGTGGAAGGAAGTAGAAGCTGCTATCCCAAAGGCTGGAGTGTTTGCCAGGACTTCACCATGGAGCCAGAGAAGCTCCCAAATTCCCCTGAAATGTTCATCATGAGCACCAGTTGATGACACAGATTGGTCAATCCCATCATCAGTCACCTTCACCATGAAGGAATGGCTTAGGGATGGAGGAAGCTCTTCAGGGAGTTTCTTGATAATGCTGCGGGCAGGGTGCTGGAGTTGGAGTTGGAAAAAGCTGGGTTCCAGTGGTGTCTTAGACATTCTATGTGACTCTGGGCAAGTGATTTAACCTCTCTAGGACTCAGTTTCCTCATCAGTAAAACAAAAGGGCTGGACTCAGTGATCTCCAAAGTCCCTTCCAGTTTTAGCTCTAAAACCCTATGATTCCCTAGTCTCTAGGAAGGTCTCAGGCAAGGTGAGGGTCACAGGAGGAGTGACTCAGTTGAATGCCCCCATTGCCCAAGTTCTGAGGGTACTTTGTGTTAGAGCAGCACTGTGACCCACACCCAGGAAATCAGGAAGGCTCAAGTCAAGATCTCTAGAGTCTACTCTGTTATCTGTGTCAGCTGGGGGTGGGGCAGTAAGTTTTACTCATTTAGTTCAAATGAGAGTTAATATAAAATCACTAGGACTTGGCTTGGTAACAGATAACAAATGTTTTTTGGCCTCTTATTAATATTGCTAATTATTTTTGATTCATAGGAAAGTGAGTCAATGATCACAGGCTCCTTGAAGGATGGTTAGTGCCAGGCAGCCTGGGATTAATTAATTAATTATGCACGTGGATTGGAAAGAATGCTGTTCTTGGAGTTAGGTATAACTGGGCTGCCATCCTATCATTGACATTTACAGAGATGAGTGCATGGATGGCCTTGGGCCACCTCTCTTTGAGTCTCAGTTTTCTCCTCTTTCAAATATCATTGTTATTACTTAGGAGGAGGATTGAGAGAGTAACAAGTACTCAGAATTTGGAGTCAAGAGCCCTGGGTTCAAGTCTTGCTCCTGACACTTCTTAGCTGTCTAATCTTGGGCAAGTCCCTTCCCACCCTCCATTATATTTTATTGCAATTATATTTTTGTCCCTTAGATTAGCTTGAATGAGGCTTGGATACCAACAGAGAAGATGGAAGGTGCAATAATATGGGCAAGTTTAATATCAGAGGAACTGAAGGTGGGGTGCAGAGTTCAGGATTTGAAATGGTTTGAGCTTTAAACCATCTGCTCATTGACACAGAAATCACACATATTCCTCTGTGCCATCCACCCAGCACCAACATAAATAGGATATTCTTCTTTTCATATGCCTTGTATCCTCTGGTAGAAAGTAAATGCCTTGAGGGCAGATAACTGGCTTTGTTTTGTTTTTGGCATTGCATCTCTAGCACCTAACAAAGTGCCTGGCATATAGTATGTGCTGAAGAAAGGTATTGCTGAAATGGATTTAGTTGAACTTCCAGCCTTTCCCATTCCAAAAAGTCCTGTCCCAAATCATGGCCCACAAAGAATTCTTGCCAATAACTAAGTCAGAATTATTTTAGAATTTAGAGATGGAAAAGACCAACTCTCCTCTTTTTTGCAAATGAGGAAAACGAGATCCATAGAGTAGGAGCAACTTTCCCAAGATTACAAAGTGTCTTAGACACACAACAAGTAGTTGGGCAGCTCTGATGATTCCAAATCTCATTCTCTCCACTGTACCAGGCTGTGTATCATTTAAGTCCATTTGACAGATAAGAAGGCTGAGCAAGAAAAAGTTCATTTTTTTTAAATAAATGTTTTATTAACTTCTGGTTTACATCATTCATTTCTGCCAGATTTTGAGTTACATTTTTTCCCCATTTTTCCCCTACCCACCATCCCAGAATAGCAGTCCCACAAGATATCCCCTCACCCAATCTGCTCTCTCCCATCTCTTCTCCCATACCCTCTTCGACTTTTCCATTAGAGCAAGGTGAGTCTCTGTGCCCCAGTGCCTGCACATTTTATCTCCCAATTACATGCAAAATAGTATTAATAATAGTATTTATATATATTTGAAACATTTAATTTTAAAACCTCAAATTTCAGATCCATTCCCTTCCTCTCTTGTCACCCATTCCCTCTGGGAAGATAAATAATTCAGTATGTGTTGTACATGTATAGCTATGCAAAACATTACCATAGTAGATATATTGTAACAGGCTGCTTATAATTCCCTCCCACCCATCCCACTCCCCACCTGGTCCATTCCCTACATGATCCTGTCCCTCTTCGAAAATGGGTACTTCCAACCTCCTTTCCCCCCAGAATACCCTCCACTCCATCATCCCCCCTCCCCCCTACTCTCCTGCAGGGTGAGATATCCCATTTAGTATGTATGTCATTCTCTCCCTGAGCCAAATTCAATGAGAATATGGTTTTGCCTTTTTGCCTTCCTGTTCTACCCCTCCCCTGCAGCCACTTCCCCTTGCTTCTTCTACATGAAATAGTTTACCATACCCTGTCTCTCCCCATCTCTTCTTGCCACTTTCCTCTCTCACCTCATAATTTCACCCCTTAAGTATCATCCCTTCCCAACAAATTCAACCTATGCCCTCTATCCATGTATAACTGTAAACATATATACACATATTCACATATGTATTCATATGCCCATATACCCTTCTTCCATTATTTTCATACTGAGAAAGGTTTCATCAGTCACAATTATTGTTTTTCCATGTGGGAATGTAAATAGTTCAAATTTGATAAGTTCCTTTTGATTTCTTTTCCCTGATTACCTTCTCAGGAATCTCTTGCTTCTTATGTCTGGATGTCAGATTTTCTATTCAACTCTGGTTTTTTCCTCAAGAATGCTTGAAAGTCCTCTATTCCACTGGATGACCATATTTTCCTCTGAAACAAAGTACTCAGTTTTGCTGGGTAGGTGACCCTTGGCTTCAATCCCAAGTCTTTTGCCCTCTGGAATATCATATTCCATGCCCTTCAGTCCCTCAATGTAGAAGCTGCCAGATCCTGTGCTATTCTGATTGGGTTTCCACAATATTGAAATTGTTTCTTCCTGGCTGCTTGGAGTATTTTCTCCTTGATCTGGGAATTCTGGAACCTGTCTATAATATTCCTGGGAGTTTTCTTTTTGGGATCTTTTTCAGGAGATGATCTGTGGATTCTTCAACCTCTATTTTGCCCTCTGGGTCTAAAACATCAGGGCAATTTTCTTTGAGAATTTCTTGAAGGGTGATTTCTAGATTCTTTCTTTGATCATGGCTTTCAAGTAGTCCAATAATTTTTAAATTATCTCTCCTGGATCTATTTTCCAGGTCAGTGGTTTATTCAATGAGATATTTCACATTGCCTTCTATTCTTTCAATTGCTTGGATCTGTTTAACAGCATCTTGATTTCTCAAAAAGTCACTAGCTTCCATTTGCTCCAGTCTAATTCTAAAGGAATGAATCTCCTCAGTGAGCTTTTGAGATTCTTTTTCCATCTGGCAAAATTGTCTTTTTAAGGCATTCTTCTCCTCATTGCCCTTTTGGGCCTCCTTTGCCAGTCTATTTTTTAAGGTGTTATTTTCCTCAGTCAGACTGTTGATCCTCATTTCATACTTTTCCTGAATCCTTCTCATTTCTCTTCCCAATTTTTCCTCCACTTCTTTTATTTGATTTTTAAAGTCCTTCTTAAGGTCCTCTATGGCCTGTAGCCCTCTCATATTTTCCTTTGGGGCTTTTGGAGCAGGATTTCTTACCTCATGGTCCTCCTCCTGTTCCATGCTTCCATCCTCTTGGCCCCCAAAATAGAAGTCTAATGTTGCATTTTTCTGTTTATTTTGTTTCCTTTGCCTAGGCATGATGCCACTTAATTACTTGACTTTTGGGCTTTTTGCCACAGTAGGACTCTGCCACCAGACAGGTACGCTTCCTTCCCAAATGTTGGGATTTTTACAACTTCCAGTTCTGGCAAGTTGGATGCCCACCCCCGACCTCCCCCCACCAGATCACAATCCAGATCCAAGCAGGTTAAAGCAAGAGCAATTAACCCCCAAGACTGATCGCTGGATCTCCCTACAGTTGGCTGGCCAGGGGCTGGAGCTGCTACTGAAACGGCAAAATGGCATGTCTCCTGAGTGGCTTCTAGCCCCCAGGGGCAGAAGCCAACATGTTCCCCAAATACTGGTCCCAAAGTCCATAGGGCACTAACCTCTCATTTTGTCCTAGGCATGTCTGTGTTGATAATTCTGGAATCACCACAGCTGCTGGTGTTCTGGGGTTCCCCCAGCCCGCTGCTGGCCTGGCCACCCTCGGCTAAAACTGCAGCTCATGCAGGCCAGGCTCGGCTCCCTGCACACTGAGCTGGCCACTCTCTGCAGGGCTGCTTGGCTGTCCTCAGTGGGAGGTTAGCTTCTCTGTGTCATTCTGTGGGTGCTGGGGCTCCAGAAGTTGTTCAGAGTCTCCTTTTACATGGTTTGGAGGTGATCTGGGCAGAGAATGCCTTGGACTTGCTGTTTCTACTCTGCCCAAAAAAGTTCTTATATAAGGGAAGGTAGTTTCCCTCCTACCTCTGATGAATATAACCACAGAATGTCCAAAATGTAATCAAAAAGTGTAAAGCAGAAAGGAAAGTATTTTTCTACAATCTCACCACAATAAAGACAGGCAGAATTAGGTTTTAATATGTAAACAATTGATCTTCTCTTTATGAGTCAAATTATAAAGCAATGTGATTGGCTAAGAAGACAATAAGTTGTGCTCCTTGGACCTTACTAGATAAAGAGCAAGTCATTCAACAGATGAGGAGTTTGGTTTTGAGGTCCAGAACAGTTGTGGAAGGAAATTTTGGTGCTCTGTATCAGAGAGTAGCAATGTGAGGAAAAGGGATTTTCTTTCCTTTCCCCTCCCCCCACACCCTGGCCATATCCTGCCACCACTGGTCATATTAACAATGCTACTGGACCTGTAGGAGCTAATGCATCCATTTAAGAATTATGTTGACCTGGTTTGAAGTCCTTTTGTCGATACTTAAAGCTGTGTGGTCCATGCTCAAGACTAAACACAAATGCAGAAACACAGTCACTCAAAGGAAGAGATGATTTCAGGGTGTATGGTCACTTGCACCTGAAAAGAATGTGGATTGTAGACTCAAGAAAAACGCAGACCCTGAGACCCTAGATAAAGAGCCTTCTTAGAAGAGAGGAGGAAGCTCCAAGGGGATCTTCATGAGGACCCTATGAAGAGAAGACAAGAAAGTCTTCCAGGCCCTGAAGTACCAGGAGTTGGGGATTACCCTTTTTCTGATATGTGTACTACACACTATGTAGAAAACACCTCAGATGTATCCCCATTACCATTGTATTTTAAGTGTTAGCCTACTTTTTTTTTTCTTATCAGGCATAGTTCAATTTATTTGTTTACAAACATCTATGTGGTTGCCACAGCAGCTGCCTGGGTCCTCTGGACAGACACTCGAGTGTGAGTCTTCACAAGATGGTCGGTGAATTCCTGATAAGGAGATTTAGTGAACACAGTCTCCTTCCATAGGTCTGGGGTTAGATAGCTGTATGTTTTGGAGATGGCATCAAAGGTAGATTTAGCGAAGTTGCCCAGAGTGGCAGTACAGCCTCTTGCAGAAGTGTAGCAATCATCAATTCCAGCCATCATCAGGAGCTTTTTAGGCACAGGAGCTGAGACAATGCCAGTTCCTCTAGGGGCCGGGATCAGGCGCACCAAAACCGACCCACATCGCCCAGTGACCTTGCAGGGTACTGTGTGAGGCTTGCCAATTTTGTTCCCCCAGTAGCCACATCTCACAGGAACGATGGACAGCTTGGCCAGAATGATAGCACCACGAATAGCTGCGGCCACTTCCTTGGAGCACTTGACACCCAGACCAACATGGCCATTGTAGTCACCAATGGCCACAAAAGCCTTGAACCTGGTACGTTTCCAGCTCTAGTTTGTTTCTGAACAGGCATGATCTTCAAAATCTCATCTTTCAATGAAGATCCCAGGAAAAAAATTTATGATCTCAGACTCCTTGATAGGAAGCGAGAAAAGATAGATCTCTTCCAAGGACTTGATCTTCATGTCCTTCACAAACCGGCCCAGCTTAGTGACAGGAACCCACTCCTTGTCTTCAGCCTTTCCTCCCCGGGCCCCGAGTCCGCATCCTCGGCCTCGACCATGGCCCGGCCTCGACCACGGCCCCCACTGCCGAAGCCACCGAGAAAACCTCCCCGGCCTCCAACGCCGGGGCCCCCAGGGCCTCCTGCACCTCCTGAAGTACCCGCGTCGTCCACCATTTGGTGTTCACTAGAAGTAGAAGTGTTAGCCTACTTTTGCCACGATCACTATGTCTTTGTTTACGTGAGACCACACCTGTGGGGGCTCATGATCTGTAATAGTAGGAGTAGCCACACAATATTACCTCTAGTACTGAAGGTAACAGTCATCCCTCTAGGGATTTAATTCATGAATACAATTGCAAGTTGGGGGAGTACCTGAGAGAGAGGGTTATATTCGGAGTCTAGTTTAGTGGTGTCAAACTCAAATAAAAATGGGGGTCACTAATCTGTGCATAGGCAGCTAGCTAGTGCAGTGGATAGAGTCCCAGGCCTGGAGTCAGGAAGACTTGAGTTCAAATCCAGCCTCAAACACTTCTTAGTCATATGACCATGGGCAAGTCACTTCACCCTGTTTGCCTCAGTTTCTTCATCTGTAAAATTATCAGGATAAGGAAATGGCAAAGTCTCCAGTATCTCTGCCAAGAAAAGCCCACGCAGGGTCAGGAAGAGTTGGGCATGACTGAAATGATTGAACAGCTACATCAACAATCTGTGCATAAGGATCCTTGGGTCTCATGTTGACTTAGTTTTAAAATCTACTAACTATATTTTATTGTATTTTGGTTTATTTTGTTAAATATTTCCCAATGACATTTTAATCTGGTTCAGGCTGTGGGAGTGTTGTGGGCCACGTGTGGTCTGTGGGCTGCGTGTTTGACACCTCTGTGCTAAACCACAGTCTACATTTCCACTTTTCTGGGAAGTTTTCCAGTCGACTGTGTCTGCCTCTACACATTTTTTCTTGGCCGGGTCAAGGAAATACTCTCCACCAAAATACCCATAATCCCTGGGCACAGCTCTGAGAAGTTAATACAAAGTAATAGAAAGTAATTCAACAGTGGTAGGATGGAGAAAACACTGGATTTCAAATCAGAGGTCCTGAATTCAAATTCTGGCTCTTGCTCTGACACATTTGTGACCTTGGGCAAACTATTTAACCTCTATGGATCTCAGTTTTCTCATTTGTAAAATGAGGGGGTCAGACTAAGGTCCCTTCCAGTTCTATGACCTATGGGCAGAAAGATTATCCTTCAATTAGTTTTTTGTGTTCTTTGTTGCCTTGGATTTGATAGCTAAAGTTTATTATGGGGCTATTGAGCAGTGTACAGAGGAAAGAACCCTGGGTTGGTAGTCAGAGGACCTGAGTTTACATACTGAATCTGCTACTTACAAATCTTGGGGAGGCCAGTATCTTCTGAGTCTTAGTTCCTTTTTTTTCTAGAATAGAATGTCAGACTTTCTGATTACTAAGGTCCCGTCTATCACTAATACCTTACATAAATAAGTTCCCATTTATTCCCCAAGATATTAATGATTTTATGGTCTAGCAATACACTGAACATTTGGGAAGACTATGTATAGACACACTCTATTATGTAAGAAAACTGTCTTTTTTTTTTAAAGCAATTGGGGTTAAGTAACTTGCTCAAGGTTACACGGCTAGTCATTATTTATGCGTGGGTGCTCATTTTCTGAGGCCGGATCTGATCTCGGGTCATCCCAACTCCGAGGCTGGTGCTCTTACTCACTGCGCCACCTAGCCGCCCCTTTAGGGCAATTGGGGTTAAGTAACTTGCCCAAGGTTACACGGCTAGATTTTTGTTTGTGTGGATTAAGTGTCTGAGGCCGGCACTCTATTCACTGCGCCACCTAGCCGCCCCAAGAAAACTGTCTTTGTGTGGATATGACACAAATGCATTGTTGGTAAAGCTGCAAAAAGTTCTAATCATTCTAGAAACCAATTTGGGATCATGCTAAGAAAGGGAATAGTGTCTCCACCTTTTGAAGCAGAGCACACAGTGGGAGATATATACCTCAAGGAAAGACAAAAAAAATGTTCCCGCAGAATCACAAAGTCTGAATTGGAAGAGAGCTTAGAGGCTATCTCATCCAACCCATGGTCATTGTATTCAATTCAATTCAGTGTAGTTAACATTTATTAAGTGCCTACTATATACCAGGCACAATACTAATTGTTGGGGATATAAATAAGAAAAAGAAAGACAATCTTTGCCCTCATGGGGCTTACCATCTAGTAAGGCAAGACAACACACAAAAGGAAAATGGAAAGGGGCAATTCACCAGGGGATAGTAGTGATGATGTTCCATGGAGTCTGAACCAATCAGAACTGCTGTTGGAAATTGGAAATTTGAGAGTTACCTGGAAAAGCTCTGAAAATCCGGAGCCCCCTATACAGGAAGGCTTTGGGAAGAGTTTAGTGCCCCATTCTCTAGTCCTCTAATAATAGAAATTCTTCTTCCAAAATACCCAACAAGTGGTCACCCATTTTTTTTCATGGGTTTTTTTCATGAATACTTCTAGTAAAGAACCAGTCACCTCCCTCAGCAGCCCGTTCTCCTCTTTTGGGATGGCTCTAATATTTAAAGCAACACGTTTTGTGGTAGCAAAAAATTGGAAATAAAGTAGGTGTACTTATAGATTGGAGACTGACTGAACCAATTATGGCTCATACATATAGTAAAATATTACTGCACTGCAAGAAATAATGAATAGGAAAGATATGGAGAAATATGAGAAGGCATATGATCAGAAAGAGAATGAAATAAGGAGAATCAGGAAAAATATAGATAATGACAATAAGGTAAATAAAACAGCTTTGAAAAGCACTTGCTTTTTCATTAATGAAAATGACCAACCTTATCTCTTTGAAATAGTTGATGAAGCCCACATCAGATCATAGATCTAGAGCTGGCTCATATGCCATTTTGTGTTTGAGGAAACTGAGCCTTCAGGAGTTGAAGTGATATATTTAATATTACATACATAATAAGCATCCAGATCCTTTGTCTCCTCAACCAGGACTCTTTCCACTGTACCTTGTTGCCTCCCTAAGCTTCTGTAGAAACATGGGGGGCTACAGATATGGAATGATGTATACACTCTAAGAAATAATGGATGTGTCACTTGGTTTTGCTTAATTATTATTATTACTTATTGTATTGTCTTATAAGCGGTGGGAAGAGGATAGTTGTGTGAAAATTTTAAAAAGCATCAATAAAAATTAGAAAGGTATAGAGTTTATGTCTCAAAATCACATATGAGACAGTGATTGTGGGTTATGTAGTGTATCCTGTGAAGATAAGATTTGGAACTAGAAGTGACTTCAGGATATCTTGGCCTATTATTTGACAGAGATGTAAATCAAGGCCCAGAGAGGGGCCAGAGAACTGGCTGAGCTCACATAGCTTGTCAGTGAGAGAGCTAATATTTAACAGAAGGTCCTTTGATTCCCTACCTCCCAGTGTTTTCCATTTCAGCACACTGTCTTTTAGTCAATTGAGTTCTCGGTACTACCTCCAACTGGAAGGCTCTTGGATCAGAAGTTAGATAACTTTCTACTGCCACCATCTGGAGGGTCAGGATATTTCTGATCCAAACCACCAAAATATTCACCCGCCACAGAATGATTGTGGGAAGAGTTCTTTCTGAACTTTCAAGTTCTATAGACATGAATTTCTAGTCTAAGACATCAACAACTCCTTCAAGGAATTCAACTGCATAGGGAAGATAAGGCACATCAGCAAATATGTATACCATTAGAAATAAGAACTTGGCAAAGAGGATTAGGGAAATAGAAAATGCTGGGAGAACAGTGGCGGGGGGTGTAGAAAGCACTTCCAGAAGAGGGTAGCAAGATAGGCTTTGTGGGAGAGGTGCAGAACCCTGAAGCTTGGCCTTGAAGGATGGGCTCAAAGTAGCTGGGTTCAAATCCCAGTTTAGCTATATTTTATTGGGATAACCTTTGGGGAAGTTACTCCTTCATCAGTCTCAGTTTCTTCCTTTGTCAAATGAAGGAGGGGAACTAGAGGCTCCTGAGACCCCTTCCAAGTCTAGATCTAGAGTCTTCTGTGTAACCCTCGGCAAGGTACTTCACTAGTCTAGAACTCAATTTCTATGGAAAACCAGGGTGGGGTTGGACTCTAAGGTCTTCTTCCAACCTCCTAGATTCCTTCCAACTCCAAGGCTAGGAGCCTATGATATCTCATGATTTGGAGTTGTGCAATGGAAAAGGGGCAGGCGAGTCTACACATGTTTGGGGGATGAGGAGGCATATAACTTTGGCTGGATTACAGTGGAATGAAGGAGCAGTGGGAAATATGGTTGGAAAGGTAAGGTGGTAACAGATTGAAGAGGGTCTTTGATGCTAATACACATTAGGTGGCCAGATTTGGGGGTTACCCACCTTCCTCCCAATCTCTGACTACCGAGCATGACCCAGGGCAAGACAAAAGAATAAAGCCGTATACCAATGGTGGTCCCAATGAATGAGAGATTGGGTTAAGACAATATAAAAATGAACTCTCCAGCTGCAAAGGGTGAGGAAAGCTAGGAGACTTGACTGAGTTCTCAGTCCTTTCTCCTCTCTGGGGCTCAGTTTCCTCCTTTGTAAAAGTACTAGATGTGTTGATATTCTTTAAGGGTCCTTTGAATTCGAACAAGATGAGCTCTGGTTTATCTGAAAGAAGAAGGAGAGGTCACCTATGATGTTTGATGACACGGCATTGATTTCTCTTCTTCTAAAGAAATCGGCAAGCAGAAAGAGCAGGGTTTTGGGGCCACCCTTCCCAGGCATGGCAACATAGCCATCCCAGCAGTGGACTGCCCATTTTCAATCCCTGGGTAAGGGAGGGGATTAAACAGTTATAAACTACCTACCATGTGCCTGGGTAAAGCATTGGGTCAAGTACTTTACAAATATCGATCCTCCTACCCTTCAAGGTAGGAGCTGTAATTATCCTCTATTTTGTGGTTGAGGAAACTGAGGCAGACACAGTGAAGTGACTTGTCCAGAGTCACACAGCTAGTAAGTGTTTGAGGCCAAATCGGAACCCAGATCTTCCTGACCCCAGGCACAGCGATCTATCTGCCCCTGGGAAAGGGAGGTCATGGGTTAGGCACTTCAACAAGTACAGGTGTTGAATTAAAACATGGCTCACTGATGTACCAGCAAAAGAGTAAGTAAGGGACTTAAGGTTTCACAGATGAAGGGGACTCCTGGATGAGGAAACTCCCTTCACCAATGAACATTAGCACCTTCTCTGATGCTTCCAGTCTTTGGAAGGTGTCCAGGGCACTTTAAAGTTAAGTGACTTGTTCAGGGTAAGACAGTCTGTATGTATCAGAAGCAGGTTTGAACTCAGGGCTTCCTAGCTTCTCCAACCACTATCCCACCCTGCCAGTACGTTGGGAAGAAAGTATGTATGCATGCATGTGTGTGCTCCCTTGTGTCCATAGGAGTCAGAAACAGTGAATCTCTCTCTCTCTCTCTCTCTCTCTCTCTCTCTCTCTCTCTCTCTCTCTCTCTCTCTCCCTCTCTCTCTCTCTCCTCATTCACATGCATGGCTATTGGAAGAAGAGTTGTTTCTGAATTGTTGGAATACTACCTTTCAAATGTAAGAGTGTTTACAGGTATTTCAGGCAGACTGGGGCACTCTTTGTTCTCAGTCTTCCCACCCCCAATGCCACCTCTTTTAGGAAGTCTGACCTGATTCCCATGTTGGGTCTACATGGAACACTTTGGTTTGCTTCTTTCCAATACACTTTTCCCATCCTATTGCTTACTATTGCTCATTATCTCAGCGTTTTTCTTACCCCCATACCCAAGCTCCATGACCCTCAGGATCTTGGAAGAGTTGGGAGGGACCACCCAGGCCATCCAATATAACCCTCTCATTTGATGGAGGAGGAAATTCAGACCTGGGGGGAAAAGTTAACTTGCTCCAGGTCACAAGTAGTGAGAGAGGCAAAATCTGAATCCAAGTCCTCTGACCCCAAAGCCCATTTACAACACCATGGGGGCCTCCTCTGAAGGGTGTTAGGGAGTAATCCCTTCTGGTTCCTTCCAGCTCAAGATCTACAATCATCTGTGTGACCTTGGGCAAGTCACTTTCCCTTCCTGGTCCTCAGCTCCCTCCTCTGTCAAATGAGGGATTTGGACTGGATCTTTACCTTTGGGGTTCCTTCTAGCTCTAGGTCTAGGCTTTTGGGGTTCATGGAGTTTACAGAGAGTAAGACAACATATCAGCTTCCCCAGCACTATGAAAATAGATCCATATATCTGTATGTATGGTCGTTTGAAGAGAACCTGTCTCTACACATGTGTGTGTGCTCATGTGCTCAGAATGAGGCACACTCTCCTCAAACTGGCTTGAACACCCCCAAGGAAAGCTGCATGCTCTGCCCCCCACCCCTACCCCCACCCCAAGCTGAGTTTCTGGGCTTGGACTTTAGCTGTTCCCCCCATACCTCATGTCTCTGGCCATGCCCTGCTTGGTCCTCTGGATTCCCTCAGGGTAAATTAGCACCAGTCATGAGCTGGAATGGATGCCCTGTCTGATTTCCTCAGAGAAATAGACTACCTTCGTCACCATGGCTGCCCATCATCACAGTTGCCTGTCACCATGGACCCTTGACACAGGCAGGCAGTTTTTAAGCATTTCCCAGAAAACTCATTTTTTCTTTCAAGTCATAGCTTCCCCCCCCCCTTCTCCAGTCCTTTCTAGCTTTGATACCTCCCTCCAGGACGCCCCCATCAGGGGATGCAGACGTGCATAATCACTGTAATTCAGCCTCATCTGGACAATTTTCTGTTGGAAAATAGATGAGGGTAATAACACCTGTAGAAAACCTATTAGCACTAAGGGAGGCCTTCCTCCCCCCCATTCCTCCATCTTCATTGATTCACTGAGGACTTTTTTTCCCCCAGGGACCTGAGGTTGGGTATGGAAGAGAGGAGAGGAGGAGAGGAAAGAAGACCTAAGTGGGAGGGAAGGGCTCATTCCACACTGAATCCAAGGGGCAAGCACACAGATGTACACACACACACACACACACACACACACACACACACACGCACGCGCGCACGCGCACATGCACAATGCACACAATACACAGATGCACACACAATACACATATATGTACAACACAATGCTGCCCATAGACACACACATATACACACACACACACACACACACACTCTACTGATCCCAAGGGAGCCATATTTATATAGGAAAGAGCCTTGAATTTGGAGTGAGAGAGCAGGGGTTCCAATGTTTTCTCTGGCCAGATCACTTTGCCTCCTTGAATCTGTTTCCCCCTCTGGAAAAAGGATGTGGTGGTCTTCAAGGTCCCTTCCAGCTCTACATATGAGTCTGTGTGACTTCCCTGGTCTTTCATTCCTTACTCTGTAAAATGACAGGGCTTTAGCTCTGTATTTATGTTTCTTTGGCAAAGTTAGAGTTGAAATGTATCTTGGAACACAGAATGCCAGAGCTGCAAGAGAAATGCATGCAGGGTCCAAGACTGAAAGAGGTGAGAATCCCATTGTGGACTACCCTGGTCAGACCTCATACATGGGATGCTAGGTTCAGTTCTGGGGGTCTCATTTTAGGGAGATATTAACATATTGGAGAATGTACAGAGGAGAGCCACCAGGATGATGAGAGAGGGCTGGAGGTCATTCCACTCCATGGTCATTTGGAGAAAATAGTGGTGTTGAGCCTTGAACATCAAAGCCTGATGTCTGGCTTCTCCTTTGAAAGGTCATGGCTTGAGAGAAGCTTCTTTTTTGATCCGAGAGGGCAGATCGAGCAGCAATGTGTAGAAGTTGCCAAGTGGAAAATTTAGACTTAATGTTGAGAACAAACTTCTTACCAATGAGTGTCTCCAATTGGGAAAACCAAAAGGGCCTGAGATGATTAGCCTGCCATTAATAAAACTAGTGAAGGGCAAAGGAAATTCAGGTTTAGAGAAGGAGCTATTGAATTCTTTTGGCAATATTCAGTTGGAGATACTGGTGGGACATTCAGGTGGAGATGTGGTTCCAGAGCATTTGCCTAAAGCAGTAGTGGCTGAGATCAATGAGTATAGAGAATATCAGAAGGAGAAGATAGGACCAAGAATATGATTCATGGGGTGGGAAGAAGAAGAAAAGCTAGTGAAGGAGATGCTTTAGAAAAGCAGGGAGAAAACCAAAAGCACATGGTATCCTCAAAGCCAAAGGAAGAGAGAATATGAGAAAGGGCATGGAGACAGCTTTCTCCAGTACTGCTTTTAAGGACAGCTCCCTCTCAGAGAGAGTTGGAAGGTTCATAGAGGACTTGGAAATGCCGCAGAGACATAGCTTTGGAAGGATGAAGACTGAGAAAAATATTGTTGGATTTGTCTATGAGGAAGTCATGGGAAACCTTAGAGAAAATTGTTTCAGTAGAATGAGTGGTAAAGAAAACAGATCATGAGAGAAGGGAGGATGAGCAAGGGAACAGGTAATGAGGAAGGGGTCATGCTGACCTCAGTTCCCTTCTTTGTAAACTGGGAAGTGGCTTAGAAGAGATGATTTCTAAAGTCCTTCCCAGTCCTGCCAGGCTCTGCTCTATGAGGAAGCATGGCCTAAGACCTGGCTTCCAGGCCCATCTCTAACACATGTGAGCAGTTTAACTGTGGGCAAATTGCTGCCCTTCTCACTGGCCAGAAGTAACTGACTGTACTGCAGACCAGGGCCTGATCCGTACTAGTCAAGGGAGTTGGCTCTTCAGGATTGTCCACAAACCCCGAAATGGAAAGATGCTGAGAGCTCATCTGTGTGTGTGTGTGTGTGTGTGTGTGTGTGTGTGTGTGCACGCACGTGCTTGCGCACATGCGTATGCACCCTGCAGGCTTTGGGGACCTCCCTGTGCTTCTGTTGAGAGGTGCTTTGTCTCTGGGGCATACAATTGGGACACCTGACATTCTCCCTCCTCTTGGAAATCTGAACCTGCTAACTGGCCTCCAGTCCCTTAGCTCTGCCTCCCTTCACTCTCTGGTCCCCTTGCAATTTCTCTGCTGCCCTCAGCTCTACCCATTTCCCTAGATCTGCTCCTCCAGCACTCTCTCCACTCCTCTCCCTATCTGTGCTCCCTCCCTACCTCTGCCCCTCCCTAGCTCTGCTCATTCCCTAGCTCTGTCCACCTCCCTAACTCTGCTCCCCTCCCTAACTCTGTCCCCCTCCCTAACTCTGTCCCCTTCCCTAGCTCTGCTCCCATCCTAGATCTGCTCTTTCCCTAGCTCTCCTCCCTCCCTATCTCTGCCACTCCCTAACTGTGCCCCCTCCCTCTGCTCCCTTCTTAGCTCTGCTTCTTCTCTACCTCTGCCCCCTCCCTAATCTGCCCCTCCCAACCTCTGCCACACCCTAGCTCTGCTTCCTCCCTAGCTCTGCTCCCCTCCCTAGCTTTGTTCCCTTCCTACCTCTGCTCCCCTCCCTAATTCTGTCCCTCTCCCTAGCTCTGCCCCCTCCCTCTGTTCCCTCCCTAGTTCTGTCCCCCTCCCTAGCTCTGCTCCCCTTCCTAACTCTGTCCCCCTCCCTAGCTCTTTTCCCCTCCCTAGCTCTGTCCCCCTCCCTAGCTCTGCCCCTTCCCACTGCTTCCTCCCTAGCTCTGTCCGCCTCCCTAGCTCTGCTCCCCCCTCTAACTCTGCTCCCCTCCCTAGCTCTGCTCCCCTCCCTAGCTCTGCCCCCTCCCTCCTCTCCCTCCCTAGATCTGCTCCCTCTCTAGCTCTGCCCCCTCCTAGATCTTCTCCCCCGGCTCTGCAGGATGACTCATTCTGGCTAATCAGAGCCAGGCTGTTGGTTGCCATAGCAATTCTTTGCCAGGTTTTCTGCTTTAAAATGAGAGGGCTCAGAAGTGCGGTGAAATGAAGAGGGGTGGGGGAGAGCAGAGAAGAGAGAATAGCCAAGCCACGTGAATAGCCCTGGGTGATGAAGACCCCCAAAGGCCTGAGACAGGAAAAAGGGTCACGGTGTTCTAGATTTAGAGCAGGAAGGGGTCTCAGAAGCCAGCTAGTCCATCCCCCTCATTTTACAGAAGAAGAAACTGAGGCCCAGGGAGGACAAATATCTTGCCCAAGATCATACATAGCAGTCCAGATATAAAACTAGAAAGGACCTCAGGGGCCATCTAATTCACCTCCTCATTTTGCAGAGGAGGAAACTGAGGCCTAGGGAGGGAAGAGATCTGCCCAAGATCTGAACCCAGGTTTTCTAACTCCAGAGCTAGTGTTCTTTTTCCTGTGTACTGAGCCATAGACGTGCAAAACAGCTCAGACCTTTGGAATTTAGAATACATGCTAAGGTCCTTCCAGTTTTTAAATTCTATGTTCTAACTCCCTCTGTTTCTAGAAAGGGAGACTGAGGACCCAAGAGGAGAATTCACTTCCCTGAGGTCCTCCAGCTCACTAGTGGGCCTTTTGACTTCTAGCCTAGGCATCTGCCAGTCACTCCAGTCTCCCTTTCCCACTGCCTTTTGCCAGTGGAGGGGGGCAGTTTCCTCAGTATCCATCAGCCAGTTAATAGATCAAGTCTGGACTGTGCAGCCCCTCTGTGTCCAACCCAGTTCTAGCAGAAGAAGTGTAGGTGAGTCCAATCTCTGCTGCTGGGAAGTTCAGTTGGGTTAGTATGGCAAGCCTGAGAAAAGAAATCAGTAAATACTTTTTCAAAATGAGACACTCAGCAGAAAGAATTCTGGACTTAGGAGTACTGGGAATCAGGAGATCTGGGTTCTGGTGTTGTCCTTGGTACTAACCTGCTCTGTAATGATAAGTCATTTGATTTTTCTAGGTTTCAATTTTCCCATATGTGAAATGGTGACGTTGGAGTAGATGATCACTAAAACTATACTCACCCTTGACATTCTGCATCTTAAGGTCCCTCACATTCTGCCTAATGAAGTCTGTCTCCAGCTTTGACATTCTACATTGGGAGGTCCATTTTAGCTCTGACATTCTACGTTTCCCTGCCCCCCAGCTCTGATCTTCTATAACCTATGGTACCTCCCAGTTCCGACGGTATCTTTTCTAAGGTCTCTGCCTTCTCTGACCTTCTATGTTTTTTTAAATTAATTTATTAGTTTAGTTTCAGTTAACAAGATTCAATTCCATAGTTCCTTGAATTTCAAATTTCCTTTACGTCCCTCCCCCCAACCCCCACAACCATATAGTCCAGTATAGGATCTGCAAATACATTCATATTAGACATTAGTCCAATTACAAAGGCATATTGTACTAGGTGGGATGGAAAATGGTAAAGAAGAAATAAAACCAAACAATGAAAAGAAAAAGATCAATTACATTTCTTCCATCAGGATTCAAGCAGAGTTCTTTCTAGTTTTTCTCTGGATGTAGACATCTCTCTCCTTCATGAGTCTTTTGGGATTGACTTATATCACTGCATTGCTGAGAAGAGTCCAGTCTGTCATAGTTGGTCATCACACATATGTTGTGTCTGTGATTGTATACAAATTTCTCCTGGTTCTACTCTTCTCACTCAGCATCAGTTTGTATAAGCCTCTCCAGGTAAATATGAAAACCGTCTCCTCCTCATTTCTTATAGCACAATAATATTCCATTACATTCATATACCACAACTTGTTTAGCCATTCCCCAATTGATGGGCAACCCTTTAATTTCCAATTCTTTGCAACCACGAACAGAGCTGCTATAAATATTTTGTACATACGGGTCTTCCTCCCTCTTCTATGATCTCTTTGGGATATAACCCTAGAAGTGGTATTGCTGGGTCAAAGGGTATGAAATTATTTATAGCCCTTTGGGCATAATTCCAGATTACTCTCCAGAATGGTTGGATAAGTTCACAACTCCACCAGCAATGCATTAGTGTTCCAATTTGCCCACATCCTCTCCAGCATTTGTCATTTTCTTGTTTTGTCATCTTAGCCAATCTGACTGGAGAGATGTGGTATCTCAGAGTTGTTTTGATTTGCATTTCTCTAATCAATAGTGATTTAGAGCATTTTTTTCATATGCTTATAGATATCTTTAATTTCTTTCTCTGAAAACTGGCTGTTCATATCCTTTGACCATTTATCCATTGGGAAATGACTTGTATTCTTATAGATTTTACTCAATTCTCTGTATAGTTTAGAAGTGAGTCCTTTATCAGAGACATAGGTTATAAAAATTCTTTCCCAATTTCCCACCTCCCTCTTGATCTTGGTTACATTGACTTTGTTTGTACAGAAGCTTTTCAATTTAATGTAATCAAAATTATCCATTTTGCATTTTATAATGCTCTCTAATTCTTGTTTGGCCCTAAAGTCTTCCCCTCTCCACAAATCTGGCAGGTAAACTATTTCTTGCTTTCCCAGATTGCTTACAGTATCATCCTTTATACCTAGTTCATGCACCAATTTAGACTTGATTTTGGTATGTGGTGTTAGATAATGATCTATGTCCAGTTTCTGCCATACTGTATTCCAGTTTTCCCAGCAGTTTTTGTGAAATAGTGCATTCTTATCCCAAAAACTGGGGTCTTTGGGTTTATCAAATAATAGATTACTATATTCATTAACTGCTGGGTCTCCTGCACCCAATCTATTCCATTGATCCACTACTCTACTCCTCTGCCAGTACCAAGCAGTTTTGATGACTGCTGCTGTATAATACAGATTAAAATCTGGCATAGCTAGTCCACCTTCCCTAGCATTTCTTTTCATTAATTCCCTTGACATTCTAGACCCTTTGTTTTTCCAAATAAATTTTGTTATTATTTTGTCTAACTCTAAAAAGTAGGGTTTTTTTGGTAAATTGATTGGTATGGCACTAAATATATAATTTAGTTTGGGTAAAATTGTCATTTTTATTATATTAGCTCGGCCCAGCCATGAGCAATTAATATTTTTCTAATTAGTTAGATCTGATTTTATTTGTGTGAGAAGTGTTTTGTAGTTGTGATCATATAGATTCTGGGTTTGTTTTGGCAGGTAGATTCCTAAATATTTTATAATGTCTACAGTGACTTTAAATGGGATTTATCTTTCTATCTCTTGCTATGGAGTTTCATTAGAGGTATACAGGAATGCCGAAGATTTATGTGTGTTTATTTTATATCCTGCAACTTTGCCAAATTTATTTATTGTCTCTAGTAGTTTTTTACTTGATTCTCTAGGATTCTCTAAATATATCATCATATCATCTGCAAAGAGTGATAGCTTGGTCTCATCTTTGCCTAATTTATTACTTTGATTTCTTTTTCTTCTCTAATTGCTACTGCTAAAGTTTCTAGTACCAGATTGAATAAGAGGGGTGATAGTGGACATCCTTGTTTCACTCCTGATCTTATTGGAAATGCTTCTAGATTATCCCCATTGCATATAATACTTGCTGATGGTTTTAAATAGATGCTATCAACTATTTTAAGGAAGGCTCCATTTATTCCTATACTTTCTAGTGTTTTTAATAGGAATGGATGTTGTACATTGTCAAAAGCCTTTTCTGCATCTATTGAGATAATCATATGCTTTCTGCTAGTTTTATTGTTGATATGCTCAATTATACTGATGGTTTCCTAATATTAAACCATCCTTGCATTCCTGGAATAAACCATACCTGATCAAAGTGTATTATTTTTGCGGTAAGTTGTTGGAGTCTTTTGGTTAATATTGTATTTAAAATTTTTGCATCTAAATTCATGAGGGAAATTGGTCTATAATTTTCTTTCTCTGTTTTATCTCTTCCTGATTTAGAAATCAGTACCATATTTGTGTCATAGAAAGAATTTTTTAGTACTCCGTCTTCACTAATTTCCCCAAATAGTTTGTAGAGCATTGGAATCAATTGTTCTTTAAATGATTGATAGAATTCACTAGAAAACCCATCTGGCCCTGGAGATTTTTTCCTAGGGAGTTCATTGATGGCTTGTTTGATTTATTTTTCTGAGATGGGGTTATTTAGGTAATTCACTTCCTCTTCAGTTAATCTGGGCAACTTGTAATTTTGTACATATTCATCCATTTCACTAAGATTGTCATATTTATGTGCATACACTTGGGAAAAATAATTCCTCATTATTTTTTGATTTCCTCTTCACTAGAGTTAGATTCACCCTTTTCATTTTTGATACTCACAATTTGGTTTTCTTCTTTCTTTTTTTTATCATATTGACTAAGGGTCTATCAATTATATTGGTTTTTTCATAAAACCAGCTCTTAGTTTTATTTATTAATTCAATAGTTTTCTTAATTTCAATTTTATTAATCTCTCCTTTGGTTTTCAATATTTCTAATTTAGGACTAAATTGGGGATTTTCAGTTTCTTCTTTTTCTAGCTTTTTCAACTGCATGTCTAATTTGTTGACCTCACTTCTCTCTGCTTTAGTCAAATATGCATTCAGGGATACAAAACTTCCCCTAAGAACTGCCTTTAATACATCTCACAAATTTTGGTATGTTGTCTCTTTATTATCATTCTCTTGTATGAAATTATTGATTGTTTCTATAATTTCTTGTTTGACCCACCCATTCTTGAGGATTAAATTGTTTAATTTCCAATTCATTTTTAGTCTACCTTTCCATGGCCCTTTATTGCATATAATTTTTTTTTTTTGCATCATGATCTGAGACTGATGCATTTAATATTTCTGCCTTTCTGCACTGAATTGTGAGGTTTTTATGCCCTAGTACATGGTCTATTTTTGAGTATGTACCATGCACTGCTGAGAAGAAAGTAAATTCCTTTTTATCCCCATTCAGTTTTCTCCAGAGATCTATCATATCTAGTCTCTCTAAAATTCTATTCACCTCCTTAACTTCTTTCTTGTTTATTTTGAGGTTAGATTTATCAAGTTCAGAAAGGGGAAGATTAAGGTCCCCCACTAAGATAGTTTTGCTATCTATTTCTTCCTCTAATTCCTTTAATTTCTCCTCTAGGAATTTGGATGCTATACCACTTGGTGCATATATCTTAAATAATGATATTGCTTCATTCTCGATGGTGCCTTTTAGTAGGGTATAGTTTCCTTCTTTATCTCTTTTAATTAGATCTATTTTTGCTTTTGCTTTATCGGAGATAAGGATTGCTGCCTCTGCTTTTTTTTTTACTTTAGCTGAGGCATAATAAATTCTACTCCAACCTTTTACCTTTACCCTATGGGTATCCCTTTATTTTAAATATGTTTCTTGTAGACAGCATATTGTAGGATTGTGGTTCTTAATCCATTCTGCTATCTGCCTCCGTTTTGTGGCAGAGTTCATCCCATTCACATTCACAGTAATGATGACTATCTGTCTCTTCCCCTCCATCCTATTCCCTCCCCCGTTTGTTTTTGTTTCTTCTTTCTCCCTTCCCCTCCTTTAAGTTTTCCCTTTTGACCGCCCCCTCCCTCAGTGTTCCCACCCGGTGACCCGCCTTCTTAACCTACCCTCTCCCCTTACTACTATATCCCTCCCCTCTAATATCCCCCTTTAGTCTCCTCCTTTTCACCCCCCCCCCTTACCCTTCCACTACCTATAGGGCGAAATAAATTTTTATACATATCAGAGTAAGTTATTCCCCGTTTGACTCCAAACCAACGAGAGTAAATTTCAAACAGTTATCCTCTCCCTCCCTCCTTTTCCTCTATTTATTGAATTTATGTGTCTATTCACATTAGAATCTTAAACTTCACTGATTAAGTTGATCCCTCTTTGAACCAGAACCAGTGAGAATAGTGTTTAAATGATCTTCCTCTCCCTCTTTCTTTCCCCTCTTCTCTAGTGTGTTTTGATGCCTCTTCAGATGACATGTTTTACCTTTTCCTATCCCATCCTTTCCTTTTTCCCATTACAGTCCCTTTGATCCCCTTAATAGTTTTTTTTTTAGTCTTCAGGTTAGTGCATTCATACCCATACCCTCTATCTAAGTATAACCCTTTTGAAGGTCATGATAATTATAAAAATTTCGATACTGACAGTTATCAGCTCCACATATAGGGATGTGAACATTTTGCTCTTGTTGCATCCCAAGTAATGAGCATGTGTGTATGATTGTGGGTGTGTGCATGTATGTCTGTGTATGTCTGTGTTTTCCTTGTTTACCTTTTTTATGTCTTTCTTGAGTCTTGTAATTGGAGATCAAATTTTCCATTGAGCTCTGGCTTTTTCATCAGGAAAGTCTGGAAATCCCTTATTTCATTAAATGATCATCTCCTTGCCTGAAAGGTTATGCTCAGTTTTGCTGGGTAGTTAATCCTTGGTTGTAGTCCTAGCTCTCTTGCCCTATGAAATATCAGATTCCAGTCCCTCTGCTCTTTTAATGTAGAAGCTGCTAGGTCCTGTGTGATCCTAACTGTAGTTCCACAATATTTGAATTGTTTCTTTTTGGCTGCTTGCAGAATTTTTTCCTTAATCTTGTAATTCTGGAACTTGGCTACTATATTTCTTGGAGTTTTCAGTTTGGGATCTCTTTCAGGAGGAGTCCAGTGAATTCTTTTGATAACTATTTTATCTTCTGATTCCAGGACCTCAGGACAGTTTTCTTTGAAAATCTCTTGGAGGATGTTGTCTAGGCTGCTTTTTTCATCATGGCTTTCTGGTAGACCAATAATTTTTTCCAAGTTGGTCACTGCCTCCCTGATTTGGTCTTTAAAATCTTTCTTAAGCTCCTCCAAGAATGCTATTTGGGCTTGAGACCAGTTCATATTTCCTTCTGTGGTCTCAGGTGTGGTTAAAGAGTCCATATTGTCCTATGTATTTGGTTGTTCTTGACCTACATAGTAAGCTCAGATTGATTTTCTTGTCTTCCCCTTCTCCTTCTCAGCTTCCTTCCTTCTCATTGTGATTTCCTATTTCTTAATTTCTCAGGCTATGAGCTTAAGGCCTGGTCATCAAGTTTGAGGCTAAGGCAGCAATGTCACAGAGGGATGTAGATGCATCTGTGGGGGTGAATCTGACCACTTCAGATTTCTGCCTCTATACCCCTGGATTATAAGCAGGCTTTTGTTGGTGAGGTGAGGTGGGGCTTGTTGGGACCCCTACCTCTCTTCTCTGCAGACTCCTGGCTGTCTCAATTACACCCCTTCTTGGAGACTCCCAAGCCTGAGGCTATTTCCATTAACTTGGGCTTTCAATCTGGGTGGGAGACTTATCTTCGGGTTTTCTACTTCATGAAGGAGGGATGGGAGGATCAGAGCAACTAGAATTTACTTTGCCATTCTAGCCCCTGTATTATACAGGCAGGCAGTTTCTAATCTTCCAGGCTAGGGGTAGATAGCTGCAGGAGAAGCTGCTTTCTCTGCTGGGGGGCCGATTCCCCTACCTGGCTCCAATGATTCCTCCTGTCCCCTTGTGAGATGAACGTGAGATGACTGGGATTCATCCTTGGTAAGTCTGCAGGCTGGGGCTTCTTCTCTCTCTGGTGTAGTCTGCTTGTCTGCTCTTAAGTCTGAGCTGTGCAGACCCCACATGCTCTGCTCTCGTCCTGTCCGGACGCACCAGGCAATTTCCTGGGCTGGATTCTGCCATGCTCTGTCTTGAAGTGGATTTTGTCACTCCAGAATCCTTTCATATTCACTTTTTAAGGTTTAGTGACAGAGGAGCTTACCAAGGTTACTGCTTCCCTTTTGCCATCTTGGCTCCAAAAGCTGACCTTCTGTGTTTTAAAGTCACTCCTAGCCCTCATATCTTATGTTCCACAGTCAATGTTCACACACACATGAGCCACAGTAACAAGTGGTGAGTACTGATTACCTGGGGACTGGGAATGGGGAAAGGATTTGGGGTTGGCTCCTGCCTCTGGTCACTGCGTGTTGGATAACCTTGGACAAGTTGCCCAATGTTTTTGGGCTTTGCAAGGATATGCTATATAACAGGGTAAAGCTCTCTGAAGCAAGACATTCAATAAACTAAGGCATTATCATGTAATGGTATTTATTAAGATGCCATCTGGGGAGTGTGTGTTACCAGAGCATCTGTTGCTATGATGACCTTCTCTGCAATTGATTCCAACTTCTGAACACGTTTTGAGAGGCCTCCAAAAATACAAGGTGACCAAAAATTGGAGCAGAGACAGCAGCCTTGGGAGTTCCAGCTCACACAAGCCCCCTTTCTTCACATCCCTGAGGCCCCCCCATACCCTTTGGATCACTCCCTTTGTGAGTGATGTGCAGACCAACACGCCATTTTTCCTTATTCTGCCCATATATCCCTGTATTGTGGCATAGCTTCACTTTAGTAGTCTAGCCTTCATACTAGGACAGAACCAGGGTTGAGAAATTGAGGGAGGATGCATCTTTACTCCAGGAAATATTATAGGTGTGGATAACAGTGGCAGGGAGCCACCTCAATGGAATTCTCTAAGCAGCCTTGACAGAAACCCCAGATTGTGCTTGGAAACCTCAGTTCTGCCTCCATTTTCTCTCTTCGTTCTCTTCCCACCTAAAGTAGCTCAAGGTACACATCATCTGTTTAGTCTTTCATGTGAGAAGATCTTGCTAAGACAGAGTGGAGTGGATCCAAGGTTACAGACTATGAGTATGACATAAAGTGTAGTACATCCATGGGGTTTTCAGTCTTTTCAAACATTCCTAGCCATTGAGATCTTAGTTGGTTGGTTGTCCGTCCTTTGTTTTTGAAGAGGATCAATGACATCATAGGGTGATATCTTGACTCGAATGTGAATTGGATTTAAGTGAGGCAGAGATATCAGCCTCACTCTCTCCTCCAGAGTTATTGAAGTCCAGTCGCAAAACAAAAGTCAGGATGACTGGTGATGGTTGGGAATCTTGTTGAGGGGTAGAGGGTAGAGAGAGGACATTTAGTAGTACAGTTACATTGTAGGCTCAACCCTAACATAAGCCAGCTTCCCACACCTTTCCATGGTGCTACTCCTTCACTCAGGCTTAAAATCTTGATTGTATCTTGACTCCTCCCCCGACTTCATCTTCTTTAGCCAGTCAATCCCAAGTGTTATTTATTTTTCCTTTGAGATGTCTCATATCTATATCTATATCTGTATATCTTCTTCTATAGTCAATATCATCTGCCTTGACCAGACCTTCTGTCTTTCTGGGGTCAGGATTATTTCAGTAATCTAGATTAGGTAGGTCACACTGCACCCTCCATATCGTGATCTTTGGAACATCCATCAGTCATTCTTGCTTGAACAAAGCCCTATTCCCCTATTGTTCTCCAACTAGGGGTATTCTTCAAGACTCAACCTTGGGCTCTCTTCTCCTGTCTACTCCCTCCACCAAAGAATTTATCTTCTCTCAGGGCATTGTCCTAATACCTCTTGTAATCCAATCCAATCCAATGCAATTCAATATCTCTTGTAACAAGACTGGTATTATACATGGGATGGTTTGGCTTGAGGAGGGGGAGGAGAAGGAAGGGCTTGGAGAAAGGGAGAACATAGAGGCTAGAATACAAGTTTGAAGGCTTGTGCAGTTCTATCCATTTAAAGTATGTGTGAAAGATCTGGGTTCTATGGATTACAAAATCCTTGAATGTTAGAGATAGAAGGCATCATAGAACATAGAATACTAGAGTTAGAATTCCCTTAGAGATCATCTTATACAAAGGTACCCTTCAAGCCACATTGGATCAGCCTGAACCAGATTGAAATATAGTTGGGAAATACTTAATAAAATAAATCAAAATACAATAGACCATAGGTCATGAGAAAAAGAACATAGATAATGTTAATGTGTCATTTTCTAAGTCAACATGCACCGGCAGGGTGCCTAGTGCTCCTGTTTTTATGAGAGGTGGACATCACTTCTCTAATCCATCCCTATAGCTTTACCATGAGAAAACTAAGGCACAGATTCAAGAAAGGGCCTTGCCTGAAGTGATATCAGAAGTAACTAACAGGGCTGGGCCTTTCTCTAGAAATCCAGGGCTCCTTCTATTGCAACCCTCTGTACCCTTGGATAGAGAACAACACAACAGAGTTAGTTAGATACCAGTTAACAAGTTAATAAGTTTACCAGGTGGAACACTACACTCATTGGCCAATTTGGCTTTTTGGGGTCATGATACTGAAAGCAGGGACTGTGTAAGTCTACAGAGCCATGCTAACCTGGAGTTGGCTCTAATAGGCCATTAGTCCATTAGTCAAGCTCTAGATAGGAGTGGAAGCCAGGAGAATATAGTAGAGCCCATGCTATGGGCCTGTAGCCCCTATCTGGACTCCTCCTCTGGTTTCTTGTGTAGTAATGACTCTTAGACGTGAGAGAGATCCGGTGACTTGCTACCTTGCCAGGGCTTTAATGGAGCAGAATCATGGAATGGTGGAGCTGGATGGATCCTTAGTATTCAACAAATGAAACACTGTTAGAACCAAAAATGACCTCAAAACAGAATTCCAAGCTAGAAGAGACTTGAGGAAGTGGCTCATAGAATTCTAGAATTGAAAGATACCTTGGAGGTCGCGTAATTCAGCCTCTTCATTTTGTGGTTGTTTTTCATTCATTTTTCAGTTGTGTCTGATGCTTCATGACCCACTTGGGGTTTTCTTGGCAAAGATACTGGAGTGGTTTTCTATTTTCTTCTCCTTTTACAGATGATGAAACTGAGGTGAACAGGGTAAAGTGACTTGCCCAGGGTCATACAGCTAGGAAGTGTCTGTGGTCAGATTTGAACACAGGTCTTTCTGACTTTAAGCCTAGTGCTCATTCACTGCAGCACCACCTAGCTGTCCTACATGCTATATTACATGTCCTACATGTAACATTCATGTTACACATGAAGAAACAGATCCAGAGAAGGGGACATGATTTATTCAAGTTCCATGCTAGTCCATGGCAGACATGGGGCCTGGACTTATGAGTTTTCTTAGTCTTAATCCCATGTACTTTCCACTCTTTCATGCTGTACCCTTAAGACGGAGAAGACCACACTCACTCTAATTCCTTGTTTCCTTCATGTCACCACAGGGAAGATTCATCTGTCAGTGGTGGCATGCTCCACATTACTGCTTCCTGACTCATTCATTCAACAGGGCATCTGTTAAGTAAAGACTGTGTGTCAGGCAACAGGGTACAAAGACAAAAACAAAGTGGTCCCTGCTCTCCAAGAGCTTATGTTCCATTACATGCAGAGGAATAAATACAAAATACATATAAAAATACAAAGTATTATTGTTAGATGTATGGATCTATTTTTGGGGTGCTGGGGAAGCTGAGATGTTGTCTTACTCCCTGTAAACTCAATGAACCCCAAAACCTTAGACCTAGAAGGAACCCCAGAGGTAAAGATAAAGTCCAAATCCTTCATCTGACAGAGGAGGGAACTAAGGGCCAGGAAAAGGCAGTGACTTGCCCGAGGTCACACCAGAAGGGACTGCCCCCTACCATCCTTAGCAACTGTAGCAACCAGGATCAGTTTGAAGTTTTCAGAAGCCAAAGATTCTAAAAGGCCGGAGGTGGTATGGAGTGCCTTATAAGGACAGAAACAGGCTTGTTCAAAAGTCCAGATTAGGCAGAAGGGGTTCCATCTTTGAGAAGAGCAAGGTCAGGGGTTAAACCATACAGATCATGGAGGGGAGTGATATATAATAAGCTTGTGAAAGATGGCTTGGAGTCAGATTGTAAAGGGTTTTAAATGCCAAATGGAGAAGTTTCTCCTAGAGGTAATAGGGAGTTTCGAGAACAGGGGTTCTTGACCTTGTTGGGGTCCTGTAAGCCTTTTGTAGCTTAGAGAAGTCTATGGATTCTTCTCAGAATCGTGCTTGTAGCCTGCTTTCATAATAGAAGGAAATGCTGAAGTCCAATTAGAGGTCAGTGAAAACAAAGACATTTTTTCCCATCCAAGTTCATGGCCCCCTGAAGCCTGTCCACAGACCCCTTTGGGAAGGAGTTCACTCTGTGAACTCTGCTTTAAGAACTTCTGCCTAGGCTTCTTGAGCAAGCAATGGACCTCAGCAGACATCAGCTTAAGCAATGCCATTTTGGCAGCTGTGTGAAGGAGAGATTGGAGAGAGCAGGGAGACCAATTGACCCTCAGGTTATATTCCCTGGATCAGCTGTAGGGCTTTGTCCAACACAGCCACAAGATATGGGAACAGACTGGGTCAATTCCAAAGAGGTTGAGAGCCAAATGGGGTTGTGCCTGTGAGGTTTCAGGCACCACTGAATGTTGACTAGGCCCTCCTCACCATTCTTGGGACTTTGGGTGCAGACTGGAGTCATTGCTAGGCACCCACCATAGCATAGTAGAACACCTTTGGGGCTGGGATTAAAAGTACTTGCTTTGCCAAGAACTCCTTGTGTGACCTTGGATAAAGTACTCAACTCTCAGCCTTGGTTTTCTCCTCTAAAAAGTCGAGGCTCAGTCCAGAATCAGGAGTCCTTAACCTGGGGTCTGTCAACCTGGGTTTTTTTCACATTTTGATAACTGGATTTTGGTATAATTGGTTTCCTTTGTAATCCTGTATTGTATTTTGTGGATTTAAAAACATTTGAATAAGGAGTCCATGATCTTCCCCAGACTGCCAGAGGGGTCTCTGACACCAGAAAGGCTCAGAATTCCCAATTGAGATGATCTTGAAGATTCCATTCAGGCCTGCCTTCCACAGAAGTCTAGAAGAGACCAGATTACAGAGAGGAAAACTGAGACCCAATCACATCACAGCCAAGTAGAGTGGGAAGCACATTGCAAATGAAGGGTTCTGACTAGATAAACTTGAACATCCTGTGAAATACCCTGGGGATTCCGGGATTTGACAATGTCTTCCTAAGTGTTGATTTTTTCATTTGTTAAATGGACATGGCAGGTGTTCCCTTAGTCTTGCAGGATGGCCACGAGGTAAGTTACATGCTGAAGCCCTGGCAGAACATTCAGCAGAAGCTCTGAGCCCAAGGCACATGAGGGCTAAAATCTAATAGCTAGTAAAGCCAATGGAGACAAGCTTCCAAGCTCTCAGCCTTGTTCATGGAGAAATTCCACTGTGTTTTTGCTGAGAGGTTATAGTCCATCCCCTGGGGTCAGGCTTTCTTCATTGTCTTCTTTTATCTGCTCTCTTGAGTCCCAAGGTTACCATGATTAGGGCTAGCATACTTGTGTCTTCATGGCCCAAGGCATAGGACCTTCATCCAGCAGCCTTTTGGGGCATGGCCATGTGTGCCTCTGCACACAGAGCAAATGCAGGAGAGTCTGATCAAGAGAGCCAGCCTTCCCAAACCATCAATCTTGGCTAATGAAACAGATGGGTTCCTGGCTCCACTGCAGAAGGCAAGGGGGTGACAGGTGGGTGAATGGGTTGCCCTTGAGACCCAATTGGGAGAGCAGGTCTTTGTAGAGGGCACAGCAAATGTAGACTTGACCAATGCTAGGCCCCTGAAAGAGTATGTGGAGGGGGAGGGGGCTATGAGTGTTACTAGATAAAGCACTTAGTAAGTGCTTTTTATGTCCCAGGCACTACACTAAATGCTGAGGACAGAAATGCAAGAAGACAGTCCCAGGGTCGCTAGGTGGTGCTGTAGTGAACAGAACACTGGCCCTGGAGTCAGGAGGACCTGAGATCAAATCCAGCCTCAGACACGTAACATTTACTAGCCATGTGACCTTGGGCAAGTCGCTTAAACCCAATTGCCCTGCCTTTCCCCTCCAAAAAAGCAAAAAAACAAAACAAAACAAAAGAAAACATACACACACAAAAGACAGTCCCTACCCTCATAAGACTTACATACGAATGCAGGAAATACTATAGAAAGGGAGATGAAAATGGTAAGGGCAGAGAAAGGCAAAGGGGGCTCAAGCATTCTGAGGCAGAGGTGGAAAAATCTGGAGAGTCAGAAATAAAACCAAAAATGAAGTGGATCCATCCCATGTGCCTCAGGAAATGATAGTCTGCCTCCTGGACTTACCAATGGGAAGAGAGAACCCTCGTCTTCCTCCTTCTAAACCATATTAATAACATAAATAGCAAAAACTACATGGTTATGTCAATAGACCCTGAAAGGACTCGACAAAATTCAATACTGGTTTCTGCTAAAAACATTAGAAAGCATAGTAATAAATAAATATACTTTTTCTTGAATATAGTAAATAATATCTATCTAAAATTAAGACTAAACATTAAATGTAATGGAGAAGAGTCAAAGGTCTTTCCAATGAGACTGGGGTAAAGCAAGGAGCCCATCACCCCTATTTAACATAGTGCCAGACATGCTAGTTGGAGCAATAAGACAAGGAAGAGAAGTCAATTGAATAATTAGCACAGGCAAACAAAATGACCCCTTTTTCCAGAAGATATGATGACTGACTTAGGGTATCCCAAAGTGTCAACTAAAAATTAACTGAAATAATTAGTAACTTCAGCCAAGTTGTAGGATATCAAATAAATCCTCAAAAATCATCATTATTCCTGTATATTATCAGCAATATCTAGCAGGAAGAGATAGAAAGAGGAGTTTCATTTAAAACACCTCCAAAGTAGAGAAAATACTCAGGAGTCTATCTACCTTGACCCACCCAAGAACTATATGAATTACAAAACATTTTTATTTATAGAAATAAAAGCAGACCTAAATAATTGGGGAAGTACTAATTACCTATGGGTAAATCATGCCAATACAATAAAAATGACAATATTGTCACAATAACTTATTTATTTTTGTGTTAGACCAATCAAACTACCCAAGGATTATTTAAAGAGCTAGAAAAAACAATAATGAAAATCATCCTAAGGAACCAAGAAGTAAAAAAAAAATAAATGAAGCAAGGAAAAAATAAAGGAAAGGAGGGGGCCTAGCAGGACCAGATATCAAACTATAACACAAAGCAGTACTCATTAAAATGATTTGTCACTGGTTGAAAAAAAGAGATAGAGAGGTTGATCAGTGAAACATCTTCGGTGCATAACATAATGAAGCAAATGAACACAGTTAATATGGTGTTCACCAAACCCAAAGATTCCTGTTACTGGGTTAAGGACTCATAATTGGACAAAGACTTCTGGGGAAATTGGAAAACAGTCTAGCAGAAATTAGCTATAGACAAACACCTCACACCATATGCCAAGAGAAACTCCAAATGAATTCATGATTTAAACATGATATGTGACATAATACAAATTAGAGGAGCAAGGAAGAGATTACCTTGCAACTCTATGGATATGGAAAGAGTTCACGGCTAAGCAAGGGATAAAGAGGTTTGTAGGGGAAAATGGACAATACTTTCATTACATAAATTTTCTAAAGTGTTTGCACAAATGAAACCAATGCACTTAAAATTAGAAGAAAAATGGGTAACTGGGGGGAAAAATCTTTTGCAGCAAGTGTCTCAGATAAAAGGTCTCATATCAAAGAATTAGAAGGAACTTTCTCAAATGTATGACTAAGAACCATTCTCCAACAGAGAGGCAAATGGCATGAACAGGCAGTTTTCAAAGGAAGATGTACAATTTATCAATGGTTATTTGAAAAATTTCTTTTTTAAAAATAATTATTTTTTGTTTTTACATTCACTTCCATAAGATTTTGAGTTTTGAATCCCCCCATTCTTTTCTACCCTTCCCTGAGACAGCATGCAATCTGATATAGGCTCTACTTATATGCTCTACTTATACATTCATATTAATATGATATAATATATATCAATATAATATGATATAGGCTCTACTTATACATTCATATTAAACCTATTTTCCCATTCCCATTACATTCGTGATGTAAAGAATTAGAACCAGTGGGAGGAACCACAAGAAAGAAGAAATAAAACAAAACAACAATAGGATAGGAGAGCAAATAGCATGCCTCCATCTGCATTCAGACACCAAAATTCTTTCTCTAGATGTGTATAGCATTTTCCATCATGAGTCTTTTGGAGTTGTCTTAGATCCTTGCACTGCCAAGAAGCGCTAAGTCTATCAAGGTCAGTCGTCACATAATATGGCTGTTATTGTGTAAAATGTTCTTCTGGTTCTCCTCATTTCACTCAGCATCAGTTCACATAAGTCTTTCCAGGTTTTTCTGAAGTCTGCCTGCTCATCATTAATTATAACACAATAGTATTCATTACATTCATATACCACAACTTGATCAGTTGTCCCCCAGTTGGTGGACATCCCCTTAATTTCCAATTCTTTGCTACTGCAAAAAAAGCTGCTACATTAATCCGCACAAACAAAAACCTAGCCGTGTAACCTTGGACAAGTTACTTAACCCCAATTGCCCTAAAGGGGCGACTAGGTGGAGCAGTGAGTAAGAGTGCCGGCCTCGGAGTTTGGATGACCCGAGATCAGATCCGGCCTCAGAAAATGAGCACCCACGCATAAATAATGACTAGCCGTGTAACCTTGAGCAAGTTACTTAACCCCAATTGCTTTAAAAAAAAAAAGCTGCTACAAATATTTTTTGTACGTGTAGATCCTTTTCCTATTTTTATGAGCTTTTTAGGATATAGACCTAGAAGTGGTATTGCTTGGTCAAAGGTTATGCAAGGTTTTATAGACCTTTGGGCATAATTCCAAATTCTCTCCAGAATGGTTGGATTAGTTCACAACTCCACCACCAATTTTCCCATATCTTCTCCAGTATTTATTATTTTCCTCTTTTGTCATGTTAGGCAATCTGATAGGTGTGATGTGGTACCTCAGAGTTGTTTTTGATTTGCATTTCTCCAATCAGTAGTGATTTAGAGCATTTATTCATATGACTATAGATAGTTTTAATTTCTTCCTCTGAAAGCTGCCTGTTCATATCCTTTTTTTTTTTTGCTTTTTGGAGAGGGGAGGGCAGGGCAATTGGGATTAAGTGACTTGCCCAAGGTCACCCAGCTAATAATGTTAAGTGTCTGAGGCTGGATTAGAACTCAGGTCCAATGACTCCAGGGCCAGTGCTCTATTCACTACACCACCTAGCTGCCCATGTTCATATCCTTTGACCATTTATCAATTGGGGAATGACTTGTATTCTTGCAAATTGGACTTGGTTCTCTATATATTCTAGAAATGAGGTCTTTATCAGAGACACTGGTTGTAAAAATTGTTCCCCAGCTCTATGCTTCTCTTATAATCTTGGTTGCTTTGACTCTATTTGTGCAAAAAATTTCAATTTAATGTAATCAAAATCATCCATTTTGAATTTCATAATGTTTTCTATCTCTAGTTGCAAATTCTTCCCTTCTCCATATATCTGGAAGGCAAACTATTCCTTGCTCTCCTAGTTTGCTTATAGTATCAACCTTTATATCTAAATCATGTACCCATTTTGATTTTAAGATGTTGATCTATGCTTAGTTTCTGCCATACTATTTTCTAGTTTTTCTAGCAGTTTTTGTTAAATAGTGAGTTCTTATCCCAGAAGCTGGGGTTTTTGGATTTATTAAATGGTAGATTACTATAGTCATTGACTACTGTGCCTTGTGTACCCAACCTATTTCACTGATCCACTACTCTATTTCTTAGCCAGGACCAAGTAGATTTGATGATTGCTGCTTTATAATACAATTTAAGATCTGGTTCAGCTAAGCCACCTTCTCTTGCATTTCTTTTCATTAATTCCCTTGATATTCTTGACCTTTTGTTCTTCCAGATTAATTTTGTTATTGTTTTTTCTTTTTTTTAGCTCTATAAAATAATTTTTAGTAGTTTTATTGGTATGGCACTGAATAGGTAAGTTAATTTGGGTAGAATTTTCATTTTTATTACATTAGTTTGGCCTACCATGAGCAACTGATGTTTTTCCAGTTATTTAGATCTGACTTTATTTGTGTGAAAAGTGTTTTGTAATTGTGTTCATATAGTTCCTGGATGTGTTTTGGCAAGTAGATTCCCAAATATTTTATGTCTACAGTAACTTTAAATGGAATTTCTCTTTCTATCTCTTGCCATTGGGCTTCATTAGTAATATATAGAAATTTTGAAGATTTATGTGGGTTTATTTTATATCCCTACAACCTTGCTAAATTTGTTGATTATTTCAAGTAATTTTTTAACTTGTCTCTCCAGGATTCTCTAAGCATACCATAATATCTGCAAAGAGTGATAACTTTGTTTCTTCTTTGATTATTTTAATTCCTTCAATTTCATTTTCTTCTCTTACTACTAAAGGTAGCATTTACAGTACAATATTGAATAACAGTGGTGATAATGGACATCCTCGTTTCACCCCCAATCTTACTGGAAATACTTCTAGCTTATCCCCATTATATATAATGCTTTCTGATGGTTTTAGATAGATGCCACATCTCATTTTAAGGAAGACTCCATTTATTCCAACACTCCCTATTGTGAAAAGTAAGAGTCCCATTAAAGGTAAGGTCCCATTAAAAAAGTGTCCAGTGGACTAAAGTTCAGAAGGAGCAGAGGCTGACCAGGAATGTTGCAAAATGGGTCTTTTTCCCCAACTATGTTGGAGGCAAGAGGAGACTCAAAGAAAAAGTCCCGTCCAAGGTTGATGGGACCATGATAATTATCCCAAAGAGAAAGTTGACCTGCTGGACTCTGATTTGATAGCTGTTTCTGCTGTTAAGGAGAAAATTGGAAACTACACTGGAAAGGTCAGAATACCAGTTCAACATTAGTTAATTAATTAATTAATAACTCATTGATGAAGCACTTACTATTTGCCAGGTACTGTGCTTGGTACTTGGGATGCAGCTGTCTTTTCTTTCAAAGAGCTTCCATTCTATTTGAAGAGAGGTGGTGGTGATCCATTCCTCAACTCCGCCTCTTTGCAGTACTCTCTGCTGGGAACGCAATGCACTGCCACATCCCCTCTGTTCTTACAATCCCAAAGGACTGGTCCTTCAAAACTATATCCTAGTTATGCCTTCTACATGAAACCATTTCAGCTCCCTCCAAATAATTTACCTTGGGTTTATTTTATATACACCTATTTATGTCAGAAGAAAGTAAAGAAGGTCTTTAGCATGTGGGGTAGACCCCCACCTGTCCCCAATAAACTGAAGAGATGGTTTGGATTAGAAAAGTTGGCCAGATGGGCTGCAATTTGCCTCAAAGGGATATTCCTTTGGGTATCGATGAACATGTCATCTCCCCCAATAGAACATAAGCTTCTAGAGGACAAGGTCTATTCCATTTTTGTCTCTGTAGCTCTAGACCTTAAACAGTACCCAGCACTGGGCACCTAGGAAATGATTATTTATTGACTATAATACAAAATGGCAGTGACTTGGAGAATCAGCATAGGCTTCTTACAGGAGTTGGTACTTGAGATGAGTTTAGAAGGAAGGAAGGAAAGAAGGAAGTAGGTGGAGGTGAGGAGGGAGTGTATTTTAGGCATGAGGGGACAACCTGTACAAAGGCATGAGGTAGGAGATAGAACAGTAAGAAGGTAATTTTGGTCAGAACCTAAAATACTTAAGGGAGAATCATGTGCAGTAGAGCTGGAAAGGTAGGTTAGAGCTAGCTTGTGAAGGGTTGAAACGTCAGACAAAGAAATTTTCACTTTATCCTTGAGGAAGGCAGTGACATGATCAGACCTGGGCTTTAGGAAAATCAGTTTGGCAGCTTTGTGGTGAATGGAATGGTCAGTTGGGAGGTGACTGCAGCAGTGACACTCAGTGAGTGTTCCAAAAACACTTGCTGAGTGATAGCCCAGGCAAGAGGAGATATGGCCCTGAGCTAGAGTGTTTTCTGTATGGTCGAGAGAAGGGGACAGATGTGAGGGATATTGTGGAGGGGGAATTGACAGATACTTTACAACTTATTGGGAGGGAGGTGTGAGGGTTGGTGAAGATTCAAGGATAACTTCAAGTTTAAAACCTGGGTCACTAGAAAGATGGTGGTATCTTTAGCAGAAATGAGGACGTTAAATAGAAGAATGGGTTTGGGAGAAAAGATAAAGAGTTTCATTTTGAACAGGTTAAGCTTGAGATGTCTGTAGGATATCCAGCTAGAGATGTCCAATAGTTAGTTGGTGAGATAGGGCTAGAGATTAAGAGAGGACCTAGAACTGGCTAGATGGATTTGGGAGTCATTTGCATAGAGGTGATAGTTAAAGCCATGGGAACTGATGAGACCACCTAGAAGGAGCAGTGAGAGAAAACAAAAGAAAGCTTAGAACAGAACATTCAGGTATGCCTATACATAGGGAGTGAGACAAAGTTGAAGATTTCCCTAATGGGGACCGAGAAGGAATGGACACACAAGCAGGAAGAGAATCAGAAGATAGCACTGGCATGAAAACCAAGGGAGAAGAGAGTGTCTAGGAAGAGGGGGTGGTCAATACTGTTAAATTCTGCAGAGAGGTCAAGAAGAATGAAGACTGAGAAAATGGGAGTTGATATCCAATTTAGGAACTGGATCCAACTGAGGAAATAGTAAGGGAGAACGTGGGTAGCTAGGTGTTGCTGCAGTGGATCGAGGACTGGGCCTGGAGTTAGGTAGACTCTTCTACCAGAGTTCAAATCCAGCTTCAGACACTTAGTAGCTGTGTGATCCAGGGCAAGTCACTCATTCCTGTCTGCCTCAATTCCTCATCTGTAAAATGAGCTGGGGAAGGAAATGGGAAACCACTCCGGTATCTCTGCCAAGAAAACCCCCAAAAGGGGCCACAAAGAGTCAGACACAGCTGAAAATAACTGAACAAAGGGAGTCCCTAATCGTTTCTGATAAATGAATGCATGTATGCATTTATTAATGTGTAAACCACTGCACTAAGTACTGGGCATATGAATAGAAAAGCCAGGCAGTCTGTGTTCTCAATGGAGTGGAGGAAATACATATGGAAGCTTTTAGCTGCAAGTTGGATGGAAAGGCCTCATTGTCCTTAGCTTGTAGCAGCAAAACAGGTGGTAATAACTTTTTTTGAATGTCCTTTCCATTGATAAAAACATGCCCATTATTGTTGTTGAATCTTTTGATAGTGTCAAGGACTTTGGGGACAAGAACTTTTCTTTTGGGGTCTTTAGTAGCTATGGCTATATCACCAGCAGGAGTAGGTGCCAGGTGGCATTATATGGTTTGCTTCCTAGGAGGATGGCTGAGGGCCCTGTTGGTGATGAATTTAAGTCACCTGGCCTAGATGAACTGCATTTTCAGGAACTGAAAGAACTGGAAGATGTGATTAACAAGCCACTGTTGGTGATATCTGTAACATTATGGAGAAGATGAATAGTATCATTGGACTGGAAAAGGGCAAATATTGTCCCTTTGACCTATGAAAAAAATTTCAAATTAGTGTTATTAGAGAGATAGCTAGTAGGCTTCTAGAAAAGGAATTGGCACTCCAAAGATCCAGTATGGCTTCACTGAGACATGGTTACTGGTCTGCTAGGTCTGGGAAATGTCATTTACTTAGATTTGGGGAAAGTATTTGAAAAAAATTTTCACATTGAAAAATGGAGAGGCCTGGTCTAATGAGTTTTAGATGTAAGAAATATCATCTGAGGCAGGTAATGTGGCTCTGGATCTGGTAGAATGGCTGGACTCAAAGAGCCACCATTAATGGCTTTGTTGTTCATCTTTATTTGTCCCAAAGCAATTGACTTGTGCGTGAATTGGATTTAAGTTAGGCAGAGTTGCACACAAATAATTAGCCTCTTTTCCAGAGTCATTGGAGTCCAGTGGCAAGAAAAAAGTCAGAGCGACCCATGATGGCCCAGAATGTAGTAGATGATCTTGGTGCCTTCAATGTCTGACCAAACTCTAAACACTACATAGTGCCTGCTTCAGTTACATTCACGGCTGTTGGAACAAATTGTTCTCATCCATTCATTATGCTAGGGGAGGTCTTCACGTGCTTGGGGTAGCCACTCCCTTAATTCACTGGCAGGTTTGAGGCCTGTCAGTTCCCCTCAACCTGGTTTAGCCCATCTGTTTAGAAAATTTTATCAGGGTGTGGCCGCTATACATGTTACAACTTTTTGGAGCCACAAGTGGGAGTTAGGTCAAGGTGGACGCCAAAGGTTGATGAGGAGCCCTGAAAAGGACTTATTAGCCCTCACACCAGAGGTGTTAGTCTTCCCTAAACACCCCATACAAAGACATGATGCCTTTATGTCTTTCGGGAAGGAGGTTTCCAGTGGAAAACCCTAAAGGCCTTGTATTTGGCCCTATATACTTTAGCAATGCCTTAGATCATCAATTTTCCAAATGTGGTCTGTGGACCCTTGAGACCCATTTAGAGATCTGTGAGGTCAAAACTATTTTCAGAATACTACCAGAGCTTTGTTTTTCTTGCCTCCTCAATGGGTAGGGTGGGGGAGGGAAGAGGAAAATAATTTGGAACTAATAATGAAGTTGAATTTTAAAAACCCAGAACAAAATAATACCAAAGAATTATTGGCCTTTTAATACGCTTCTCCCTTTCTATCTGTGTGAGGCCAAATTTTTGTATATGCTATTACCACAGCAACATATTGCAAGAGATTGAATGCAGAAGCAGATATGACAATCCATCTGTCTTCTTTTAGGCCACACATTAGAGAAATTTGCCAAGATTTGTAAAACAATGTCATCCTTCTCACTAAATTTTTGTTTTGGAAAATAGAGTGATTTTTCAATTAAAAATATGTTGTTCATGTTATAGTTTAGTATTATTTAAAATGAATTAGTGAATATATTTTAAAAATTCATCAGTTTTCATTTATGTTGATAAACAGCTATATGCCACATAAACAAAAGCTCTTTGGAGTTCTTGATCATTTTTAAGAGTTTAAAGGGGTCTTGAGACCAAAAAGTTAAAAAAAAAAACACTGTCGTAGATAAAGGCATAAATGATGTACCAGATTTAATGAGGACACAGAACTCTGTGGTATAGTTAGAGCATCAGGTGGTTTTTGAGATGCAAAAATGTTCTTGACAGACTAGACCATGGGGCTGCATCTCATAAAATGAAATTTGATAGGCATAAATATAAAGTCTTATGTTTAGGTTAGGGCAGCTAGGTGGTGCAGTGGATAAAGTACCAGTCTTGGACTCAGGGGGATCTGATTTCAAATCCAGCGTCAGACACCTCAGCTTCCTCAACTGTGAAATGAACTGGAGAAGGAAATGGCAAATCACTCTAGCATCTTTGCCAAGAAAAGAAATAAATTCCATAAGTAGATGTGGGAGTTGGTTAGATGGCTGTTTGTGTGAAGATCTGAGGATTTTAGCAGACTACATACTCAAAAGAAATCAACAGCTCAGTTCTAGGCACCAGTTTAAGAAGCTTGTTGATAAGCTGGAGAATGATCAGAGGATTGGTACCATTGACTTCATAATCTCACTTCTTATGCTTACTAGTTGTGCAACTTTCTGGGTCTCAGTTTCCTTGTATATAAAATGAGGGCATTGGATTAGCTGACCTCCAAGGCCCTTTCCAGCTATAGGTCTCTGATCCTATGGTGAAAGGCCTCAAGGCCATGCTATATGCACACCAACTGAAGGAGCTAGGGAGGTTTAACCTGAAGAAAAAAAGAGGTGAAGGAGACTTGATGATAGCTATCAAGGATTTGTCCAGCTTTGATATGAAAGACCGTGTAGACTTGTTTGGCCCCAGAGAGCAGAATGGAAAGCAATAAATTTACACAGAAGCACAGTTAGAACTGATGTCAGGGGGAAAAAAACAACCAAAGAACTTCCTACCAATTAGAGCTCTGGAATAGGCTCCAGAGGCATGTCTATGTGTATATGTGTGTGTGCATGTATATGTGGATATGTGTGGGCACATATGTTTATGTGTGTATATGTATGTGTCTAGGTGTGTTTGTGTGTATGTAAATGTGTGCATGCATATGTGTGTGTGTGTGTGTGTGTGTGTGTGTGTGTGTGTGTGTGTCTTGGGGGCAAGAGGGTCCCTCCTCATTGGAAGTCTTCAAACAGAGGCTGGACCACTACTCACACATGTTATAGTGATCGTTATGGGGGGGTATAGATTGGAGAAGATGGAAGTTAAGGTCTTTTTCAATTCCACAGTGCTATTCCACAACCTGTAAGTTTCCAACTCTATCTTTGGAAAAAGCTTTTTTTATTGTTGATTTCAGGTAGGAGAAGAAGTAAAACAGTCTCGACCTCCTCCCCCTTCCTTCCCCACTCCCTGCAGCTTCCTTCCCTATTGTCTTTTGGGAAGCTGTAGCCTTAATGTTCCCATTCCATTAAAGCTATTGGGTAAGGGAGTTTCAAATTACCCCAGTCTCAGCTAAGGAACTAAACACGTACAGTGCCTCCTGGATATTTCTTTGTGCATATTCCTTTTCAGGCTCAGTCTGTCTCTCTAATTACTGCCCCCCCCCCCACCCTATTATGTACCTATCAGCCAGCTAGCAAAGGTGAAAAGCAAGAATGGGCCAGACTCAACACAGTTGACTTTTTTCTTCTTGAAGGTCAACCCTGAATAGCCGACTACTGGAAAGTCACACTCTAGTAACTCTGGCTGGCAGACAGAGGGATTATTTTTAGACTTGAGACACACCAGAAACACTGCCTTCCTGTACTCAAGCACTGGGCTCTGGCCAGTGTGGCATATGCTAAAAAGAAACCGACCCTTGAATTTTTGTGGATAATTCTGCTATGATTGGACAATGTCCCTCCACACCCTTGGTCCTCAGTGCTCAGGGAGGGGGAAGAGAGGACTGTCTTGTCAAGGGATTCAAAACCATGAGCACCATGATATCATGGAAATTTGCCTGGGGATTTTTGTGGAAGTCAGAATATACTCTTTGTGCAGGGGAAAGAACATCAGATTTGAGGTAAAAATACCTGGGTTCAAATCCTCTCTATGCTCTTATGTGGTATCTCTGACAAAAAACAATACCTCCAATGGGGTCACAGAGAGTAGCACAACAACTAAAAATGATTTATCAACAACAATAATTCTTCTAATTCTGACATTATGTGAACTTGTAATTCCCTGTTAAAAATATATTAACTTCTTTTAAGCCTAGGTGGTCCTTAAGGCCATGTATTTCCCTACTCTTCAACTCTAAGGAGTTTACTTTATGGTTTTTTTGTTTGTTTTGTTTTGCTTTTTGGAGGGCAGTTGGGGTTAAGTGACTTGCCCAAGGTCACACAGCTAATAAGTGTTAAGTGTCTGAGGCTGGATTTGAACTCACATCCTCCTAACTACAGGGCCAGTGCTCTACTCACTGTGCCACCTACCTAGCTGTCCCTGATTTATGCTTTTTAAAGTAGATTTTTATTGATTGTTTTTATGTCATTTAAATTTCCTCTTGTATCCTTTACTCTCTTCCCTCCCAGAAAACTGTCCCATATAACAAAGATTATATTTTTTAAATAAAAAAAAAATCTGTAAAACTAGCCAAAACATTAAAAAAAAACACCTTAGCAATATCTGCAGTGTTCTACATCCATGGACTTCCCATCTCTGTCTTCTCTCATCCTTTCTTTGGGTCCATACTTGTTCTTTGTAATTTTGCAAGATTCACTTTTTTTCTTTTTCTTTTTTTTCTTTTTGGAGGGCAATTGGGGTTAAGTGACTTGCCCAATGTCACACGGCTAGTTTTTGTGTTAAGTATCTGAGGCCAGATTTGAACTCTGATCCTCTTGACTCCAGGGCCAGTGCTCTATTCACTGCGCCACCTACCCATCCCTGTGCAAGATTCATTTTTAATTGTGTTGTCATTCTTTCAAAGGACATTGTTGTAGTCATTCTGTATATCTGGATTTGTTTGTTTGTTTGTTTGGCTCTGCTGACTTCACTTTGCATCAGTTCACATAGATCTTTCTAAGCTTCTCTGTATTCATCATACAAATAATTTCTTCCAGCATTGTTATATTACATTACATCCGTGTACCACAATTTATTTAGCTATTTCCCAATTGATAAACATTTGCTTTGTTTCTCATTCTTTACTATCACAAAAAGTGGTGCTATAAATATTTTGGTGTGCATGGGAACTTTCTTCTTATCAATGATCTTCTTAGGGTATGCAATCTCTAGGTCAAAGGGTATGGCCATTTGGTCACTTTCTTTGCATAATTCCCAATTACTTTCCTAAACAGCTTTACTAATTCATAGTTTCACCAGCAATGTATTAGTATGTCTGTCTTTTCACTACCTCTCCAGCATTAACTATTATCATCTTTTGTCATCTTTGACAATTTGCTAGGTGTGAAATGAAACCTTAGAGTTGTATTGATTTGCATTTCTTTTATTATTAGTGATTTGGAACATTCTTTTATGTGGTCGCTAATAGCTTGCAATTCTTTTTTAAAGAACAATTTGTATCCTTTGGTAAGCAGAGTACTTCAGATGAAAGGTTATAAGTGGAGTTATACTCATTCTGAACATTTAGGTAAAGGTTGGGCTCTCTTTCTAAATTTACATTTATGCCTGTCTCTAACTCCTGGAGTCTTTGTGGTTGGGGAAAAAATTCAGTTTTAAATAAGATGCGGGTATGTGGGAATTAATGTCCTCTTCCCTGCTCAGTCTCAGAAGACTCATCCAGTGTATCCCCACAGCAATCTGAACATACAGAAAAAAACACAGCCACCACCCACCCACCAAGTCTTCATTGAGACCTTCTATATCATCATACCTGGCTGTACTATTAGGGAGACAGGATGATAATGAAATGAACTCTTCTGGCTGGAAGAGAACGAAGTTGTGTAGGCCAGGGGTGGGGAAACTTCAGCCTTGAGGCCACACTTGAGGATCTAGAGGGCAAGTATTTGTTCTGTGAAGTTTGGATTCAGTCAAAGGACCACACTTGAGGACCTAGAGGGCCACAATGTGGCATTGAAGCCACAGGTTCCTCACCCCTGGCTCTAGGCCAATCACCACTTGAAGGATGAATCTCCTCTAAAACATTCATTCCCAACAAAAAGTTATCCAGGCTTTATTTGAGCACTTTCAGTGTCCTTGGAGGCAGTAGTGTCTCAGAGGCAGCCACAATTAAACTGAACAGCTCTAATTGTTAAGAAGTTTTCCCTCATATTGAACTAGAATATGCTTTCTTATCTTTTCCACCTGTTGCTCCCAGTTCTGTACTCTGGGACCAAGCAGAAGTAGTCTGATTTCTCTTATACAAGACAGTCGTTGAAATACTTGTAGACCACTATTATGTCCCTGTCATGTTTTAAGGGGAGCCCTTCCTCCCCCAAATCTTTTGGTCAGCTCAGAGCTCAGAACAAGCCAAGCTACAGCAACACCAGCAGCAGGTCTTGGAGATGGCTACATCAATGGAGGCAGCAGCCTCAGGAGCTCTCAGCCCACAGATGTTTAGGGAGTTGGACAAGTGATCAGAAAGAGATTACAGGGAACCTTTTGCTGATGCTGGGTTCAGGACCATTTGTAGTTCTGGATCACAGTTGCAGGGTGGAGAAGAGTGCTTGTGGTTTCTCACAAGAGAGCAGGGGCTCTGATCTCAGTTCCAAGGCAGAAAGGAGAACTAACACTTGTGACCATAGGAGAACAGGGGCCCAAACCACAATTCTAAGGCTAAAAGAAGTGCCAATACTTGTGACTATAGGGGAACAAGGTATCTGTCTGAGTAAAGACCAGAGCCCAGGCCAGAAGAGCAGTGACCACACCTCTCCTTAGATCATACCACCTTGGAAGCACAAAAGAAGTTATCGATACTCTTCCCCCACCCCTGAACTAGCTTTGAAAACAGCAGCCCCCCAAAAAAACTAAAGCTTGGGAAAGTTCCCCTTCCACCTCCAAAAAAGAGCACAAGTTTAACATAAAGTTTAAAGTCAATAAATAGACTAGGAAACAGAATGAACAACAAGAAACAAAACATAACATAATAAAAATAAATAACATAAAAAACTAATATAAAAAGTTACTGTGGTGATAGGGAAGATAAAAACACAAACTCAGAAGATGAGGTCAAAACAGCTGCAAGCATAACTTTAAAAGAAAAAAAATGTGATTTGGACACAAGAATTCGTGGAAGAGCTCAAAAAGTATTTTGAAAATCACATGAGGAAAATAGAGGAAAAATTGGGGGGTAAATGAGTGTGACACAAGAAAATTATGAAAAGAGAGTCAACAGCTTGGTAAAAGAGGCAAAAAAATACTGAAGAAAATAACAACTTAAAGAACAGAATTGGCCAAATGGAAAAAGAGGCAAAAAGTCCCCTAAAGAGAATTCCTTAAAAAGTAGAATTGGCCAAATGGAAAAAGAGGCACAAAAATTCACTGAAAAGAATCCCTTAAAAATTAGAATAGAGGGGGCGGCTAGGTGGTGCAGTGAGTAGAGTGCCAGCCCTGGAGTCAGAAGGACCTGAGTTCGGATCTGGCCTCAGACACTTAACACACACAAACAAAAACTTAGCTATGTGACCTTGGGCAAGTTACTTAACCGCAATTGCCCTCAAAAAAAAAGCAAAAAAAAAAATTAGAATAGAGCAAGTAAAAGCTAATAACTCCATGAGAATTCAAGACACAACAAAACAAAATCAAAAGAATGAAAATATCAAAGATACTGTGAAATATAAAATTGGAAAAACAACTGACCTGGAAAATAGATCCAGGAGAAATAATTTAAGAATTATTGGACTACCTCAAAAGCATGATTAAAAAAAAGAGCCTAGACATGTTTTTTCAATAAATTATCACAGAAAACTTCCCCTGATATCCTAGACCCAGAGAGTAAGATAGAAATTGAAAAAAAATTACCAAAATCCTCCTGAAAGAGATCCCCAAATGAAAACTCCCAGGAATGTTATAGTCAAATTACAGAGCTCCCAGGTCAAAGAGAAAATATTGCAAGCAGTCAGAGAGAAACAATTCAAATATCATGGAGTCACAGTCAGGATCACACAAGATTTTGCAGTTTCCATGTTACATAAGCAAAGGACTTGGAACATGATATTCAGGAATGCAAAGGAACTAGGATTATAACCAAGAATCACCTACCCAGAAAAACTGACTATAGCCCTTGGGGGGTGGGTTGTGGAAGTGATATTTAATGAAATAGAAAACCTTCAAACATTCTGGATAAAAAGACCAGAAAGAAATAGAAACTTTGACTTTCAAATATAAGAACCAAGAGAAGCATGAAAAGGTAAACAAGAAAGAATAATCATAAGAGATTCAATAAAGTTAAATTGTTTACATTCCTATATGGGAAGATGATACTTATAACTCCTAAGAACTTTATCACTATTAGGGTAATTAGAAGGAGTATACATAGAGAGAGGACAGGATGTGAGTTTACTATGATGGGATGATTTAAAAAAATAAATGAGGGGATGAAAAATAAAGGTGTACTGGGAGATGGGGAAAGGAAGAGGGAAAACATGGAAAAAATTACTTCATATAAAAGAGGTGTGAAAGTTAGAATTTTTACAATGGAGGGGAAAATGAGTGGAGTTCCAGGCAACTATTAAATCTTATTCTCATTGGAATTGGCTCAAAATGGAAATAACATACACATTCAGTTGGGTATAGAAATCTGTCTTGCACTACAGGGAGGTAGGAAGTGAAGGCGATAAAGGGGGGACTTGAAGTGAGAATAGATTAAGAAAGGCAATGATCAGAAACAAAACAGATATTTGAGGATAGACAGGGTTAAAAGAAGGGACAATTAGGTGGCACATTGTATGGTGTCAATAAAATTCAATTTCTTGGGTTCAAATCTGGCCTCAGACACTTACTAACTATGTACATTAATTTATATTATATAAAATTATATTTATATAAGTGTAAAGTCTTATGTTTGGGTTAGGGCAGTTAGATGACATAGTGGATAGAGTACCAGTTCTGGAATCAGGAAACGTGAGTTCAAATCCAGCTCAGACACTTACTAGCTGTATAACCCTAAGCAAGTCACTAAAACCTTCACAGCCTCAGTTTCCTCATTTATAAAATGGGCTGGAGAAGGAATGGCAAACCACTCTAGTATCTTGCCAAGAAAACCCTAATGGGGTTATGCAGAATCAGACACTACTGAAAAATGACTTAACAACAACAAAGAATTATACAAAAGGGCAAAAAGAGAAAGAGATAAACAAAAAAAAAATGGAATAGAGGGAAATACATAGTAATCATTATGGTTAATGTGAATGAGATGAGCTTAACTCATAAAACAGAAGTAAACTGCAGAAAGAATTAGAAACCAGAATCCAACAATATGTTATTTACAAGAAACATTTGAAACAGAGAGATACACATTGATTATGAAATTTAAAAAATTTTTTAAAAAGAACAAATTCAAAATCAGTTAAACACCAAATTGGTGTTAAACACCAAATTGAAAATCCAGAAAATTTAAAATGAGATTGATAAAACTGAATATAAGAAAATTTATTGAATTAATAAATAAAACTAGGAGTTGGTTTTATAAAAAAAACTAACAAAATAATTAAACCATTGTTTAATATGTTTTTTAAAGAGAGAAAAAAAAACAGTCACTAGTATAATAAATGTAAAGGGTGAATATACCACTAATGAAGATGAGATTAAAGCAATTATTAGGAGTTATTTTGCTTAATTATATGCCAATAAAATGAACAATTTAAGTGAAATGGAGAAAAACTTACAAAAATATAAACTGCCCAGATTAACAGAAGAGGAAATAGAATATCTAAATAAACCCATTTTAAAAAAAAGAATTGAATAGGCCATAAATGAGTTTCCTAAGAAAAAAGGCTTCAGGACCAGATGAATTTACGTATGTATTCTACCAAACATTTAAAGATCAATTATTTAAGAATAATAGGCAAAGCAGGAATCCTACCAAGCTTCTTTTGTGAAAGAAATTTGGTGCTGATAACTCAACTAGGAAAAGCAAAAACAGAGAAAACAGCCCTATAGACTAATTTCACTAATTAATATTGATGTAAAAATCCTAAATAAAATACTAGCTAGGAGATTACAACAATATATTACAAAGATTGTACATTATGATCAAGTGGGATTTATACCAGGAATTGGTTCAACATAAGGAAAACTATTAACATAATTGATTACATCAATAAAAAAGTAACAAAAATCATATGATTTTATCAACAGAGGCAGAAAAAGCTTTTGACAAAATGCAATGTTCATTACTATTAAAAACACTTGAAAGCATAGATATAAATGTATATTTCCTTAAAATTATAAGCATCGACCTAAAACCATCAGTTAGCATTAGCTGTAACAGGGATAAGCTAGAAGCCTTCCTACTGAGATCAGACATGAAACAAGGATGCCCATTATCACCAATATTATTCAACATTGTATTTGAAATGCTAGCTATTGCAATAAGAAAAAGAAATTGAAGAAATCAGAATGGGCAAGGAGCTAATAAAACTATCTCCTTTTATAAACAATAAGATGATATGTTTGGAAAATCCTAGAGATTCAACTAAAAAGCTAGCTGAAACAATGAATAATTTTAGCAAAGTTGCAGAATATAAAATAAACCCGTATAAATCATAGGCATTGCTATTTATCACCAACAAAACACTGCAAGAAGAGATAGTTCATTTAAAATAACTGTAGGGAATATAAAATACCTGGAAGTCTACCTCCCAAGACAAACCCAGGAACTATATGAACATAATTATAAAATATTTTTATACAAATAAAGTCAGATAGAAGTAACTGGAGAAATATTGATTCTTAGTTGATGGGCCAAGCCAATATAATTAAAATGACAATTCTACCTAAAGTAATTTATTCAGTGCCATCCCAATTAAATTATCAAAAATTTTTGTTGAGCTAGAAAAAAAAAACAACAAAATTCATTTGGAATAATAAAAAGTCAAGAATATAAAAAATGCAAAGGAAGGAGCTCTAGCAGTGCCAGATCTTAAACTTTATTGTATGTAAAATGGATAATTTCTATTAAGTTAACAATGATTTATACATATAAAACCAATGAAGCCAAGAATAGAAGGAAAGCAGAAAACTGGGAAGACATTTTATAGACCGTTTCTTGGATAAAGGCATCATATCTCAAACAGATAGAGAACTTTATAAGAATATGAATCATTCTCCAATTGATAAATGACCAAAGGGTATGAATAGGAAGTTTTTGAAGGAAGACATTAAAGCTATATACATATATATGTATATATATATATATATATATATATATATATATATATATATATGTATATATATATACATATTATGAAAAAATTCTCTAAATCATTATTGATTATAGAAATGCACATTAAAACAACTTTGAGATACATCACACACATATAAGATTGGCTAAAATGATAGAAGGGGAAAATGACAAATGTTGGAAGGGATGTGGAAAAATTGGGACATAACACACTGTTGGTAGAACTGTGAACTGATCTAACCATTTTGGAGAGCAATCTGGAATTGTTACCAAAGAATTATAAAACTGTGTATACCCTTTGAACCAGCATTACCATGACTCTGTCTGTATCCCAACCAGATCAAAGAAAAAGAAAAGGACATATATCTACAAAAATATTTATGGCAACTCTTTTTGTGGTGGCAAGGAATTTAAAATTGAGGGGATGTCCATCAACTGGGGAATGACTGAACAAGTTGTGGTATAGAAGTGTGATGGAATATTATTGTACTATAGTGATGTAAAGTGAAGTGAGCAGAAATAGAACAATGTACACAGTAACAGCAATATTGTACAATGATCAATTGTAAATGACTTAGCTATTCTCAGAAATACAATGATCTAAGACAATTTCAAAGGACTCATGGTAAAAAATGGCATACAGCTCCAGAGAAAGAACAGAAGGGGTCTGAATATAGATCAAAGCTTAATTTTTAAACTTCCTTTATTTTTGTAGGGTCTTTTTGTCTGTGTTTTCTTTTGCAGCATGGCCAATAGGGAAATATATTTTGCATGACTTTACATGTATTGTTGTGTTTTTATTTTTCAATTGTTTTTCATGGCCATGTCATGGACATGTCATGTCCAACTCTGTGACCCCATGTGGGGTTTTCTTGACAAAGATACTGGAGTGGTTTGCCATTTCCTTCTCCAGCTCATTTTTCAGATGAGGAAACTGAGGCAAAAAGGTTCTATGATTTGCCAGTGTCCCACAGACAAATTTCTTAGGCCAGGTTGGAACTCAGGAGGATAAGTTTTCCCAGTTATAAACTCAGCACTCTATCCATTGCAGCACCACCTAGCTCCCACTTCAGAAGTACAATCTATATCAAATTGCTTGCCTTCTCAAGGAACAGAGAGGGAGGTAATATGGATTACAAAATTTTAAAAAATGAATGTCGGGGTGGAGTCAAGATGGCGGAGTAGAAACAGCACTTCCACAGAGCTCCAGCCCACACTACTTCAAAATTATGTAAAAGCGGGACTCTCAATGACGTCTAGAACTCCAGAAGCCACAAAATGACACAGAGAAGATAATCTCCTGCTGAGGACAGCCCAGCAGCCCAACAGGGAGCATACTGGAGAGACTCCAGAACACCAGCAGCTGTGGCATTTCCAGAATTATCAACACATAGATGCCTAGGACAAAGTGAGAGGTCAGTGCTCTATGGACTTTGGGACTGGTTGGAAGAGTGCATCAGCTTTTTCCCCTGGGGGTGAGAAGCCTCTGGGGAGCTGGCACAGCTTGCATCACATTGCCACTTTGCAGGTTCAGCTCTTGGCCTGCAATCTGTAGGGGGATCTGGCGATCCGTCTAGGGGTAAATCACTCTATCACTCTTGCTTTACCCTTCTTTGATCTGGATTGCAGTCTGGGGTGGAGGCCTTGGGGTGTGTGACCAGCTTGCCAGAGTGTATGGAGGCTTCAGAGAGGCCACCAAACTAATACCTCAGGCAGTTGAGAAAACCCCAATGTTTGGGATGGAAGCTCCCATGGCTGGTGGCAGAGTCCTACTGTGGCAACAAGCCCAAAAGTCAAGTAATTGAGTGGCAAGATGCCTAGGCAAAGGAAACAAAATAAATAGAAAAATTCAACATTAGACTCGTATTATGGGGCCAAAGAGGATCAAAGCATGGAACAGGAGGAGGACTGTAAGGTCAGAAATCCTGCACCAAAAGCCCCAAATGAAAATACGAGCTGGTTACAGGCCATAGAGGACCTTAAGAAGCAGATAAGAGAAGTGGGGGAAAAATTGGGAAGAGAAATGAGAAAGATGCAAGAAAAGTATGAAATGAGAGTCAACATCCTCACTGAGGAAAATAACACCTTAAAAAATAGACTAACTCAAATGCCAAAAGAGGCTGAAAAAGGCAATGAGGAGAAGAATGCCTTAAAAAGCCAAATTTGCCAGATGGAAAAAGAATCTCAAAAGCTCACTGAGGAGAATCATTCCTTCAGAATTACACTGGAGCAAATGGAAGCTAGTGACTTTATGAGAAATCAAGATGCTATTAAGCAGATCCAAACAAATGAAAGAATAGAGGGCAATGTGAAATATCTCATGGGAAAAACCACTGACCTGGAAAATAGATCCAGGAGAGACAATTTAAAAATTATGGGACTACCTGAAAGCCATGATCAAAGAAAGAGCCTAGAAATCACCCTTCAAGAAATTCTCAAGGAAAATTGCCCTGATGTTTTAGATCCAGAGGGCAAAATAGAGGTTGAAAGAATCCACCAATCACCTCCTGAAAAAGATCCCAAAAAGAAAACTCCTAGGAATATTGTAGCCAGGTTCCAGAATTCCCAGATAAAGGAGAGAATATTACAAGCAACCAGGAAGAATCAGTTTCAATATTGTGGAAACACAATCAGGATAACACAGGATCATGCAGCTTCTACACTGAGGGGTTGAAGGGCATGGAATATGATATTCTGGAGGGCAAAGGAGCTAGGATTAAAACCAAGAATCACCTAGCCAGAAAAACTGAGTATCATGTTACAGGGGAAAATATGGTCGTTCAGTGGCATAGAGGACTTTCAAGCATTATTGAGGAAAAAACCAGAGTTGAAAAGAAATTTGACATTCAGACACAAGAAGCAAGAGATGCTTGAGAAAGTAAACAGGGAAAAGAAATCATTATGAACTTATCAAAGTTGAACTATTTACATTCCTACATGGAAAAATGGTAACTGTATCTGATGAAACCTTTCACAGTATGAAAATAGCTTAAGGGTATATGGGCATATGAATACATATGTGAATGTGTGTATATATGTTTACAGGTATACATAGATAGAGGGCACAGGTCGAATTTAATGGGAGGGGATGATATTTAAGGGGTGAAATTGAGAGGTGAGAGAGGAACATAATGAGAGGAGATAGGGAGAGACAGAATGGGGTAAACTATTTCATGTAGAAAAGGCAAGGAAAAGAGGTTGCAGGGGAGGGGAAGAACAGGAATGCAAAAAAACAAAGCCTTATTCTCGTTGAATTTGGCTCAGGGAGAGAATAACATACATAGTAAATGGGATATCTCACCCTACAGGAGGGTCGGGGGGATCTGGGGGAGATCATGGAAGGGAGGGCAGGCTGGGGGGTGAGGGAAGTTGGAAGCACCCACTTTTGAAAAGGGATAAGATCAAAGTGGGAAGTGGACTAGGTGGGAGCTGGGATAGGAGGGAGGGAAATATATTCAGTCTTTTACAATATATCTACTATGGCAATGTTTTGCATAGCTACACATGTACAACATATATTGAATTGCTTATCTTCCCAGTAAGGTTGGGTGACAAGGGCGGAAGGGAATGAACCTGGAATTTGAAGGTTTTTTTTTTTTTTTTTGCCTTTTTTTTTTTTTTTTTTTGGAGGGCAGTTGGGGTTAAGTAACTTGCCCAAGGTCACACGGCTAGGTTTTTGTTTGTATGTGCGTTAAGTGTCTGAGGCTGGATCCGAACTCAGGTCCTTCTGACTCCAGGGCCAGCTCTCTACTCACTGCGCCACCTAGCCGCCCCCGAATTTGAAGTTTTAAAATCAAATGTTTTAAAAATAAATAAATACTATTATTAATAATATTTTACATATAATTGGGAGATAAGATGTGCAGGCATTGGGGCACAGAGATTCACTTTTCCCTACTGGACAAGTCGAAGGGGGTATGGGAGAAGAGATGGGAGAGAGAAGATTGGATGAGGGGTTATCCTGTGGGACTGTTATTCTGGAGTCATGGGTGGGGAAAAATGGGGGAAAATTGTAACTCAAAATCTGATGCAAATGAATGACTTAAAAATGAATGTCAAAAAATTTTTACATGCCATTGAGAAAAAAAAAGACTCTACCAAAACAAATGACCAAAGATGGCAAAGGATCACAACAAAAACACCACAACTAAATAAATCCAAATGAGGGTTGTTCTCCAAGAACACACCTTGGAGGCAAACTCATTCATTATGAAGATTTTTCTCTCAATGTTTCAGAAACTCTTCTTTGGGGATGGCTTTTGGGCCTGGTTTATGAGCTATGTAAAAATTCAGGCTCCTTGCTTTATAACCATACCATGCATTTGGCTGCAAATAGAATTATACAGTGTGATTTTATGCTTCATTTACTTGACTCACTCAGAATGGCTTTTAGCTGTTTCCAATCGATCCAGCAGCAAACAATTATTGTGCCTCTATTGTGGACCAACTATTGGGGCAGCTAGGTGCTGCAGTGAAGAGAGCATTGGACCTGAAGTCAGGAAGACCTGGATTCAAATCCAACCTCACACACTTCCTAGCTGTGAGACTCCAGACAAGTCATTTAACCCTGTTTGTCTCAGTTTCCTCATGTGTAAAACGAGTTGGAGAAGGAAATAGTAAGGCACTCCAATATCTTTGTCAAGAATCCTCCAAATGGGATCACTGAAAAACAACTGAACAGCAACATGGGACAAACATATTCCTAGACTTTAGGAGTATAGGGCCAAAAGAAAAATGGTCTATGCCTCAAGGAGCTAACAATCTAACTGGGAGAGACAATGCCTGTATAGTCATGTAGAAAACAGATACAAGGAAATCTTGGGAGGAAGTCACTAGCATCTGAAGTTGGAGGGTATTCGTCAAGAAAACCTTCATGTGGAGAATGGCATTTGAAGTTGAATCTTGAAGGAAACTAAGAGTTCTGAGAGGTTGGGGTGAGGAGATAGTGCATTCCATGGATGGGGAGAATGAGTACAAAGACATAAAGAAGATGGGGTATCCTGCGTTTGGACAGTAGAAATGTTGGTTTGCCTAGACCTCCATGGATGTGAACGGGAGTAGTATGGGGTAAGGCAGAAAGTTAGCTTCTGGCCAAATTCTGAAATGTTTTAAATGTCAAACAAAGGAACTTCCATTTAATCCTTGAAGTAATAGGGCACCACTGAAGTTTATTGAAGAAGGTAGTGACATCATCAGACAAGAGCTTTAGAAAGCAGTGTGGAGGTTGAATCAGAGTGTGCAAGACTTCAGACAGAGATATCAATTGGGAAGTTACTGCCAGTGTACAGACAAGAGGTAACAATGGCCTAAACTAGGATAGCAGCCATGTGAGTAGAGTAAGAGGACAAATGTAAGAGATGTGAAAGTAGAAACAGCAAATTTGGCAAATGATCAGACGAGTGGGATGAAAGAGCCTGGGGAGTCAAGGATGACACTGAGATTATAAATTTGGAGGCCAGATGGCAGTGTTATAAACATTAATTGGGAAATTAGAAGTAGGGGTAGGGTTGCTGGGGGGGTAGGGAATGGAATGAATTCTGTTTGGGATATGTTGAATTCTAGATGCCTACAAATCTGATCTCAAAGGACAATGTTGTGACCCCACTGAGGTGATCCAAAAGCATGAGATGTAAACAATTCAATGGTTCCAATCAGTGTTTTGTGGCAGAGGTGAGAAAATAGCAAGGGATTAACCTTAAGGTGTTATTGCTTCTGGACAATGCCCCCAGCTACTCAGAACCCCATGAATTCTCTGTTGAAGGCACTGAAGTCATATACAAGCCACCAAACACAACATCTCTCATTTAACCTCTTGATCACATGGTAATACACTATATGTGTTACACAATTGTTATTTTTTAATGTCCTTTGTTATACCTGCAGTACATTTATTATTACTTTTCTCAAATTTGTTTTACTTTTTAAAATTTTCATATTTATTTCATATCTTAACATTTCTTTTTTCATACAGTATTTTTACTTAACATATAACTTAACTCAAATTTATATAACCTATATCTGATTGGATGCCATCATGGGGAGGGGGAACTGGAAAGGGAAGGAGAGGGGAAAACTTAAAACTCAAAATCTTATAAAAGTGAATGTTAAAAATGAAAAATTAACAAAGAAGAAAGTGATATTACTATAGCCTTGAGGAGAGAAGGAAAAGGCTAGAACAATCACCATGGAGAACTCAATAAAGAATTACAGAATATCCAGTCTGGGATGGACCACAGAGAGCATTTAATCTAACTCACACCTGACCAAGAAGGAAAGCAGCGTCATATAGTGAAAGAGCTTTGTGGTTCAAGTAGGAAGACATGGGTTGTACTCTGCTGTTCTGCTGTTCACTATGTAATTTTGTGTTAGTCACAACTCCATTCCCTCACCTGCAAGGTAAAGGGGCTAATATGGATGATTTCTAAAGCACCTGAATCCTGTATTGACCCTAAACATCAACAAAAAGTGATTGGCCACCTTCATCTTGCAGACCTTCGATGAGGGGGAAATCTACTCCAGACCAAAGCTGCCAGGGTTACACTGGGAGTCAAGCCTTTTAGTGGGCCATGATCATTTTCCTCCAGTGGTCTTGAAGTGGAGAAAGGAGATAGTGGGAGGGATCCAAGATACAGCAAAATGTTGGAGAATGGGAATACGGGCTAATGAATGGTAAGGCTAGAACTGAAATTGGTAAAGACAGAGTCCAAAGTTCCATGATTCTAGTGCAGAGAGGAGTGGCCTACTGGACTAGGTGAAATGGGAGGAATTGAGGCATTAAAATATTAACTATCTCATTTTCCTTGAGTGAGAGTTCGGGGGTTGGGGTGAAGCCTGGCTTGATTTTTGCATACTTAATTGATGCTAGCACTAAACATCCAATGACTTTCCCCTTCTCTACCTTCGGGACATTTGTTTCTTCCTCCCATTGAATTCAAGTCATTCTGTTCATCACTTGCTCTAGGATGCTCCAACAAACTTGGCCTGTTTTCAGTCTCTCTGCTTCTCCTTCCACTTCCTCCTGCCTGAGACTCCTCTAGGTCAAATTTCCATTCATCCCTGCTTTGCCATTAACTTCCTGTATGACCTAGGACAAACCACTTAAATTCCATGAGCCTCAGTTTCCACATCTATAAAATAAGCGAGTTCTCTGAGATTCCTTTCAGCTTGGATCTGTGTTTAAAGAATTTTTCCTGACTGCAAGGAATGGATAAGCTGAATAGGGATCATAGGATCTGAGTTCTAGATCTGGAAGGGACCTCAGAGGCCAGCTAGTCCAACCTTTTCACTTTACAGGTGAGGAAACTGAGACCCAGGGAGGAGAAGTGAATTGTTCTGAGTCATACATTGGATCCTAGGTCTATAGCCAGAAGGGACCTCAGAGGTCACTGAGTCCCACTCCCTCCTTTTACAGAGGAGGAAACAGACCCAAAAAAGTTAAGGCATGCATTTATTAAGCACTTACTTTGTGCTAAGCAGGGGCTTAGACATGGGCTTAAACAAAGGTCAAACTCTAAAATGACGGAAACAACAAAACTGCACACCATTCCAATTTTCAGTTCTAATAGGTAGGGGGTAACATGTAAATAACTAAGTACCTATGAGACGTGGACAGAATATATGAAAACAATTTGAAAAAGAAATACAGAAGGCAGAGGGAGGGAGATGAGAAAAAGCCTCTTGCTGAAGATGGCATTTGTGTGGAATCTTGAAGGAAGCCATAGAAACTGAGAGAGGTGAGGGAGGAGAGCATTCCAGACATGGTGGGGGGGGGGGGACGACAGCCAACGCAAAAGCATGGAGGTGGGAGATAGAGTATTGTGTTCAAGGGATTTAGGATTACCTTGTCCAGTCACACAGGTATCATTTGTCCAAAAATGGGAATTCAATTAGCTATTCTCAGTAATACGAAATCCAAGACAACGCTGAAGGACTTAAGATGAAAAATATCCATCTCCAGAGAAAGAACTGGTAGTTTCTGAATGCAGGTTGAAGCATCCTTTTTTTGCTTTCTTTATTTTTCTTAAGTTTTTTTTAACCTACGTTTTCTTTTGCCACATGACTGTTACAGGTATGTTTTGCATGATTACACATGTATAACCTATATCCAATTGCTTGTCTTCTCAATAAGGTACAGGTGGGGGGGAGAAAAAGAGAGAATTTGGAACTCAAAGTTTTATAAATGAATGTTAAAATTATTTTTACATGTAACTTGGGGGGAAATTGTTTTTTTTTTTAAAGATGGCATTCAAGCCCAGCTCCTCTGACTAACTGGGCCAGTGCTTTTTCTACTGTATCACACTGAAGGATATACATGGATATGAAGGATATAAACTCTCACTAAGTAGTTGTTGAATGAATTGTCATGTATGGGAAAGAACACTAGGAAAACTTACTCTACTGTCCCTACCTTTGACCTAGTGATACCTTTGTTAAGCATATCTCCAAGGAGTTCAAAGGAATGCAGAAAGCCTTCCAAAATATCCAGAGTAGCATTTTTGTGATAGCAAAGACCTGGAAACAAAGTGGGTACCCACGTTCCACCAGATGGTTAAACAAGTTGTGGTATGTGAATATATTTTTACATCATTGACATTATTGACAGTTACTATGCATAAGAAGTGATGAATGGGGCAGCTAGGTGGCGCAGTGAATAGAGCACCGGCCCTGGAGTCAGAAAGGCCTGAGTTCGGAGCCGGCCTCAGACACTTAATCCACACAAACAAAAACCTAGCCGTGTAACCTTGGGCAAGTTACTTAACCCCAATTGCCCTAAAGGGGCGGCTAGGTGGCGCAGTGAGTAAGAGCACCGGCCTTGGAGTTGGGATGACCCGAGATCAGATCCGGCCTCAGAAAATGAGCACCCACGCATAAATAATGACTAGCCGTGTAACCTTGAGCAAGTTACTTAACCCCAATTGCTTTAAAAAAAAAAAAGAAGTGATGAATATGGGAATTCAAAGAAACTTGGGAAGACTTGGATGAACTGATACAGAGGGAAACATGTTGAGCCAAGACACCAACTTCTACAGTGACCACAGCAAAGTTAGGGACACGAAGCTTCCAAACCCTGTGCTGTGTTCCTGGCTTCAGAGAACTCAGAACAAGAGGGGTCGCCCACTCCTCAGCAGAGAGGATTGGACCAGAGGTTGAAGGAAAACGTCAGAAGCAAAGCCCAAAACCATGCTGATGTGAACTCAGAGAGCTGAGAGAGATTTAGCAGAGGTTCAGGTAATGCTTCTCTTTTGGTTAAATGTAGCAGACAGCTTGGGCTCTGGCATTAGAGAATGACCAGAGTCCATGAAGCGTTGGACTAGGTGAGGCATAAGCTAGAAGACACCACCAAGGTGTTGATTTATTTTCTTTACCTCTGCTTTCTCACTATAAAGGAGAGTTCCCCTGAGGGTGGCGTTGGGGAGGGGGAAGGGGGCTAAGTACCACTGGAAAATAATAGTTTGGGGAAGAAATAAAAGAAAATAACTTTGTAAAAAAAGGCCAGAAGTGACTTGAGGTTAAGTTCGAGACCTTGGTCTGTCATTTGCAAACTTTATGTCCTCAGGCAAGTCTTACTCCCCATTGTGACATAGTTTCCTTCTTTGTAAAATGAGGGAGTGGGTGATCTCTCTCATCCCTTTCAGTTCTAACATTCCATAAATTCTCATTTTTCTCTGGCTTGAGATCACTGCCTCCCCAATGCCCCCCTTCCCATATAAAGCTATTTCCAGAGAGTCCTCAGGTGGTCTGAGTGCCCTTGAGATTCCCTTTGCCTGATCAGGAGCCTCAATTAATCATGTGAATTGAAATACTCTTTCAAGGTCTTTCCTGCACTGGAGCCAATTCTCTAGTACAGACTATATGTGCAACAGCACATAGGTTTCACTTCACACAAGAAGATGAGATCCTGGGGCAATACGTGGGAGTCCACTTTCTGTAGAGCAGAATGTGATTTTCTTCTCCCCTCAGATTGGGGATGAGGAGCCACCAAAATAACTGAGAAGCAGTGGCATAGGCTCTTGTCCCAGCCTGGCTACATACTCAGATGGGTAACTACTTCGACCCCTCAACTGTCAAATGGGGACCAGGATCCCCGCAGTGCATTAAACTGCTAAAGAATGGGACTCCTGATCAGAATGGATTTTGCTGTGATGAAGAGGGTTATGGCAAAAACATGAACTTCCCTAGAACCACTTCCCTATAGGAAGTAGTCAAATGATAATAACAAATGATTTTCAAAAGAAGAATCTCAAATTATTAGCAATCATAAGAAAGATTGCTCCAAATCACCAAGAATAAGAGAATGCAAATCAAAATTACTCTCCCTCCTTCTTCTCTCTCTCTCTCTCTCTCTCCCTCTCTCTCTCTCTCTCTCCCTCTATTTCTCTCTGTCTGTCTGTCTCTATGTCTCTCTCTCTCCCCCTCCCTTTCTCCTTCCCTTCATATTTCTCTCCCCCTGCCCCCTCTCTCTCAGCCTCCTCAATTTACAGATAAAGGAGGCCCAGGAAGGTCAAAGGTTTTGTTCAAGGTCATACGTAAGATCACATATTTAGGACTGGAAAGGACCTTAGAGATCAGCCTATTCCCTTCATTTTACAGAGGAAGAAACTGAGGCTCAGAGAAGGGAAATGACTTGCTCAAGATTGCACTCATAAGGAAGGAAACAAGTATATATTAAGCACTCATAATGTGCCAGGCACTGTGCTAAGTGTTTACAAATATTATTTTATTTGATTCTCACAATAAGGCTCCCAGCAACATATTATGATCCCCATTTTATAGTTGAGGAAACTGAGGCAAACAAAAGTCAAGTGACTTGCCCAGAGTAACACAGCTAAGAAGTTTCTGAGAACAGATTGAAACTTGGGTCTTCCTGACTCCAGGCCCAGTATTCTAACCACTGCAGGAAATAGCAGAGGTGGGGTTTGAAGTCAGATGCTATTCCTGTGACTCCAAGTTCAGCACTTTTCCCACCCTAAACTTTGCCTTATAACCAACAAATTGACAAAGAGGTTGTGAGGTTTGCCCTTTGTTCTCGAAGAGGACCATGACATCAGGGAGAAATGATATGACTTATAATTGACTTGGATTTGAGTGAGGGAGGGCTGTGCAAAGTCACTGGACTAACTTTTTCCTTCAAAGCCATCTGGGTCCAGTGGTCAGATATTCATGAGAACTACTGGAGATGGCCCAGGATGCAATGGGAGACTCTGGCTCTTTTAGGCTACAGTCTTTTCAGGTTCTCACTTTGAGTGAGGCAATACCTATTCAATGAATAGGTCTCTTTGAGAAATGAATCAAGGGATGATCCCTTTAACTAAAAAAAATCAAACTGAGAGGGGAAGACCGTCAGGTTTGCTGCAGAATATGTCAGTAGTCAATGCCGGAGAGGCTGTAGAAAGTAGGCACATTATTGGTGGAGCCATTGGTCTATTGGCCCAACCATTCTGGAAAGCAATTTGGATTTATGCTTTAAAAAGTGACTAAAGTATCCACACTTTTTGGGCCAGAGATCTCACTGTGTGGTACATGTCCCAAGGAGGTCAAAGTCAGAAAGAAATACCTCACAGCATTCACACTAGCACTTTTTGTGGTAGCAAATCACCAGAAACATAAAATGCCCATTGAATAAGGAATGGCTAAAATGTTGTGGTGCAGGACTGTAACATCATATTGTTGTTTTGTGAGTAGAAACAAAAGTGATTCAGAGAATCATGGGAAGACATATGAACTGATGCATAGTAAATAAAACCAGAGAAACAAGATCCACAGTGACTCCAATAATGTAAACAGGAAGAAAAACCACCACCACCACCACCAAGGGAAGTATCTTTTATTATCATGATCAAACTTGATCCTGGAGAAGAGATAAGAAATTGAACATTCCTCTCTTCTTAGCAGAGATGGAGGATCATGGATATGGAACACTCCATACACTGTCAAATTCAGCTGATGGGTCAGTTTCACTAAAGTGCCTTTTATTTTGGTCTTTTTTCATTCATTGTTACAAGGCTCACTGGGGAGGAAGAAGACAGAGATATGTTGGAAAATTAAATAAATAGAAATGAAATAAAATGAAAAACAAGCCCTATTTAGAGGAAGTTTTCAGGGGATCCTTCCATAGGGAAACATCATTTGATGAAGCTGTTTTGTAAACTCAACTCTCCAGACATGGAGTTTACTTAGAGTAAGGGCCTGCCTATTTGTCTCCTTGGCTCCCCACAGGCAGGCTTACCTAAATCTAACACCATCAGTCTCAGAGAGAAAGGCAACTGAATGCCTGGGGTGAAACCATTTTCTCTCTCTGTTAAAAATATTGGAAGGTGTGCTTGCTTGGTGATGGTTTTCTAGATTGGATTATATTTCAGTTACCTCAAACTGTCCCGGAAGAAGTGTGTGTAATACTTCAGGCAACAGTTGCTAAGGAATCATTTTTTTTAGCATATGCAATAAAACTTTATTAAATATTCACCTAGACAAACATCGACCCCTCTAAGAACAAACCACCAATCTGATTCCCAAAGACTTGGTAAGTATGTCTCATGCCAGCATTCACAACAAGTTCCCTCTCTATCCCACTAAAGGCTGTGTGTCCCCTTCTTTTTTTTTCAAATACTTTATTAACTTCTGGTTTACATCATTCATTCCCATCAGATTTTGAGTTACAATTTTTCCCCATTTTTCCCCTACCCACCACCCCAGAATAGCAGTTCCACAGGATATACCCTCATCCAATCTGCTCTCTTCCATCTTCCATATCCCCTTTGACTTTTCCAGTAGGGCAAGGTGAATCCTCATGACCCAATACCTGCACATCTTATCTCCCAATTATAGTATTAATCATAGTATTTATATATTTTTTAAAAATTTTGGTTTTAAAAGGAAGATAAGCAACTCAGTATATGCTGTACATGTGTAGCTATGCAAAACATTACCATAGTAGATATATTGTAAAAGAGTGACTGTATTTCCCTCCCTCCTATCCCACCTCCCCCCTGATCCACTCCCCACTTTGGTCCTGTCCCTTTTCAAAAGTCAGTGCTTCCAACTTTCCCCCTCCCAGCCTACCCTCCCTTCTGTTGACCCCCCCCCCCCATCACCCTTCCCCCTACTTTGCTGCAGGGTGAGATAACCCATTTAGTATGTATGTCATTCTCTCCCTGGTCCAAATTCAATGAGAATAAGGTTTTGCATTTTTGCCTTCCTGTTCTTCCCCTCCCTTGTAACCATTTTCCCTTGCCTCTTCTATATGAGATAGTTTGCCCCATTCTGTCTCTCCCCATCTCCTCCCATTACATTCTTCTCTCATCTCTTAATTTCACCTTTTAAGTATCATCCCTTCCTATTAAATTTGACCTGTGCCCTCTATCTATTTATACCTGTAAACATATATACACACATTCACATATGTATTCAAATGCCCATATACCCTTCTTCAACTATCTTCATACTGAGAAAAGTTTCATCAGTTACAGTTATCATTTTACGCTGTAGGAATGTAAATAGTTCAACTTTGATAAGTTCATAATGATTTCTTTTCCCAGTTTACCTTCTCAAGCATCTCTTGCCTCTTATACGTGAATTTTCTATTCAACTCTGGTTTTTTAATCAAGAATGCTTGAAAGTCCTCTATTCCACTGAATGACCATATTTTCCCCTGTAACATGATACTCAGGTGATTCTTGGTTTTAATCCCAGCTCCACTGCCCTCCAGAATATCATATTCCATGCCCTTCAACCCCTCAGTATAGAAGCTGCGTGATCCTGTGTTATCCTGATTGTGTTTCCACAATATTGAAACTGATTCTTCCTGGTTGCTTGTAATATTCTCTCCTTTATCTGGGAATTCTGGAACCTGGCTACAATATTCCTAGGAGTTTTCTTTTTGGGATCTTTTTCAGGAGGTGATTGGTGGATTCTTTCAACCTCTATTTTGCCCTCTGGTTCTAAAACATCAGGGCAGTTTTCCTTGAGGATTTCTTGAAGGATGATTTCTAGATTCTTTGATCATGGTTTTCAGGTAGTCCCATAATTTTTAGATTGTCTCTCCTGGATCTATTTTCCAGGTCAGTGGTTTTTCCCATGAGATATTTCACATTGCCCTCTATTCTTTCATTTGTTTGGATCTGCTTAATAGCATCTTGATTTCTCATAAAGTCACTAGCTTCCATTTGCTCCAGTGTAATTCTGAAGGAATGATTCTCCTCAGTGAGCTTTTGAGATTCTTTTTCCATCTGGCAAATTTGGCTTTTTAAGGCATTCTTCTCCTCATTGCCTTTTTCAGCCTCTTTTGGCATTTGAGTTAGTCTATTTTTTTTTTTACTTTCGGAGGGCAATTGGGGTTACATAACTTCCCCAAGGTCACACAGCTAGGTTTTTATTTGTGTGAGCGTTAAGTGTCTGAGGCCGGATTCAAACTCAGGTCCTTCTGACTCCAGGGCCGACGCTCTACTCACTGCGCCACCTAGCTGCCCCCTAGTCTATTTTTTAAGGTGCTATTTTCCTCAGTGAGGATGTTGACTCTCATTTCATACTTTTCTTGCATCTTTCTCATTTCTCTTCCCAATTTTTCCCCCACTTCTCTTATCTGCTTCTTAAGGTCCTCTATGGCCTGTAACCAGCTCATATTTTCATTTGGGGCTTTTGGTGCAGGATTTCTGACCTCACAGTCCTCCTCCTGTTCCATGCTTTGATCCTCTTTGACCCCATAATACGAGTCTAATGTTGAATTTTTCTATTTATTTTGTTTCCTTTGCCTAGGCATGTTACCACTCAATTACTTGACTTTTGGGCTTGTTGCCACAGTAGGACTCTGCCACCAGCCATGGGAGCTTCCATCCCAAACATTGGGGTTTTCTCAACTGCCTGAGGTATTAGTTGGGTGGCCTCTCTGAAGCCTCCATACACTCTGGCAAGCTGATCACACACCCCAAGACCTCGATTCCAGAATGCAATACACATCCAAGAAAGGTAAAGCAAGAGCAATTACCCGCCCCCCCCCCCCAAGACTGATCGCCAGATCCCCCTACAGTCTGCAGGCCAAGAGCTGAAGCTGCAATGTGGCAACATGGCACAAGCTATGCCAGCTCCTCAGCGGCTTCTCACCCCCAGGGGAAGAAGGTGACACACTCTCCCAACCAGTCCCAAAGTCCACAGGGCACTGACCTCTCACTTTGTCCTAGGAATCTATGTGTTGATAATTCTGGAAACGCCACAGCTGCTGGTTTTCTGGGTCCCTCCAACAGGCTGCTGGTCTGGCCGCCCTGAGGCTAAAACCTCTGCCTCATGCGGGCCCGGGCTTGGTTCCCAGAGCGCTGTGCTGGCCGCTCTCTGCTGGGCTGCCGGACTGTCCTCAGCGGGAGGTTAGCTTCTCTGTGTCATTTTTTGAGTTCTGGAGCTGCAGAGGTCGTTCAGAGTCTTCCTTTTACATAATTTTGAAGTGGTGTGGGCTGGAACTCTGTGGAAGTGCTGTTTCTACTCTGCCATCTTGGCTCCACCCCCTGCTAAGGAATCATTTTATGTGACCATCCAGGAAGAGAAGCCCCATTTTCCCAAGGGCCAAGAGCTCAAAGTCAAGAATTGGGGAGTGGGTTCTGAGGCTTCTCCTGACAAAGTTAGACACCTCCAGTATGTCTTTGTTTTCTCTGTCTCTGTGTGTGTCTTTAGTGGTCTCTTTGCCTCTCTGTCTCTATCTCTCTGTGTCTCTCCCACTTAGTCTCTCTGTCTCTGTCTATCTCTTGTCTCTATCTTTCCTTCTGGTTGTTGATAAATAGGCAGAGAATGGTGAGAAAAGTCAAAGGATGAGATGAGAAGCTCATCTATGGCCTGACATGAGTTTGGAGAAATAGAAAACAAATGATTAGTTTGGAATGAGATGTGAGGTACCAATGAGGTGCCTGGTTTGAGAGAAATGAACAGAGACCCAGCTCTATCATCTGCCTTTCCCAGAGGTTTCAAGACCAGGGATCTGTCCAAGAACAGAGGCAGAGCGGGGACGAAATGTTAGTGTCTAAGATGCTCCTGACTCAGATAGAGAATGAACTTGGGAACTTCAAAGTTCAGTTCATTCTGGGCTATGTCTTCCATGAGACCTGCCCTGATCCCTCCAGATGCTAATGTCTCCCCACCCCTCCCCAGCCAATTAATTACCTTCTATCTATTTTATTTTTATCTCCCCCAGTAGAATGTAAGCTCTTTGAAGACAGAGTCCAAGGGCTCTATAGCTTCACGTGTAGGTAACTATACCTAAGGCTTTCCTTAAACTTGCTCTAATTATGTATTATTTTACTTCTTGTCTCTGTCCCCCTTCACCATTAAAAAAATCTAAGCTGGAGACAAGTAAAACTGGTTAAGGTAATTATGTTTCTAGTTATAAAACAAGGATCGTGTCACATTTCTCTAATGCTTTAATGTTAAGACAGTGTGCTTTTCTAACCCTGAGGGGTAGGAAGGACAGATCCTGAGATGACAAAATTGGGGAACTGAGGCTCTTTGGGTAAAGCAACTTGTCCCCAGTCATTCAGCTAGGAAATATCAGAGGCAGACAGAAAGCTGAACCTGAGAGCTTCTCTCTTGCCAGAGAAGACCCTCTGCACTCCCCCGGACCACTTCTCTCCACTGTACTTTCTAATTTTTATTTCAGTAAAAACATGTTAGCTTGAAAAAAAAGTTGCTTTAAAGCTTGACCCTTGTCATTGAGGTCCCAGGCACTCAAGCATCACTGCTGCCAGAGTAGCCTCACTGTAGGCAAAGTATCTGCAAGGATAGAATAAGCTCTTAAATTCTGGTTTTGTAAAATCAATCCTATAGAATGATTGATATGTTTCCTGTAATAGTCATCTCAAAATAATGTGTATCTAGATAAACTAATAATAACAATGAGCAACTATGTGGAGCAACAATGGATATAGTGCCAGCCCTACAGTCAAGAGGACATGAGTTCAAATTTGACCCTAGATCCTTCCTAGCTGTGTGACCTCGGGCAAGTCACTTAACCCTGTTTGCCTCAGTTTCCTCATCTGTGAAATGAGCTGGAGAAGGAAATGGTAAACCACACCAGTATCATTGCCAAGGAAACCCCAAATAAGGTCATGGAGAGTCAGACATGACAGAAACAACACAAGAATAACAAAGTAGTAATAATAGCTAATGTTTCTATAGCACTTACTCTGGGCCAGGCAGTGTGCAAACACTTTACAGATATGATCTCATTTGATCCTCCCAACAACCCTGGGAGCTAGGTCCTATTATCAGGTCACTTCACCTCTGTTTACCTCAACTGTAGAACAGAATTGATAATTGGTTGTACACCATCCTCTATAGAGAAGCTTACCAAGGAAAGAAAGTATCAGTATGTCTAAGTTGGGGGTGCAATAGTATTATCTAAACACCAGCAGCATATTGTAGATGTTGAGTAAGTGGGACTTGTTTTCAACTTCTTTATCTTTGATCTTCAGTGATTCCTTTCTGTCTGCCAAGTTCACTCTTCTTTGGTTGGCATTTGAGGCCCTCCACTATTTGGTACTATTCTCCCTTTCTAGGCTCATTTCATCTTACTCAGATGACTTCCACATGTTCTCTGCCCCAGCCAAACTGGACTATTTGCCTCTTGTAGCTATCCTCCACTTTTCCATGTCTTTGCTCACACTATTCCACAGAATGCCTTACCCCCAATGCTGCCTTAAATTCTATATTTTAAAGGTCAACTGAAATGTCAACTCTTCTAGGAAAGCTATCCTGACTCCACTCCCACATCCACTCCAAGTTGGTAATGACCTTTCTTCCTTCAAGCCTCTCCTAGCATTTTGTTTGTACCTTTCAGCTATACCTCCATGTTATTATGAATTATGATCATTTGGAAATCAGACACCCCCCCCAGTCTGTAAACTCCATGAGGGCAATATTTAAACAACTATTATGTGCCAAGCACTGAGGATTCAAACACAAAAGAGAACCATCCTTAATTTTCAGTGAATTTGTATTATATTGAAGGAGACAACATGCACACACATAAGTATATGTTAAATAAATTCAAAATAATTACAAGATAACTTTGGAAAGAAGGGTTAAGCTTCACGTAAGAGGCAGAAATTGGATTGAGCTTTTAAAGGAAGCTAGAGATTTAGAAGAGGTAGAGGGAAGGAGGAAGTGTATTCCAGGAGTGAGGCATAGCAAGTAAAAAGGCCTGAAGATGGGAAGTGGAGGGTCACATCTGAGGAAGAGTACGAACACCATTTTGTCTCGATTGTCAAAGTGAATGATACAGAAGGTTGGAAATGTAGTCTAGAGACCAGGATGGTTCTTGAATTTGATGTTGCTTTACTTTCAGGATCTCATGGCCCTCAAATAATATGGCACTATTCATTTCCACTCAACTGATGGAGAACAGACATAGACATTAGGAGGTCTGCCCACAGCTTCCCTGAGTGCAAGACTAGAATCATAATTTTTCACCTTTCATTCTAGAGTTGTAATTCTCACTATTTCCCCATTTCCTCCTTTTCATTTGATAAGCATAAGACATTCAACCCAAACTAATTATAATCAAATGAATTCAGAATTAGTTGAAGAAGCCCAAATCTGATTGCCATTTACCAGAAGTGGCTTTATTGATCAGTGGATGAAAACAATGCTCACCTATCTCTTTGTTTCTACATTACCTGCCAATTGACACCCAGCCCACAGCCTAAGGAGACTTGACTGAATATATATGGAAGCCGATCTGAAAATACAGCTCACTCATTTCATATTAGGAGAGGGAAAGATATTTAGAAACAGCTGAAGGGCTTGTCAGTGCACCCAGGTAAACCACTTAATAGAAATCCACATCTCAGTCACTAATCAGATTTTCAAGGAGGGTGCCCTTTCATATACAATGTGGACTAATGCAGAGCTGGCTGATGCTGGGGCTGATGCTGATGCTGGCTGCCTTGATGAGTTGGTCTCTGTACTCTCTCAGTTGAACTTTCTTTTGAAAAGTTCTCTTATAGTAATGACAAGATAACCTCCAGATCAGTCAACAAGAAGAGTAAGACTTCAGCTACCAACTGCAAATAAAGCCACCTGAGGTTTCTACATTAGCCATATTACTAATGACAAGTGGGGACAATTCAGGAACAGTAAACGACAGTATTAGAGCAGTGATGACATTCTCTTTTCAGAAACAAAGCAGGAACCTCTTGTCCCATACTTGACTTTAAATTAACTGATTAGAATCTCATCGCTTATATTTGTTAAAGGGGTCAGGGCATTATCAGAAGAGATAATTCAACTTAATGCAGAAAGAAAATCTGACTGAAACTTCCTGATATTCTAAATGAGGACTGATTTTTAATCTGCCCCCTTTTCACTGTTAAAGTAATGACTAATATCTGTGTTCAAAGGTTGCCCACTGGTGAGATTCCCCCACCTCCTGACTAAGATGATTGGCCCCTACTGCTCAGGAGTGTGAGAGAAAAATAAATATCTGATGAAGCCAGGGAGCTACAAAGTCAACATCATAAGAAGTGACTCCTAGGAAAGCACTCAAATCCCAGTAAGATGGTAATCTTGTCCCAAATGGCTGCTCCACTCGTCAGGATCTGTCAATATTTAGAGAGCACCCTCTAGTGTTCAAGAAAGCCTATGCTTCAGAGGCTAAGGACCTCCACAATGACAAAACCTTGGGGTTCCCCTGAGGTTGGGTTCGTGAACTGATGGCATCACAGACTCTTTGGACCTACCAGCTGACCATTGGAGTTATCTACCTCCCAAGAACACAAATGGGAGGGGAAGGAAAAGAAAAACACCGAAGGAATCTTTCCTCCCTCTCAGATATGAGTTAGTGCTACCCCTCCCTAAATTTTAACTTGTATTTTGTTTATATATATTTTATATACTGATTGCATGTGCACTTATCCCGTTGTAGAATGTAAGCATCATAGGAGCATGGACTGTCTTATTTTTGGCTTTTTATCCTGAGCATAATGACTGGCACATAGTAGGTACTCAATAAATGCTTGTTAACAGATGGATTGTATGAATTGCTTCCTGCAAGTCTGATTTGTGGAACACTGAGCCAACTTTTTCACACATATACATACATACATACATACACACACACACACACACACATATATACATATATATATGTATGTATATATGTCAGCTACTTAAATAGTGATGTTCCAAGTTGACTAATGTTGGCAGTTCTACCAAATGGATTATTATTAATTAAAATGGATGACTGTACTGAAGGAATATCAGACTTGGTCTTCTCAGTTTCCCCATCCACAAAATGGGAATAATAAAGGTAAATGGAAGAGTGGAAAAAACTCACTGGATTTGGAGCCCAAGGAGCCAGGTTCTGACTTTGCCTCTGCTACTAACTTCCTGGGTGACTTTAGACAGGTATTGTAATGTCTTTGGCCTTGAGTTTCCTCCACTATAATATGAGGGATTGGCCTAGATGAAGGCTGGATCCTTACATCTCTCTAAAGTCCTATGGCCTTTGATAAACCCATAAACATTTAAGTGCCTGCCACATGCTAAGTGCTGTGATATGAAAAGAAGCAAAAGACAAGCCCTGCCCTCAAGGAGCTTACAATGTAATGGAGGAGACAACATGCAAATGGCTATATATAAAGCAAGCTATAAAACTATAGGCTAGATCAGAAATCATTAATAGAGATGAGGCATTGGAATTAAGATGGAAAATAGAAGGTAGGATTTTGGTTAGGACTTAATGGAAATCAGGGAAGTCAGTAGTCAGAGAGGAGGAGGAAGAATATTCCAGGCATAGGGGACAGCCTAAGAAAATGTCTGGAACCTAGAGACTGAGGGTCTTGTTTGCGGAATAACAGAAGGCCAGTATCACTAGACTGAAGAATATGTGTCAGAGAGTGATATGTAAGAAGACTGGAAAGGTAAATGGAGTCTAGATTAGAAAGATCTTTGAATGTCAAACAAAGCATTTTGTGTTTGGTCCTAGAGGCAATAGGAAATCTCTGGAGTTTGAGTGTGTGTGTGTGTGGGGGGGGGGTTGTGTGTGACATGATCAGAACTAAGCTTCAGGAAAATCACTTTAGTGACTGAGCAGAGGATGGATTGGAGTGAGGAGAGGCTTGAGGCAGACTCCCATTCCACCCCCACCCACCCCCATCCCAGCAGGGTCTTACATTAGTCCAGGAGTGACATGATAAGGGACTGCACTAGGATAGTGGCAGTGTGAGAGGAGAGAAGAGGGTGTATTCAGAGATGTTGCAAAGGTGAAATTGGTAACCATGGCAACAGATTGGATCTGGGGGGCGAGAGAGAGTGAAGAGTACAGGACGAGTCCAGGGTTACAGGCCTGGGTGACTGAGAGGATGGTGGCACCTTGTACAGTAACAGGGAAGGCAGGAGGGGGAGGAGGGTTAAGGGGAAAGACAATGAATTCCCTTTTGAACATGTTGAGTTTCAGACATCTACTGGACACCCAGTACGAGATGACTGAAAGGCAGTTGGAAAATGGGAGATTGGAGATCTGGCAGAGAGACATTAAGAAGGGTAGATTTGAGAATTATCTTCATAAAGATGGTCATTAAATCCATGGGAGCTGATGAGATTACCAAATGAAGAAGTCTAGATTGAGAGGAGAGGAGGGCCCAGGACAGAGCCCTGGGGGACACCTATGATTAGAGGGTATGATCTGGAGACAATGCAGCACAGGAGACAAAGAGATCTGTCAGAGAGGGAGAAGGAGAACCAGGAGAGAGAGGAGTGTCCCAAAGACCTAAAAAGAAGAAAACATCAAGGGGGAGAAGGTGATCAACAGTGTCAGAGGCTGCAGAGAGGTCAAGGAGAATGAGGATGGAGGAAGGGCCATTGGATCGGGCAGCTAAGATCATCAGTAGCTATGGAGAGAATGATTTCAGTAGAATGATAAGGTCAGAAGACAGATTTTGGGGTTTAAGAAGAGAGTGAGAGGAAAGGAAGTGGAGGCACCTAGTGTAGATAGAGGAGCCTAGTGTAGACAGCTCTTTGGAGGAGTTTAGCCACAAAGGCAGAAGAGATACAGGCTGATTAGCTAGCAGGGATGGAAGAGGCAATAGAGGGGGAGACATGGGCATGTTTGTAGGAAGTAGGAAGGGGACCAGTGGACAGGAAGATTGAGAATAAGTAAAGGAGTGGGAGTGACTCCCCACTTCCATGGACCAAGGGGAAGAAAGCAGCTTGTGAAGCCTTGTAGAAATGTGAGGTACTTCTATTATTAGATCAAATGGAAGAAACATCTCCAAGGTGTTGAATAAGGAGAACAGGCCGTGCTCCTATCCAACCCCATATGATCCTATAATGTAGTATGGGGCAATTAGAATGCTGCTCATTTGATATATGGGAACACCAAGGTAAGGGAAGGTACAGATTTGTGTAGAGACAGATCACAAGTACAGGTAGGATTCCAAAAGGGCTTCAGCCTTTTGCAGCTTCATCTTACATTACTCTTCAAGATATATACACACAAATCCTGCCAAAATGATTCACTCTTCCATTCTCTCAAATTGTCTCAACCTTTCCCACCTTTGGGCATTTGCTCATCCTGTGGATTAAACTTGCAATACAGTCACATGCCATTCATTAGTCCAAGGGGGGAGGGAGGGAGGGAGGGAGGGAGAGAGAGAGAGAGAGAGAGAGAGAGAGAGAGAGAGAGAGACAGAGAGAGAGACAGAGAGACAGAGAGACAGAGAGAGTGTGTGTGTGTGTGGAAGGGAGACAAAGACAGAAACAGAGAGAGGCAGAGAGAGAGAGACAGTGGGAGAGAGAGACAGAGAGACAGAGAGAGACAGAGACAGAGAGAGGGAGAGAGAGAGGGAGAGAGAGAAGAAAAGTACCTGAGTGGGCAACTAAAAGGTGACCTTCACAAGCTATGCTGAAGTTCTGTTAATTTTTTTTGCCAGTATAATATGAATATTTATACGGTCTAAAAACAAGAGTAATTTTGCATAATAAAAGGTGAAAAAGTCAGGAAATATCAATTCACCAGTTTGTTCTTCTCATTGCTCTACTCAACCTGAGCACAGCATCATTGAAAGATTTTTACTTTAATAGTGGAAGTACATTAAGGAGCTTCAGCTTCCTGCTACTAATTGGGGAGAGAAGATCCTGGAGGTCATGGTAGCCAAAGGCCCCACTTTTCCCAAGACCACCCTTGACTCATCCTCCAGGGTATGTCATGAGGCAAAAATCACATAAGGGAAAATCCTTTTCCCTTAGTTCTTCCTGCACAGGGAGGCCTGTGCCAGGACCAGCAAGGTTGGATATTAATCATATGAGCAAAAGTGAAAAACATCCTTGTCCACCCAGCTGTGAGTCGGCTTTTCAATGCTTCAGCATACACCGAAAAGAACATTTTTCAGGGATTTAAATCCTCTCTAAGTTTTAATTTCTTTTTCTACTCAGACTTGAGATAATACATACACACCTCTTGACTCTCTAACTTAGGTCTTTATGGCATCAATATTCTTTCCCCTGTTAAATAAATCCTCAAAATATCCCAAAATGTGCCAACCAATCAGAAAGAAAATCCTGCATCTAAAAAAAATGGGTTTTGTAAGACTTTGCACACAGTAGGTTCTTAATGTGTTGAATTGTACTGAGTTCAGTCCCCATTTCAACACAGCTGAAATCATAGTGGTCACTCTGCAAGAAGAACCAAGAAACCTAGTCCTAGAAGGTGACAAATTCCCTTGTTCAAGACTTTGACTTGGAGGGTCTGGATCTGGGCTGAGGAGTCTTTTCTTTCTTGTCTAAATGTAAAGCTTAATAGACCTGGTTTCCCAGGAGGCTGCTTTGGTCTTTCCCAAGTTTTACAGTGATGGATTTATTACTACAACAGCCAATTGCTTGGCAGGCATTTTAAAAAGTGTAGATGGACGTTCAACAAGGTGGCTCTGCTTTATGAAACTTTTTGTTAATTTTTTTTCTTAAAGATCAGTTGAAGAGACTAACTTGCATATGAAAAACTACATCCTCCAGAAGAGAGGGGATGATACTAGAAAATAATAATATAAAAAGATTGACTATTACCATGCTCTAAATCCAAAGAGAAACATTCTGAGGGATTTTGATTCGGCAAAGATCAACTTCTTTCTTACCAAAAATTACAGAGATGACATTTCCAGTGTATCTTAGGATTGTACTGTTTCATGTGCCTTAGTCACCAAAAATATCCAGAAACTGGCTGCTACTCATTTCTTAAAACATGTCTACAATTGACAAAGCATATGAAAATTATCCTGTTAATATAGAGAAAAACAATGAGAAAACTGGGAATGGCCTAAGGCCAAGTAACTGGTGGCCACCATCAACAATGCCACTTATGAAAGAGCCCTTCTCTTTCCATAACAGAAACTAAGAAGCAGGTGAGTTTCAAATAGAGGTGAGACCATTTTGGAAAGCAGCATAAGCCAGACAAATCAGTAAAGTCATCTCTCTCCCACCCAATGTTATCCTGAAATAACTGGATGAGATCGTTGATTTTAGGGTTTAGACTAAGCACAAAAAGTTCTTTGAACTGGGACACTGCAGGGTCATAGTGCTGGACAGGCTAAGTAAGGGAACTCGGCTACTTCCCAAGGGATGTCTACAAATTACCAAGCTAGTTAGAATCATATGCAAGAAATTGGAGAAGTAAGGGCATTACCTGGGGAAGAAGTGGAGGCCTCAGCCTTGACCAGGTCTCCTTCCCAATGCCTCCTCCCCACTTGTAGCTGGAGGAGGACCTTGTGATCTTGAGGGTCAAGAGGATGTTAAACCTCCCACCTTCTCATTGGTGTCTGGGGAAAGGGATAGGGGAAGAGAGAGATACAGACATGAAAATAGACAGACAGAGACAGAGAGAAAGAAGCAAAGAGACAGAGATAGAAACTTTCTCCTCTCTGTTGATCTCACTTGACCATCCTTCGGTAAAGAAATGGGCATCATTGGTACAGTGCTATAGGAACAATGCCCTGTTTGGACCATCCTCTTTTGTCCTTCACTGCTGTTTCTTTTTCTTTTTCTTTTGGTTTTTGGAGGGCAATTGGGGTTAAGTAACTTGCCCAAGGTCACACGCTTAGGTTTTTGTTTGTGTGTGCGTTGTGTCTGAGGCCAGATCCGAACTCAGGTCCTTCTGACTCCAGGGCCAACGCTCTATACACTGTGCCACCTAGCTGCCCCCACTGCTGTTTCTTGAAGTTAGCCAGTCTATAAGTCAGTCAGTAAGCATTTATTAGAGTTAGAGAACAGTAGGGCATAACAGATATAGGGCAAGAACTAGTTCCTCATTAGATTCTTGATTTAATTGTTGCAAGGATTTTTAAAGTAAAGCCTTTTCATTATTAAGGGCAATGGAGCCACTAGATTTGGACTCTAACACTGAGTTAGTCAATAAACACTCATTAAGCACCTACTATATGCCAGGTATTGTGCTAAGCACTGGGAATATAAAAAAGGCAAAAGGCAGTCCCTGGCCTCAAGGAGCTTACAGTCTAATGGGAGAGACAATATGCAAGCAAAAATGTACTAACAGGAGTATTTAACGAAAGTCGGTTGAGGCCCTGCGGCTGCTGCCATTGCCGTGGAGAATACTGCGTTGGAGCCAGCGGCCCAGGAATGACTTCCTTCTCAGCCTCTCAACTCACCCTGTTTGAAGCCTTGGATGAACCTGTAGGACTCTTCCTATCCCTTTGGTTTGGCATTAAGAGACTGGAAGGATGGACAAAGATCCTCAGGGACTGTTAGATTCATCTCTGATGGCATCTGGCACTGCCAGCTGCTCAGAAGATGAGGAGTCATTGGCTGGGCAGAAGCGAAGCTCTTCCCAGGCCTTGGGCACTATTCCCAAGTGGAGAAGTTCTTCCAGGTTCATCAAAAGGAAGAAATTTGATGATGAGTTGGTGGAGAGCAGCTTGGCAAAATCATCCACTCGGGCCAAGGGTGCCACAGGAGTGGAACGAGGGCGTTGCTCAGGGAGTGAGCCATCTTCCAGTGAAAAGAAAGTATCCAAGGCATTGAGCACACCAGTACCCCCCAGCCCATCCCCTGCCCCTGGCCTTACTAAGCACATGAAGAAAGGCAAGCAGCCGCTACAGGTGACCAAGGACCTGGGCCGCTGGAAGCCAGCAGACGATCTCTTGCTCATCAATGCTGCGCTACAGACCAATGACCTGACATCAGTCCACCTGGGTGTGAAGTTTAGCTGCCACTTTACCCTTCGGGAGGTCCAGGAGCGCTGGTACACCCTGCTGTATGATCCTGTCATCTCTAAGTTGGCCTGTCAGGCCATGAGGCAGCTGCACCCAGAGGCCATTGCAGCCATACAGAGTAAGGCTCTGTTCAGCAAAGCTGAGGTGCAGCTTCTGAGCAAGGTGGGATTGGCCAGTCAGCCCTCTCTAGAGACCTTCCAAGACCTGCTGCACAGACACCCTGATGCCTTCTACTTGTCCTGCACAGCCAAGGCCCTGCAGAGCCACTGGCAGCTCATGAAGCAGTACTATCTCCTAGAGGACCAGACAGTGCAGCCACTGCCAAAGGGGGACCAGGTGCTGAATTTCTCAGATGCTGAAGATCTGATAGATGACAGCAAGCTCAAGGACATGCGGGATGAGGTGCTGGAGCATGAGCTCACAGTAGCTGACAGACAGCAGAATCGGGAGATTCGGCAGCTGGAGCAGGAGTTTCATAAGTGGCAGGTGTTGGTGGACAGCATCACAGGAATGAGTTCTCCAGACTTTGATAACCAGACCCTGGCTGTGCTGCTTGGATGCATGGTGCAATACCTGATGCGTTCCAGGGAGATTACCCTCGGCAGAGCTACCAAGGACAACCAGATTGATGTGGATCTCTCCCTGGAGGGTCCAGCCCGGAAGATCTCCCTAAAGCAAGGTGTCATCAAACAAGAATAACGGTGACTTTTTCATTGCCAACGAGGGTAGATGGCCAATCTACATAGATGGTTGGCCTGTCCTCTGTGGTTTCAAATGGTAGCTCAGCAACAACTCTGTGGTGGAGATTGCCAGCCTGCGATTTGTCTTCCTCATCAACCAGGACCTCATTACCCTCATCCGGGCTGAGGCTGCGAAGATAACTCCCCCAGTGAGAAAAGACCGAACTGGCCAGCTCCACAACAGCCATACTAGTCTGGGAAAGTGAGCTCTCGAGAGATTCCTTCTATCCCCTGGAGGCTCTGGTTGGAGGGGATCTCCTAAAGCCCCAGATGTGGTTGATTGAGCCCTGAGGGAGGGAGGGAGGAGTCCATCTGGGAAGAAGTCCTGACTCCCACAGCAGGGGGTATTAAAGGGAGACAGAGTCTCCTTATTTGGGCCAGGACCCAGCTTCCCATCCTCTCAGTGACATCAGTTCCACATTCTACCCAAGAGACTGCCTCTCCCTGACAAACTTGTCCCTTTTGTAAATAAAGCACCAAGTGCCAAAAAAAAAATGTACTAACAGGCTATGTACAGGATAAAAAAAGAATTAATTAGAAGAGGGAAGGTATTAATATTAAGAGGTTGGGAAAAACTTCCCATAAAAGACGAGACTGCAACCTAAAGGAAGTCCAGTAAATGTGCTTAGAGGTTGAATTGGCAGTAATGATGACAAAGATAGAAAAAGCATCTGTATTAAACCAACTGTATATAGAGGAGATCTACTCTGGAGGATATTAAGAGAGAGAAGATAAAGTCTTGTAACAAAATCTTGGATTTTATTAAGGCTGAAATAGGTGACCAAAAGAGTGTCAACTGCTGACTGATACATTTGTTTTCCCATTAAATTTTTTAAAAAATCGTTTTACCCACCTATACATGTGCTAAGGGCACCCTCAATAAGGATGGCAGAGAATAAGCAGGGCCTCTTTACTAAGACTTGAAAGTAGACCCCATCTCAACTACCACACAAATGACTGAATGACTTAGAGAATACAAAATCCCACTATACTTACTGTTTGTCAATTATGAAAAAAACATTTGATTCTGTGATGGGAAGAAATGTCTCGAAGGGCCTTTTACCAACAATGTGTCTCTCCTGCATCCATCCAGATTACTTAATTTTCCTCAAAAATTATAACAAAGTTAACCTTATTCAAAGACCTTTTGGTCATACATGTAAGGCAAGGAAGAAAACAGGCAGATGTACATTTACCAAAACCATTCACTTCTGTAATAGGCCTGGCCCAACATGGAATTCAAATAGCAGAGGGATTCCCTGTTGATCATGCAGTACTCCAAATGTTCTTTTTAGTGGATGACATTGGACTGGTTGCATCAAGCCTCCAAATATTGCAGATCCATAACCACTCAAAAGAAATGGCTAGACCATCCACACAGGAAAATAAAACAAGTAGATGGGCAAAGTCTATTGTCCAGATTATGACCTACCATTGGATTGCCCTTGCAATTTGTCCATTGGTATGTTTGTGTGGTGGACCCAGAATTAGGCAGCAGAAGGAGAGTGGTTTGGAGTGTCTTTTAGAATTTACAAAACTCCTTTAATGACTTTAAATTTCTTCCAAAAACAAAGGCCCACTTTTAAAAATAACAATAAAATAGGGAACATAGTAACACTTACCTCACAGGGTTGTTGTAAGGATCCAATGAGATCATATCTGTTAAACATTTAATACAATGCCTGGCACATAGTAGGCACTTAATAACTGCTTGTTCTTTCCTCCCTTCCCTTTCCTCCCCTGTGATCTACATCAATGGAGAGAATGTTCACATAGATGAGATCACTGGTCCATTTGAGTATTTTATCTTTCCACAGTGGCTTTTATTGTATAATTATTAGTGAGCTCTGAAACATCTTTTGCTATTGAACTTAAATGTCACCTGATTTTGCCATGAAATCAAAGTTATTTCCCCTGCTTGGGATTTTGAAGCTCACTCAGAAGTGTTCTTAGGGTCTCACATAATTATACCACCGATATTTTTAGAAATATTTTGAGGTAGAACTGCCTTGCTGGTAATGACACCAGAGAAATTAGCAATGGAAAAGACCCTGGTTCAGTTACCCATTACTTCTTCCTCAGCCAATTTGTGATTACTTTCAATGGGAGAAAATGACTTGTCAAGCCTAGTTCTGAAGTGGCTAGAGCAATGGGTCTATTCTGCCTTCATTAAAGGGAAGATATTTTGAGACTGGCTGACAAGTAAAATATTGCAATTGTCTTCTCTTTCAATCCATCAATCATTGCCTAAAGTATTTACTTCCTTTTAGGGAAATTTCCTTCCAGGTATTTATTTGTATTCAACTAAGAATGAAAGATTGGAGGGACCCCTGAGCAGTCACATAAAATTCCCTTGTTTCTGGGAAAAGTTCCTTTAAACTGGGTGTGGGAGGTCTTAACCTGTTTGTGTCCTAGACACCTCTGGCAGTTAGTCTAGTGAAGCTGATGGAGCCCTTCTCAGAATCATATTTTAGATGCACAAAATAAAATATTCAAAATTACAGAGGAAATCAACTACATTGACATTCTGTTGCCTGAATATCTTTTAAGCCAACCAGTTTCATGGACCCCCAGTTCAAAATGTTGTCACTTCCAGCAGAGATATTCTCTAGGTACAGTTTGTCTAATCCAGATGCTTTCTCTATCTTTATCATTGTTACTGCCATTTCAACCTTCTCTATAAGCACATTTACCTGGCTTCCTTTAAGTTGCAATGAGAATATCATTTTCTTTTTTTTAAGCATTTTTGGGGGAGACAATCGGGATCAAATTACTTGCCCAGCATCACCCGGCTAGTAAGTGTCTGAGGTCAGATTTGAACTTAGGTCCTGTTGACTTCAGGACTGGTGTTCTATCCACTGCAGTGCCACCTAACTGCCCCCAAAATCTCATATTCTACAGGAAGCCCTTTTCAAACAGTATTAATGCCTTCCCTCTTTTACTTACTTCATTTTCATCCTTTATACAGCCTGATGCCTTCCTTGACACTTGTTGTGTAAGGGGGGCAACTTGTATAGCCCATCTTAAACTTGTGAAACAATATTTCTCAAAGTGACCAGGATAGCCAGATGCTCATATCTTTCCTCATTGAAGTTTAAACTTATTTCACCATTTTCTCTTTTTTTGCTTCTCAGTGGTGATCAATAACTAATATTTCCCCTAGAACAACTCCCATAATTAACATCTGGAATTTACCCTGCCAACACTTGATAGTCTAGTAGTGTCCAAAACCCTCTTCAACTTTCTCTTGAGAGTTGCTTTTTTGCAGATTCCCTTGTGGTGTGTCCTATTTCCCAACCTTTTGTTTATTTGTACTGGTGTCTTCTTCACCTTTTGTTTGGAGGATCCCTCCAGATAGAGAACTCTCAAATTTGGTTTTGGAAAGAGCAGAGGACTCTGTTAAAGTCTCTTTTTAGCTCTCTCACAATTGATAGTCCACTGGACCATCTGTGAGATGCAAGACATTCAGAATATAAGAAGTACTGAACAAAGAGCATTGAGTGGAGATTAACATCTGTCTACAGCAGGGCGTCTGTGAGCAGGTCTGGGACTGACTCAGTAGAGCACAGGGTTCAATCACAATTTAGGCCATGAACAAATTTTGGTGCCTTGATTCTTTGTGTGAGGCCATGACCACCTAGGCAGGTGAGAAGTTCTCAAAGTCCATCTAAGGCCATGAGAGACATAACTCCTGTCTCTTTGAGAACGAGCCTAACCGAGGTCAGCAGCCATGGGATGTGTCAGATTCTCTCTCTCTCTCTCTCTCTCTCTCTCTCTCTCTCTCTCTCTCTCTCTCTCTCCCTCTCCCTCTCCCTCTCCCTCTTCCTCTTCCTCTCCCTCTCCCGTTCTTTCTCTCCACCTCACTTTTTATCCTTTTTTTACCCATTAAGGGGGTGGGGAGGAGAGGGAATATGCATTTAATAAGCATCTAGTATGTGCTGGGCACATAGGACATCTAGGTGGTACAGTAGATAGAGTGCTCTACCTAGAGTCAGGCATTCTTATCTTTCTCAGTTCCAACCTAGCCTCAGATACTTCTAGCTGAAAGCCCTGTTTGCCTCAGTTTCCTCATCTGTAAAATGAGCTGGAGAAGGAAATGGCAAACCACTCCAGTATCTCTGCTAAGAAAACCCCAGATGGGCTCATAAAGAGTCAGACACAAGTGAAACGAGCGGAAAACTCCAAAAATATCTCATTTGATTAGCTGCTGCTCAAAAACTCCAAAGAGTAGATCTCTTAACACCTAGCTTTCCTACTAGCACCTCTCAAGAGTTCCCAGGAAGCAAGTGAAACTGACTAAATCATCTGCGAGATGCGACTTTTCTACACTTTTAAGGTGCAAAATTCCAAATTGAAACTTACCAAAATTTAAATGACTCCATAGCTCCATCAACATTCCTATCTTCCCACAGCCTTTCCATCACTGATTGTTCTTGTCTTTCATCACCTTTGCCAATTTGCATGGGGTGAGGTAAAACCTCTGAACTGGTTTGAATTGCTTTTCTTTTACTACTAGGGACTTGGAGTTTGTTTTCTTATGTTAATTTATAGCTTGTCAATCTTTTGAAAATTGTTCATATCCTTTGACCATTTGCCTATCAGAGGATGATGCTTGGTGTTACATATTGATGCAAGTTCCTTGTATATTTTTAAAATTTTTTGTCTTTATTAATTTGTTTGTTTACTTTTAGTTTACAAGATTCAGTTACACATCCCTTGAGTCTGAAATTTTTCCCCTCTCCCCCTCCCTTCCCTCCCCCACCATGGCAGCATGCAATCAAGTATAGGATCTGCAAATACTTCCACATTAAACATTAGTCAGGTTATAAAGAAAGATTGTAATGGATGGAATGAACAAAGGGAAAGAGGAAACAAGAACAAACAAAAAAAGAAAGAGATCAGGTAATTTGCTTCAATCAGCATTCAAACTCTGTTCTTTCTAGTTCTTCCTCTGAATGTAGACATCTCTCTCCATCATGAGCCTTTTGGAGTTGACTTATAACCCTGCATTGCTGAGAAGAGTCCAGTCTATCAAAGTTGTGTCCATAATTGTGTACAGATTTCTCCTTGTTCTGCTCTTCTCACTCAGCATCAGTTTGTATAAGCCTCTCCAGGTAAATATGAAGTCCATCTGCTCCTCATTTCTTTTTTTTTTAAACAAATGCTTTATTAACTTCTGTTTTACATCATTCATTTCCGCCAGATTTTGAGTTACAATCATTTTCCCCCCATTATTCCCCTACCCAACCTACCAGAATAGCAGTCCCACAAGATATCCCTTCCTCCAATCTGCTCTCTCCCATACCTTCTCCCATACCCCCATCGACTTTTCCATTAGAGGAAGGTGAATCTTTGTGTCCCAATGCCTGCACATCTTATCTCCCTATTACAAGCAAAAGAGTATTAATAATAGTATTTATATATATTTGAAACATTTAATGTTAAGACCTCGAATTTCAGATCTATTTCCTTCCCCCCTTGTCACCCATTCCCTCTTGGGAGATAAGTAATTCAGTATATCTTGTACATGTCTAGCTATGCAAAACGTTATCATAGTAGATATATTGTACAAGGCTGCTTATAATTCCCTCCCACTCATCCCACCCCCCACCTGGTCCATTCCTTACATGATCCTGTCCCTCTTCTATAGTGGGTACTTCCAACCTCCCCTCCCCCCAAGGATGCCCTCCCATCCATCATCCCTCCTCTCATCCCCCTTCCCCCTATTCTGCTGCAGGTTGAGATATCCCATTTAGTATGTATGTCATTCTCTCCCTGAACCAAATTCAATGAGAATGTGGTTTTGCCTTTTTAGCCTTCCTATTCTCCCCCTCCCTTGCAACCACTTCCCCACTTCCCCTTTCTTCTTCTACATGGGATAGTTTACCCTACCCTGTCTCTCCCCATCTCCTCTTGCCACTTTCCTCTCTCACCTCATAATTTCATCCCTTGAGTATTCTCCCTTCCCACCAAATTCAACCTATGCCCTCTATCCATATATAACTGTAACCATATACACACACATTCACATATGTATTCATATGACCACACACCCTTCTTCCATTATTTTCATAGTGAGAAGATATCATCAGTCACAGTTATTGCTTTTCCATATAGGAATGTAAATAGTTCAACTTTGATAAGTTCCTTTTGATTTCTTTTCCCTGATTACCTTCTCAGGCATCTCTTCCTTCTTGTGTCTGGATGTTAAATTTTCTATTCAACTCTGGTTTTTTCCTCAAGAATGCTTGAAAGTCCTCTATTGCACTGAATGACCATATTTTCCCCTGAAACAAAATACTCAGTTTTGCTGGGTAGGTGACCCTTGGGTTCATTCCCAGTTCTTTTGTCCTCTGGAATATCATATTCCATGCCCTTCAATCCTCAGTGTAGAAGCTGCCAGGTCGTGGGCTATTCTGATTGTGTTTCCACAATACTGAAATTGTTTCTTCCTGGCTGCTTGTAGTATTTTCTCCTTGATCTGGGGATTCTGGAACCTGGCTATAATATTCCTGGGAGTTTTCTTTTTGGGATCTTTTTCAGGAGGTGATCTGTGGCTTCTTTCAACCTCTATTTTGCCCTCTGGATCTAAAACATCAGGGCAATTTTCCTTGAGAATTTCCTGCAAGGTGGTTTCTAGGTTCTTTCTTTGATCATGGCTTTCAGGTAGTCCAATAATTTTTAAATTGTCTCTCCTGGTTCTATTTTCCAGGTCAGCGTTTTTTCCCATGAGATATTTCACATTGCCTTCTAATCTTTCATTTGTTTGGATCTGCTTAACAGCATCTTGATTTCTCATAAAGTCATTAGCTTCCATTTGCTCCAGTCTAACTCTGAAGGAATGAATCTCCTCAGTGAACTTTTGAGATTCTTTTTCCATCTGGCAAATTTGACTTTTTAAGGCATTCTTCTCCTCATTGCCCTTTTGGGCCTCCTTTGCCATTTGAATCAGTCTATTTTTTAAGGTGTTGTTTTCCTAAGTCAGGCTGTTGACCCTCATTTCATACTTTTCCTGCATCCTTCTCATTTCTCTTTCCAATTTTTCCTCCACTTCTCTTATTTGATTTTTAAAGTCCTTCTTAACGTCCTCTATGGCCTGCAACCTGCTCATGTTTTCCCCTGGGGCTTTTGGAGCAGGACTTCTGACCTCACAGTCCTTTTCCTGCTCTATGCCCCAAAAATAGGAGTCTAGGGTTGCATTTTTCTATTTCCTTTGCCTTGGCATGTTGCCACTTAATTGCTTGACTTTTGGGCTTCTTGACACACTATGGCTTTAAGGCTAGATAGAGGAATTTTCGTCCTGAACGTGTGGGGGGCAACTTCCGTTTCTGGCAAGCTGTAAACCCACCCACAACTTCCACCCTAGATCACAATCCAGATCCAGGGAGGTTAAAGCAAGAGCGATCACCTCCCAAGACTGATCGCTGGATCTCCCTACAATTTTCAGGCCGGGAGCCAGAGCTGCCTCTGAAAACTACAAAATGGCGTGTCTGCTCAGTGGCTTCTAGCCCCCAGGGGAGGAAGCCGACGCATTCCCCAAATACAGGTCCCAAAGTCCATAGGACACTAACCTCTTACTTTGTCCTAGGCATGTCTATGTTGATAATTCTGGAGTCGCCACAGCTCCTGGTGTTCTGGGGTTCCTCCAGCTGGCTGCTGGCCCTGCCGCCCTGGGGCTAAAACCTCGGCTCACGTGGACCTGGGCTCCGCTCGGCTCCCCATTCTCTGCATGCTGCACGGCTGCCGGCTCCCAGACCGCTTCGCTGGTCCTTCCTGCAGGGCTGCTGGGCTGTCCTCACTGGGAGGTCAGCTTCTCTGTGTCGTTCTGTGGGTGCTGGGGTTCCAGAAGTTGTTCAGAATCCCCTTTTACATAGTTTGGGGGGAATCTGGGGGCAGAGTGGCTTGGATGAGCTGTTTCTACTCTACCATCTTGGCTCCGCCCCCCTGCTCCTCATTTCTTATAGCACAATAGTATTCCATTACATTCATATGCCACAACTTGTTTAGCAATTCCCCAATTGATGGGCATCTCCTTAGTTTCCAACTCTTTGTCACCACAAAAAGAGCTGCTATAAATATTTTTGTACATATGGGTCATTCATTGTATATTTTGATACTAAACTTTTATTGGTAGCGTTTAATGGAAATATTTTTCCAACATAAAATTTCTCTTCTATTTATATCATCACTGGGAATTTTTTGTGCAAAAGATTTTTCATTTTGTGTAGCCAAAGTTGTATAGTTTATCTTGTACAATCTCCTCTAACCCTTGTTTGGTGAGGAATTGCCCTAAAGGTGCATGATCTCATTTTCTTCTGATTTTTTAAAATACTGTGACCATTTGTCATGTATCCGTTTTGCACTTATCAGGGGCATATGGTAGAGTATATTGGTCTAGTCCTAATTTATGCCAAACTCCTTTCCAGTTTCTCATCCTTCAAAAGAAGGCTTTTCCCCACTAATTTGTGTTTTTTAGTTTATTGAACACTATTGTTGTTTCTTATTGTTTTTGTTTCTTGGTTACCTAGACTGTTGTATAGATTGTTTTCTTGCCACTGAAGTGCCCTCTGCATTTGGGGACATTTTTCTTCAACAGCACCCACAGAACGACACAGAGAAGCTAACCTCCTTAGTGACTTTATGAGAAATCACGATGCTGTTAAACAGATCCAAACAAATGAAAGAATAGAAGGCAATGTGAAATATCTCATGGGAAAAACCACTGACCTGGAAAATAGATCCAGGAGAGACAATTTAAAAATTATTGGACTACTCGAAAGCCATGATCAAAGAAACAACCTAGAAATCACACTTCAAGAAATTCTCAAGGAAAACTGCCCTGATGTTTTAGATCCAGAGGGCAAAATAGAGATTGAAAGAATCCACTGATCACCTCCTGAAAAAGATCCCAAAAAGAAAACTCCCAGGAATATTATAGCCAGGTTCCAGAATCCCCAGATCAAGGAGAAAATACTACGAGCAGCCAGGAAGAAACAATTTCAGTATTGTGGAAACACAATCAGAATAGCACAGGACCTGGCAGCTTCTACACGGAGGGATCAAAGGTCATGGAATATGATATTCCAGAGGGCAAAAGAGCTGGGACTGTACCCAAGGGTCACCTACCCAGCAAAACTGAGTATTTTGTTTCAGGGGAAAATATGGTCATTCAGTGCAATAGAAGACTTTCAAGCATTCTTGAGGAAAAAACCAGAGTTGAATAGAAAATTTGACATCCAGATGCAAGAAGCAAGAGATGCTTGAGAAGGTAATCAGGGAAAAGAAATTAAAAGAACCTTAGCAAAGTTGAACTATTTACATTCCTATATGGAAAAACAATAGCTGTGACTGATGAAGTCTTTCTCAGTATGAAAACAATGGAAGAAGGGTGTATGGTCATATGAATACATATGTGAATGTGTGTATATATATGTTTACAGTTATATATGGATAGAGGGTATAGGTTGAATTTGTTGGGAAGGGAGGTTACTCAAGGGTTGAAATTATGAGGTGAGAGAGGAAAGTGGCAAGAGGAGATGGGGAGAGACAGGGTAGGGCAAACTATCTCATATGGAAGAAGCAAGGGGAAGTGGCTGCAAGGGAGGGGAAGAATAGGAAGGCAAAAAGGCAAAACCACATTCTTATTGAATTTGGTTCAGGGAGAGAATGACATACATACTAAATGGGATATCTCAACCTGCAGCAGAATAGGGGGAAGGGGGATGAGAGGAGGGATGATGGATGGGAGGGCATCCTTGGGGGGAGGGGAGGTTGGAAGTACCCACTATAGAAGAGGGACAGGATCAAGTAGGGAATGGACCAGGTGGGGGGTGGGATGAGTGGGAGGGAATTATAAGCAGCCTTGTACAATGTATCTACTATGGTAATGTTTTGCATAGCTAGACATGTACAACATATACTGAATTACTTATCTTCCCAGAGGGAATTGGTGAAAAGGGAGGAAGGGAATGGATCTGGAATTCGAGGTCTTAAAATTAAATGTTTCAAATATATATAAATACTATTATCAGTACTCTTTTGCTTGTGGTTGGGAGATAAGATGTGCAGGCATTGGAACACAGAGATTCACCTTCCTCTAATGGAAAAGTCGAAGGGGGTGTGGGAAAAGGTATGGGAGAGATCAGATTGGAGGAAGGGATATCTTGTCGTACTGCTATTCTGGGAGGGTGGGTAGGGGAAAAACAGGGGGGATCAATAATTGTAACTCAAAATCTGTTGGAAATGAATGATGTAAAACAGAAGTTAATAAAGCATTTGTTTAAACCATGCAAAAAAAAATAAAAAAAAGAAATATAGAAAAAAAATTAAGTGGTTGGCCTAGATAAGCACCATCTAGGTGACAACCAGGTTCCTGTTGTCTCTGTTATTCTGTGATTTTATGTGATGCTCGTGATTAATATCAATTTAGCCATGCGTGTGTGTGTGTGTGTGTGTGTGTGTGTGTGTGTGTGTGTGTGTTTTGTCAGGGATGTATATTGGTATACTCCAGGGGGTGGGAAACCTATGGCCTCAAGGTCACATGTGGCCCTCTAGATCCTTAAGTGTGGCCTTCTGATTGAAAGTTCTGTGAAGTTTTGATTATGTCAAAGGGGTGCACTTGAGGACCTAGAGGGTTATGTGTCGAAACAGGTTTCCCACCCCTGCTGAGATGGATCTATGATTGCGTTGTAGTAGATTCTCCCTACAGTGATGAAGACCACAACTCATTCATGTCCATACATCTTTTGGGACTTTGATCTATGGCTTCCCTTAAGGTCACCATAGTGGACCCACTCAGTGTTTTGGGGGACCTTATTTGCTGTCGCTTGATTTCACTTGGATGCTCTCTTCAACTCAGACTCTGGGATGGATTTCCTTAATCACAGTGGGGACCACATTTAGTGAGCTCACATCTCCCTCTTTCATGCCGCACCTGATATTTCTGGTCAGACGAACACCAAAGTTGTCTTTATCATTATATCATTTGAGGAATCTTGAATTGTTTTTCTCATACTCATTAAATACTCACCCCAACAACCCTAGGAAGATATTTAATTATAGTAAATTAGCACAAAAGTCATAAGCCTATGGGGTGCCCCAAAAGGAGAAATCACAAAAGGATTCAATGTATAATATGATTTGGATATGAGAAAAATATTTTATTCCTATACACATAAGAAAACCTTAACATTAAAATCATTTACAAGTGTGCATTAGATAGACAAGATCCTCTGGCAGAAGTCAACCTAACTGAGTCCACGGTCAATATGGGGCTTGGCAGTGGGGTCACCATGATATTGGAATTAGACAAGGACCTTTCCTTCACTATTCGTCAGTGGAGTCACATCATGCCACCTGGATCATCTAAGCTGAGGGACCCTACCCAGAAGTTTATCTATATCCTCTCTCTCTCTCTCTCTCTCTCTCTCTCTCTCTCTCTCTCTCTCTCTCTCTATGTCTCTATCTTTTATGCATTCATTCATTTTATTCATTTATTTTATTCACTTATAAGTTTATTTATTTGTTTTACTCACGTATAAGAGTTAAAAAAGGATATTTATGTAGCCAAAACAGGAAAAGGATATTCAACAAGAAAAGGCACTGTGGACACTTGGAGTTGATTCAGCAGAATAAGCCTTGCAGGCCTGAACATCAGCTGACTTACCAACCAATCATCAGAAGCTCCAGGGGCTCCCCTGGATGCTTTGTACTCAGGCAATAAGGAAGTGATGCCAAAAGTCTGAACCTTCAGTCCCCTGAGCTAACAGAGAATCAAGGATTGTCTCAAAATCTTTTAAAGAAAACTTAGCCTAACTTGTATGAATTCAGGGGTTAGGATATTGCTCTTAACACAGAGGGCAACATTTGGGCCATGTTTCTTCCTGTTATTACTTTCTCTTGTAACATAACTGTTACATAACTGTTTCCCTTTCCCCCTTTTTCTTATCAGCCATTTCTTGGTAGAGACTTTCCCCATTTCTTACTCAGACATCATCATTGGTTGTATTCTATAGCCAAGTAGGTCATGTAAGTGCACCCTGCCCCTTTCTATTGCCCTTTGTATCAACTCCAATTTTTATTCTTTAGAGATTGTGGCATCCCATGAGAGTATTGGTCTTTAAAGGATGTATTCCTTTGTCAAGGAAAGACACATAGTTTCCTAAGAGCAAATCCAGCATGGTTTCTTCCTATCCAATTCTGCCCCTTTAAGGAATCTGAGTTGTCTCTACTCCATAATAAACATTGGAGTAGTCCTTTTTTTGAGAATAAGAGATCTAAGAAAAAATAACACTGTTAGTCCTGGAAGGAACTTTTAAACCCCAAATATAAATATCAGAGTAGGAGTTACACTAAAATATAGATCATAGAAACTTGCTATTATTATCTTTAGGATAAAAGAAAATGCCCCCCAATCTATCTCTCCAGCTTCATTGGGTACTGTTACCTCTTCCACACTATATGATGATGCATTCCTCACACATAGAGCTCAATCCTCCTCCCCTCACCCCATGCCTTTACACTGGTTGTCCCACACACCTGGCATATACTTCATTCTTGTCTCTGCCTCACAGGGTCCCTTACTTCTTTCAAGATGCATCTCAATTAAAAATAAATACTAAAATTGTTTTCACATGTAACAGGGGGAAATAAAATACTAAATATTTTTTAAAAGATACATCGCTGAAAACATGTTTAATGTGAATGTATAAGTAGAGCCTGTATCAGATTGCATGCCCTCTTGGGATGAAAATTTGGAACTCAAAAGCTTGTGAAACTGGATGTTATAAACTAAAAATAAATGAACAACCAAATAAATAGGTAAATAAGTAAATAAATAAATTAAAATGCTAAAAATAAATAAATGAATAAATAAGTGGAAATGGTAAAAATAAATAAAGAAAAATTTAAAAAACCAAAGGGGGGGAAGGGGAAGATACATCTCAAGCACTATCTTCTGAATGAAGCCTTTTTCTAATTCCCTCAAATTTCTAGTTCCCTCCCCTCCAAACTACCTCGTATTGAACTATTTTCTATATTTTTGTGTTTGCTTACTTTATATTTATGTGCTATGTGACTTATTTATTTTTAGGTCTAAATTATTTCTCTCTCTCTACTCCCTCTTCTACCCAATGAAAAGGCATGAAAATCAAAACTATTATAATTATGTATAGTTATGCAAAACAAATTTCCCAATTAGGCATGTTCCAAAAGCATTTTTAAAGCAAGAAGAGGAAAGAAATAGAAAAAATATGCTTTGGTCTGTACTCTGAGTGCAGCAGTTCTTTGTCTTGAGGTAGGTAGCATGTTTCATCATAAGTTCTTTGCAATTGTGGTCCTTACATTGATCAGAGATACTAAGTCTTTAAAATATTGCTGTTACAGTGTATAGCATTCTTCTGTTTCTGCTCACTTCATCTGGCATCAGTTCATAAAAGTCTTTCCAGATTTTTCTGAAATCATCTCCTTCATCATTTCTTACAGCAGTATTCTATCACGTTCATATACCATGACTCATTCAGTCATTCCCCATTTGATGGGCACTCCCTCAGGTTTTAATTCTTTACCACCACAAAAAGAGCTGCTATAAATATTTTTATGCACCACTCCTTTTCCTCTTTTTTTGATCACCTTAGACTATAGCTCTAGTCACAGCATTACTGGATCAAAGGGGCTGCACTATTTAATAGCCTTTTCGACATAGTTTCACATTGCTTTCCAAATGTTTGGACCAGTTCACAGTTTCACTAATAGTGCATAAGTCTCACTATTTCCCACGTTCTCCCCAATATTTCTCATTTTCCCTTTCTGCCATCTGAACCCATATGATGGGCGTAAAGTAGTACCTCAAAGTTGTTTAAATTTGAATTTCTCTAATTATTGGTGATTTAGAGCATTTTAAAATAAGGATGTTGGTAGCTTTGATTTCTTCCTCTGAAAACTGCCTATTCAAATCCTTTGACCATTTATCCATTGAGGAATGGCTGTTATTAATGTAGATTTTACTCAGGTCCTCATATATTTTATTTTTTTATTTTGTTTTTTGCTTTTTTGGAGTGCAGTTGGGGTTAAGTGACTTGCCCAAGGTCACACAGATAGTTTTTGTGTTAAGTGTCTGAGACCAGATTTGGTCCTCATATATCTTAGAAATAAGGCCTTTAGCAGAGAAACTTCCTGCAAATATTTTTCCAGTTGCCTGCTTTTTTTTCATTATAGCTACATTGGCATTGTTAGTGCAAAAACTTTTAAATTTTATATAATCAGCATTATCCATTTTATCTCCTGTGAACCTCTTTTTTCTTGTTTGGTCATGAAATCTTCCCCATCCATAGATCTGGCAGCTAATTTCTTTCTCGATCCACAATTTGCTTGTAATATTACCCTTCATGTCTAAACCATCTACCCATTTTGAGCTTATCTTGGTTTATGGTGTGAGATGTTGATCTATGCTTAGGGTCTGCCAGTTTTCCCAATTTTTTTTTGTCAAATAATGAGTTCTTGCTTCAATAGCTGGGATCTTTGGGTTCATCAAACACTAGTTAACTGAGCTCATTTGCTTTTGCATATTGTATACTTAATCTGTTCCACTGTTCAACCACTCTATTTCTTACCCAGAACCAAATTCTTTTGACACTTGCAAATTTGTAGTATAGGTTGATATTTGGTACTACTAGTCCCCCTTCCTTTCCTTTTTTCACTGATTTCTTCAATATTCTTGACTTATTGTTCCTCCAAATGAATTTTGTTATTATTTTTTTCTAGCTCTATAAAGCAATTCTTTGGTAGTTTGATTGGTATGGCGCTGAATAAGTACATTAATTTATATAGAATTGCCATTTTTATTATAGTGGCTCAACCTACCCATAAGCAATGAATATTTCTCCAATTATTTAGATTTTATTTATGTGAAGATTGTTATGTAATCATGTTCATATAGTTCTTGTTTGTGTCTTAGCAGGTAGACCCTCAAATATTTTATACTGTTTGTAGTTATTTTACATGGATTTTTTTCTTTCTCTTGATATAATCTAGCTGCTTTTCCCATATTTGTTCTCTCCAGTGCCATTTCTGACTCCACTGTAAGCTCATCCGAGACTGTGGTGTTTAGTATACAAATATGATGACTTCAGATAGCTAGGTTGTATAGTGAATAGAGTGCTGGACCTGAAATCAGGAAGACTCATCTTCATGATTTTGAATCTGGCCTCAGACACTGACTGGCATGTGACTATGGGCAGGTCACTTAATCCTATTTGCCTCAGTTTCCTCATGTGTAAAATGAGCTAGAGAAGGAAATGGCAAACCACTCCAGTATCTTTGCCAAGGAAATCCAAATGAGGTCACAAAAAGTTGAATATGACTGAAATGGTCAAACAATAGCAATGATGATTTCAATTTCCTTGATGGTGAAAAGAGTTTATAACAAAAAAAATGCAGATTTCCCCCCCATCTTTCTTTTATGTGTTTTATTCCTCACCATTTCATTCTTAAATGATTTTGTATTGGGACAACTTTGCTTTGTTGGTTTTCTACACGAGTTTTTTTTTTAACTGGTTTTACTCTCTTCTGTCTCTCTCTTTTATAAGAGAGGTAATACTGCTTTATAAGAGCAGGTAATGGCCGTCTGCCATCTTTCCTCCATAAGACTTGACAAGCAAGTTTAAATTTTCAATAGATGCTGTCCTTCACTTCCTGCTTGACAAATAAATCAACTGTCTGTTGATTTAAAGATTGTTAGGATTTTTTGGTTTCATTATGGTAATTTACTTACATCGGTTAAATTTCTGGGTGAAATTTGCATTATTAAAGGTAATATACCTAATTTTATTCAAATTCCATGGATTTTTTTTAGGTTTGAGGTCATATCCTCCAATATATTACCAACCTGATCATCATTAAGCCATATTTTTGAAATTGTCGCCAGACTTTTAAATTAATTTGGTAAAGAGATGAAGTCAAACTGGTGCATATATTTTATCATTTTTGCATTAATATTTGAAGCTATTGTTGCTTAATATCATGACCAGTTAGTCAGTCAGTCAACAAGGAATAGTTTACCTGTCAGACTTGTGGAGAGGGAAAGACTTTAGGACCAAACAAGAATTAGAGAGCATTATAAAATGCAAAATGGATAATTTTTATTACATTAAATTGAAACGCTCCTGTACAAACAAAGCCAATGTAGCCAATATCGAGAGGGAGGTGGGAAATTGGGAAAGAATTTTTACTACCTATGTCTCTGATAAAGGACTCATTTCTAAAATATACAGAGAATTGAGTCAAATCTATAAGAATACAAGTCATTCCCCAATGGATAAATGGTCAAAGGATATGAACAGGCAGTTTTCAGAGAAAGAAATTGAAGATATCTATAAGCATATGAAGAAATGCTCTAAGTCACTATTGATTAGAGAAATGCAAATCCAAACAACTCTGAGATACCACATCTCTCCAGTCAGATTGGCTAAGATGACAAAACAAGAAAATGACAGATGCTGGAGAGGATGTGGGCAAATTGGAACACTAATGCATTGCTGGTGGAGTTGTGAACTGATCCAACCATTCTGGAGAGCAATCTGGAATTATGCCCAAAGGGCTATAAATAATTTCATACCCTTTGACCCAGTAATACCACTTCTAGGGTTATATCCCAAAGAGATCATAGAAGAGGGAGGAAGACCCGTATGTACAAAAATATTTATAGCAGCTCTGTTCGTGGTTGCAAAGAATTGGAAACTGAAGGGGTGCCCATCAATTGGGGAATGGCTAAACAAGTTGTGGTATATGCATGTGATGGAGTATTATTGTGCTATAAGAAACGAGGAGGAGACGGATTTCATATTTACCTGGAGAGGCTTATACAAACTGATGCTGAGTGAAAAGAATAGAACCAGGAGAAATTTGTATACAATCACAAACACATCATATGTGTGATGACCAACTATGACAGACTGGTCTCTTTTCAGCAATGCAGTGATATATGTCAATCCCGAAAGACTCATGAAGGAGAGAAATGCGACATGCAGAGATATAACTAGAAAGAACTGAGCTTGAATCCTGATGGAAGCAAACTAATTGATCTTTTTCTTTTCATTGTTTGGTTTTATTTCTTCTTTACCATTTTTCATCCCACCTAGTACAATACACCTTAGAAATTGGACTAATGTCTAATATGAATGTATTTGCAGATCCTATACTGGACTATACGCTGTTGTGGGGGTTGGGGGGAGGGAGGTAAAGGAAACTTGAAAATCAAGGAAATATGGAATTGAATCTTGTTAACTAAAACTAAACTAATAAATTAATAAAAACAAGAAAATCAATTCACAAATAGGATCAGAAGATGAAATTGAAAACCAACCCTTAGATTTATCCCATTGAAAGCCTCCAGAGTTCTAAGACATTGACCAATCATGATTTCAGAAGACTGATAGGAAAGCATACCTCTTGTCTCTTCTTGGTAGATGGGAGGTAGACTAGAGGTGTGGGAGATAAACATTGTCATTCTTGCTCTTGATTTTTTTTTCTTGAATATACTTGTTCATTTAAGCAGTGGATGGTGGTAAGAGTTGGTCGGTAGTGACAGGCAAGGCTATTTTTGGGATGTGGCCAAAGAGGAGGGAGGAAAGTAGAGCTTAACTGGGGTTTTATCCTGAAATAGTGATTCAGAGGAGACTGTCCCTAATCCAGAGGGTGGGGGCCCACGGCAGAATATTCTCCCACTGTCTTAAAGACAGTTAAGCTAGGGAGAAGGAGTCTATGAAAAGTTCAAATGAATTTGACATATACTTTAAATAAAAACAAACAGAAACTCACAATTTCATACACAATCTTTTCTTTCTATTTTGCATGTGGAAATACTCATAGTTGTTAGTTTTGTTTTGTTTTTTTTTAAAGAGAGAAACAAGGATGTCCAACTCTGTACAGATTGATTGGACAAATATAGTCTCAGACAAGGGATATGGCTGGGGCTAAGTAATGAGGAAGGCTCTCAGTAAAAAAGAAAGACGAAAGATTCTGCAGTCTAGCTCAGTGAGTTGGCTTAAAGGACAGCTCTGAGCCCCAGTGGCCTCAGGAAAACAATATTCTGCCTGTCCTGCAACAATGGACTCCCTGCAAGTGGTCTGAGTCATACCTGCCTACATTACTGACAAAACAAGCGAGTACACCCCAGTCCAGAGTTGCTGCAGGAACAATCCTCTCTGATGTCACACCCATTTAATTACCAGCTAAGTCTGGAGTCCAAAATATTTGTAGGTGGTTATGGTTAGTGAGACAGGAGAAGGTGGAATGATGACAGATTGTCAGGTACTTCAGGGTGAATCTTTTGGGGCCTTTTAAAAAGGCATTTCAACTTTGATTGATTGATTAGACGATAGTCAAAGAGTTTGTGTTTAGAAAATGGGAATGACACTGAAATGTTATTGGTATTTTAGCTTTTTTTCTAACCACAAGCATACTTTGTTAAGAGACACTGTGGGCACTTTCATTTGGCTTTCTTTCAACGGACCAACAGGTTGGAAAATTCTCAAGAGGGCTGTGGCAAGGGGCCACCTCCACTGAAAGAACACATGCTCATCCTTGCTCTGAGAATGTGCCATCTGACCTGGCTTCGTGGGTAGCATCTTTGGGCAAGAGGATGGGGGGTGCAGGGTCTGAGAGACTCTCCAAGCAGGTAAGCTACCGGAAGTGTCCTTTGATCTTCCCTGGGCTACCAGATGGTGCAATTAGTGTCTCATTAAGGTGGAAATTCATGTACCCAGGTTTGTTTGTTTTCTTTTCCTTCCATCCCCAAGGCAGAAACTGAAAGGGATGAAGGAGAGAAAGGACACAAAGGCCATAGAAAGTGTGAAACCCTACCAACATTTATGCAGCAAACTTTCCTCATTGTCGGGGGGGGGCGGGGGGGGGTTAGGGATCATAGGACATGGGAAGGATCTAAGCTTAAATCCTGCCTCAGGCATTTACCACTTGTATGACATTAGACAATCAATCAGCAAACATTCTGCTTTGTTCCAGGCACTGTGCTGGGCACTGGAGATACAAAGACAAAGTCATTTCAACTCCTCAAGCATTATTTTCCTCATCTACAAAATGTGAAGAGTGGGAATATGTTGGACTTGATGGCCTCTGAGGCTCCTTCCAGTTCAAAACCTATGATCCTGCGTGTGACTTTGGGAAGGCCTTTTCCCCTCCCTTGCCCTCAGTTTCCTCCTCTGTAAAATGAGGGGCTTTGACTAGAAGACTGCTGAGTCCCTTCAAGCATTAGATCTTCCCTGAAAACAAATCCTTTCCCTATCCCTGGAAGGTTATTTAGATTAGCTTCTGGTTCACTGACACCATCTCCACCTTATTCAATAATATCCTTACCAAACAGCAATCAAAGCCTATGACTCTTTGCCACAGGGCTATAACGACAGCTTGAGACAGAGAATGACTATAATCTTGGTTTCTGAAATAGAGCCATTTGTTTGACATGGGTAGAGGTCATAGCATGGATGTGGTGAGACATTATCTGGAGCACTGTGTTCAGGATGGGATAATACAGTTTAACAGGGACATTGTTGAGCTGGATACCAGTCAGAATAGGGGCTTTTTCCCTGTTCCTTCCCCAAGAGTCTACTTTGCTTCTGACCACTGCCTCTCTCAATTTACCCTCCCTCTAATTTCACCTTCCCTTTCTCTCTCTCTCTCTCTCTCTCTCTCTCTCTCTCTCTCTCTCTCTCTCTCTCTCTCTCTTGCTTTTTGGGAGGGCAATTGGGGTCACAAGGCTAGTTTTTGTGTTAAATGCCTGAGGGCAGATTTGAACTCAGGTCCTCCTGACTCCAAGGACCATGTTCTATTCACTGTGCCACCTAGCCACCCCTTCCCTTTCTCTTAACCTCTTTGTCTTCTATTTCCCTGTTGGGTAAGATGAATTTCTACACTCAACTGTGAATATGTGTATTCTTCCTTCCTTGAATGAATTCAGGTGAGGTTCTAGTTGCCCACCCTTCCCACTTTCCCCTCTATTGTTAGGAACTCTTCTTTGTGGGACTCATTAGTATAAGATCATTTTCCCCATTCTTCCCATCCCTCCTCCCTTCTCCCAGTATATCCCTCTTTCTTACCCTTATATTATTTTTTCCTCTTTTTTCTTTGCTATTCTTCTTTTGAGATCATCCCAACCTAACAGACTCACAGCCATGTGTTCCAAGTAAATTCTGCTCTAGATGATAAAGTTCTTACATGTGTCATCTTTTCATATATGAATGTAAACAATATAGCCTTATTGAATCCCTTGTGATTTCATGTTTACCTTTTTATGCCTCTCTTGAATCTTGTGTTTGAATGTCAGATTTTCGATTTAGCTCTGTCCTTTTCATCAGGAATCCTTAAAAATCCTCTATTTCACTTAATATCCATTTCCCACCTTAGGATTATACTTAGTTTTGGTGGGTAGGTGATTCTTGGTTGTAATCCTACATCCTCTGCCTTCTGAAATATCATATTCTAAGCCTTCCCCTCCTTTGACACAGGAGTTGTTAAATCTTGTGTAATCCTGAGTTGTATTATCCATGGTATTTGAATGGCTTCTTTCTAGCTACTTCCAGTATTTTCTCCCTGGAACTCTGGATTTTGACTTTAATATTCATGGAAGTTTTCATTTTGAGATTACTTTCAATTTCTATTTTTCCCTCTGGTTCTAAGATATCTGGGCAGTTTTCTTTTATAATATTTTGAAATATGATGTCTAGGTTCTTTCATTGTTGTTGTTGATGGCTTTCAAGTAATCAAATGATTTTTAAAATTATCTCCCCTCAATCTATTTTCCAGGTAGGTTGTTTTTCTTGTGAGATATTTCACATTTTCCTGTATTTTTTCAGTCTTTTGACTTTATCTTATTGTTTCTTTATATCTCATGGAAATGTTAGCTTCCACTTGAACAATTCTAAATTTAAAAAACAAAAGTTACTTTCTCCAGTGAGATTTTACCATTTAGGCAATTCTGATTTTTAAGGAGTTATTTTCTTCAGTATTTCTTATAATTCTTTTTACCAAGTTGTTAATTTCTTTTTTATAATTATCTTGCATTGCTCTCATTTCTTTTCCCAATTTTCCTCTACCATTTTTATTTTATTTTTAAAATCATTTTTTGTTCTTTTAAAAAAACATCACTTTCTTTAGCTCTCCTAAGAATTCTTGTTTGATTTGTGTCTAATCTACAATTTTTTTTTCGTTGCAGCTTTGCTTTTTTTTTGTTCAGTGTCTGACTTTTTGTGATCCCATGTGGAGTCTTCTTGGCAAAGAGACTGGTCTAGTTTGTCATATCCTCCTCCAGCTCATTTTACAGATGAGGAAACTGAGGTAAACAGCACTAAGTCCAGGGTCACACAACTAGTGTCTGAGGCCAGATTTGAAATAATAGAGATGGATCTTCCTGACTTCCTGACAGGCCTGGAACTCTATCCATTGTGCCCTCTAGCTGCCTGACTAGATTTAATTCATTGTCTTCTTCTGAATGTGTCTTGAGCTTTCCTGTCACCATAGAAACTTTTTCTGGTTGGGTTATTTTTGTTGTTGTCATTTGTTCATTTTTCCAGCCTACTTCTTGACTTTGGACTTTATGCTAGACTTGGGCTCTACTCACTTCTTGGGGTTTGGGGGTCACAGGATGACTGGCCTGAGCTCCTTTCTTTCATGTCTGCTGCTTTCACAGCTCAGTCTAAGGGCCTGTAAGGTTTCAGTGCTTCCAATGTGGGGTGATCCAAGGAGAGGTCCATTCACTGCTCTCCTGGACTGCACTCTGGTCCCTACACAGCTAGGGTCCTACCTCCTCAGGACTGTGACCAATCTTCTCCAACCTGGAACTGTGACCCAGAACTGAGTAATAATACTATCTGAGCTGTTAGATATTACCTGTTCCTGCTCATGGTGCTAGTCCAGGAGTCCGTGGGGATCTCTTTACATCACCATCCTAAACTGATGCTGCTTCCACTACTGCATTGCACACTTGGCCAATCTTCACTGCAGTATCCACAGACTTATCTATTTTCCTAAGCTTCCCTTGGCTAGAAATATGACTCATTTTAACTTTTTTTGCTTTACTGCTCAGTATTTAGTTTTGTGTGTTTTTTTAAGTCATTGTGGAAGAGGTTGGGGAAAGCTGAGACTAAGTCGCTAATCTCTCACTTTACCCTCTTGACTCCAGACAAAAGGGTTTTTTTTTTGTTTGTTTTTTAAGGATGGAGCAGACATGGGTGTGTTTGTAGACAACAGGAAAGAACCAGTAGACCAGGAGAGATTATAAATTAGAGAATTGGGATATTAGAGGGAATAATCTTCTGGAGAAGACAGGATGAGATGGGATCAAGGATATATGTGAAAGCATGCTTTACCTTGCCAAGGAGAAAGGTCACCTCTTCATGGGAGATGGGAGATGGTGACAGGAGTCTGAGTGATGTGAGATGAATAAAGAGAAAGGAAAAGAGGGACATCTTGGAGAATGGCCTACATTTTTTTCAGTGAAGGCCCTTTAATGTTGAGAAGGTGAGGGATAGGTGCCACCAGAGGCTTGAAGAAGGATAAAAAATGTTTAGAAAAGGTGCTGTGGTGAGGGAGGAGAAAAGATTAAGTATTGTACTATAACCAGTGATTTTGCGGGGGTGGGAGTGGATGGGAATGACTGAAAGGGTAATCAATACTGAAAAAAGAATCTAAGGAAGCTGTATCATTAGAGGGACCTAGGGATCATTGCAGAAGATGGAAGGAATAATTTTGTTACCTATGGAGGAGGCATTCCAGAAAGCATAGTGGAAGGAGTGAGTAGAAGTGGGATATTTGGGGAATAGATTTGAAAGATATGGGAGCAAGGGAGCAGGCAGTTAGTGTTGTACAACAGGGTTTATACAGGGACAACTTGGCATTCAGAATCATTGGGATGGGGAGAGTATCAGGGTGTGAGCATACACTAACCATTAAGAAATTAATGAATCCAGACAGAGTATTAGAGGCTAGAGAGAAGTCTGTTGAATGAAACAGGTGATTAGACCATTCAGACATGAAAGAAAGGATCTCAGGCCAGTCACCCCCCAAACCCCAAGAGGTGAATAGAGCCCATCTCACATCACTCAGACTCCTTTATTCTACAGAATAGAGAGGCCCAGTTATCAAGGTATGGCCCTGCTACCAAGCCTTACCCCCTGGGCCTTGCTATCAGTCCCACCCCTGAAACCTTAGTACTGCCAAGTTTTTCCCTCTATAGCTCAACTTTCTTTTAGGTGTTGTCTCCCCTGTTGGAGCATGAGGTACTTGGGAGCAGGAACTGTCTCAATCTTTCTATTTGTGTTCCCAGAGCTCAGTACAGCGCTTGGTATATAGTAAGAACTTAATGAATTCCTTTTCATTCGTTCAACTGAGAAGGTAAAGGGCTTTCAATTCATGAACTATGAGAATCTGTTGGAGAAACCGACTGTGTTTCACTTGGAGAAAATAAGGCACAGGAGGACGTGATAGTTTTGGAAGGTCTGGCATGTGAAGGAGGGATTATTAGACTTATTCTCTTTGGCACCAAAAGGAGTAACCAGGAATAGTGGTGGAAAGGGGTAAAGAAGTCAATTTCATCTTGATGCCAGGAAACACTTCCTAACAATTCAAACTGTCCCAAAATGGAATGGGTTAATTCAGGAGGCTAGGTAGCCACTCATCAGGTATTTTATAGCAGGGATTGGTCTAGATGGAAGTCAACCTCCCTTCCAACTCTCAAATTCTGTGATTCAGTGAACTGGGCAAGTTAATACAAGAAAAATCAGAGGACCCCAATAGCTGCCTTGATCCATCAAAAGGGGAATTAGACTTGGTCCATTTGTCTCCAAAGTCTAAATTAGGAGCCATGGGTAGAAGTTAGAAGCAAGCAAACTAAAGTTTGTTAGGAAAAAATACCTAACAATTTTGTTCATCATTCGTTCTCAAAAAGGACCATGGCATCAAGGAGGTGATGCCATGACTTGCAAGTGAATTGGATTTAAGTGAGGTAGGGCAAAGTCACCAGCCTCACTCTTTCCTCCAGAGTCATCTGGGTCCAGCAGCAAGACCTAGGTCAGGATGACTGGATATGGCCACACATTCAGTGGGAAATCTTGGACTTTTAAAGCTAAGGTCTTTCCCAGGTCTCAGTTTGTTTGAGGAAATACCCATTCAGTGATTCGGTGGTTTAAGGCTACCTAACAATGAAAGTTATACACAAATGCTTTGGGGTGGTAGTAATTCCACCTCCTATGCCCTACCCCAACTGGAAGATTTCAGTCAAAGATTAGATAACCACTTGTCAGGTATATCTATAGAAAGGATTTCTTTGGGGTTCATATTGTACTAGAAGGCTATTTGGGGTTCCTCTCCACTTTAAAATTCTGTTTTCTGAGGAGGAGAAAGAGAAACCAATCTTACAGTTAAAATTGACAAATCCTTCATGTGTAATGTTATTTACAAAAAACCTCTAGGATCTGGACATTACCAACCCCAAATTTCTATGTTTTTGCCTTCATTAAGCAAAGCATGATCTAGTGGTATTGAGGACAAGCTATTCAAAACCATGCTTACATAATTTGATGACATATTATTTCATTGTCATGGGTACTTCCTCCTTTAGTAGACTATAGGCTCTCTATGTGGATTATTCTCACTCAGTACTGGGAAAAATTCAACAGCACCTGGAGTCTGACTCTGTAGCAACAAGCCTCTGACTTGAGCTAGGCTGGTCCTTGGATGGCACCAAGTCTGGACTCAAAGTTCTCCCAGCTTGGCAGCCCCTGCCAAAGTTTGTCTTCCATTGGCACAGTCTTTGAGAAGCCAGGTTCCCTTCCACCCCTCCATGTGGCTCAGAAAAGGAATTAGTGGAAGATCATAATTATGGACTTTGACGGAAATTAGGCAGCTCCTTTATTCAAAAATTAGAAAATGAGCTTCTAAATAGAAAATCTAGGTTCCATTTTTGCAATTTGGCTTATTTTCCTTCAGACAAAGTGAGAAGAGGAAAGGCGATGTGAATAGAGGAATAGAGACCTGACCTTAGAGTCAGGTTCATGTCCTGACTCTGCCAGGTACCAGCTATATGACTAGAGATGTTCCTCCCTCTCTCCATGCCCCCAGGCAACCTGAGTAGTTGGGTATTTGCATCAGTGGAGAGTGTTTGGAGTCGCAGACCATAGATAAACAATTAGAACGGATAGCTAGTTCAGTCTAGTCCTCTCATGACTACAGAAACTGAGACCCATTGGGGTTAAGGGTTTTGTCCAAAGTCACACAGGAAATGAATGGTTAAGTAGTCAGAATTCACCTCAAATCCTTTGTTTCCAAGTTCTGAGTTACCTACACTGATGAAATCATAGTTCTGGGACTGGAAAAAAAGAAGTAAATTAAGTTCTTTTAAGGAACAAGAACATTCTGAAAAAAAAATGTCCCTAAAAGGACTGAAAGTGATTTTTGAAGTCAGTTTCATCAGCAAAGTCATTTACGAAATTCCATCCTCATGGAAAATTTAATAAATCCTGCAGTATCTGTATAAGCAGCAAGTCAACCTTAACTAAACCTTAGCTGTCTAGCGGGTAGATTTCATTTGAGTGTAACTGCTATTTATGATTGTTATGGAGAAAGTTTCATTCATATTCCTTTTAAGGGATTAGTCACCTGCCATTTGCAAATTAATTTGATGTACTGGACCTTAATCGCACTTAGATTTTAAGCTCTTGTCTCTTCTACAAAGCATGCTTCAGTGCTTTAAGCTCTAGTTCCTGTCTCCTGTCCCAAATGCATAACAAAGTAAAAATTCAGGGTGTTTGGGGGGTATTGGGTAATAGGACTGAGAGTCTTCTACCCCTCTGAGAGTCACTGATGGGCTGAAGGCATAGTCAGGGAGAGGAAAACTTGATTAAAGAGGGCAGAAGATGTAAGAGCAGGAGAAGAGGGAAAGAGCTAGAGAAAGAAAAGAGGGGGACACAGAAAGGAAGATGAGTGATGTTTGGTAAGAAGTGATAGAGAGAGTGTACATCAATTGCTATTGAATACCACTTTGGTACTCACCCACCAAACTCTGAAATCATACATCATCAAATTATGTAATTAAGGTTTTGAACACCTTGCCCCCAGTACCAATACATCAGGCTTTACTTAATGAAGGTAAACACAGAGATATTTCAGGTTGGTGATGTTCAGACCCTCAGGGTCTCTGGTAAATAACATTATATATTAAGCATTTGTCAATTTCAACCATAAGTTTGCTTTCTCTTTCTCTTTCTCAGAAAATCGACTTTAGAGATGAGAGGGATCCCAGTGGCCTTCCAGTAGAATACGGACCCCAAAGGAATCCTTATTGCATACATACAAACTTATATACATACATACATGCATACATATGTACTTGACAAGTGGTCATCTAACTGACCACTGAAGGCCTTCTGACCTAAGCTGTTTTGCTTTCCTTCTGTCAATCACCCAACAAGCATTTCCTTAGAACCTCCTCTGTGCAGGTACTCTACTAGGTAAGGAGAACACAGGCATAGAAGTAAAATAGTTCTTACCACCAAGGAGTTCACATTGTACTTGGGGAAGACAAGATATACAGATATATTTACAGTATATACAAATATATAAAAAAATTATGCTAGAAGATACATTTTTATATTAAAGAAATACAAAATGAATTTAATATAAAATATAAATACAGGATAATTTTGGGAAGGCACTAGTTACTGGGAAGATCAGGAATAGCTTTGTGTAAGAGGTAGTCCTTGAGCCAAATTGAAAGGATATCAGGGACTCTAAGAGGTGGAAGGGAGGAGGGAGCACGTGGCAGATATGAGGGACAGCCAGCCCAGGGGCACAGGAATGAAAGATGGAATATTGTGTGTGAGGAACAGAAAGAAGGCCAGTCTGGCTGGACTGGAGAGAGCAAGAAAGACTGGACTGCATAATAAACCTGTAAAGATCGATTGGGGCCAGGTTGGGAGGGCTTTAAATGCCACATGAGTTTATATTTGATCCTAGAGGCAATGAGAAGCTGTTGGAGTTTATTGATCAGGGAAGTGACAAGGTCAGACTTGGGCTTTAGGAAAAATCACTTAGGCAGCTGTATGCAAGATGGATTGGAGAAGGGAACACATTCTTGGAAGGAATGTGGTATCGAAGAAAAATAATATCAATACTAATACTTTGGGGATGGTGGGGGAAAATAGTGGCATGCTAGGAACTAGATAGGACTAAGCAACACCCCCCACACACCCCTAATGAAACCTTAAAAGACACTATTAATTGACAAAAATAAGAAGTATTCCCTGGAGATTCTGCCACTTAGGCCCATGATGCCCAGAAAAACCACAGGTATCTTGCAGGGATCTTGAAGTAGACAAGCTGAGGCAGGATACAAAGTAGTCCCAAGGCAACTGGAAAGGTCCAGGAGGACTAGAGGATGGTCTGGAAGTGGCCACAGCAGCCCTGGAGCCTAGCAGGAGGATGGAAGTTTCCTATACAAGACTAAGTCAAAGGAGAGCTCTGGAACTTTGCAGTCCCTTGAAAAAAAGGCCATGTCTTAGCAACCACACTCCAGACCAGGCAGGGCCTTCCCACTCTACTCAGGAGTGTAGGGGCAGAGCCTGACCTAAGCCTAGAACCTATCCTGCCCCACCACTCAAAGTCAAAGGGAGAATACTATAAGCAGACAAAAAGAAAGAAGAGGGGGGCGGCTAGGTGGTGCAGTGAATTGAGAACCAGCCCTGGAGTCAAGAGGACCTGAATTCAAATCTGGCCTCAGATACTTAACACTTGCTAGCCATGTGACCTTGGACAAGTCACTTAACCCCAATTGCCCTGCCCTCCCCACTCCAAAAAGCAGGAAGGAAGGAAGGAAGGAAGGAAGGAAGGAAGGAAGGAAGGAAGGAAGGAAGGAAGGAAGAAAGGAGGGGAAAGGGAATAATCATTTATACTGTACCTACTATGTGCCAGCCAGGCACTAGGCTAAGCACTTTATAAATATCTCATTTGATCCTCACAACAATCCCGAGAGATGGGTACTATTATTATCCTCAGTTTACAACTGAGGAGACTGCGGTTAAGTGACTTGCCCAGGGTCACATAGCTAGTGATTGTCTGAAGCTGAAGCTGAAATCAGTAATTCCTAATTCTAGGCCCAGCGCTCTATCCACTGTGCCACCTCGCTGCCCAAATTGTTCAAATACCAAGAAACCATAATAAGGATCACACAAGATCTAGTGGCTGCCCCTATAAAGGACAAGTGTGCCTAGAATCCAATTTTCCAAAAGGGCAGAGAGAGAGGCTTGCAACCAAAAACAACCTATCTGGCAAAACAAAAATATAATCTTATCTGGGAAAAAATGGACCTTTAATGAAATAAATATTTTCTAATTATTTCTAATGAAAGGAATGGAACTGAGTGGACAGTTTGAAAATGAAGAGCTAAGAGAAACATAGAAAGAAACACACATTTATTTAATTGAAAAGGAATATGTGAGGATAGACTGTTTACATGAGAATAGGGAGATAAGAAACAAGTGTCTGCTCAAAACCCAAATGTTTAAGAGTCATAGAGAAAGGTAAACATGAGAGAGACCTTGTGTGTATGTGTGTTGCGTCGGGGGGCGGGGGGGGGGCGTTGTTCTATTTTAATGGTCTCAGGAAAAGACAAGAAAGAGAAGAACAGGGTACTATACCGAGGAAGAAATGGGTGTTTAAATCATATTATAGAGATTCATGAGATGAAGAGTATTTAATCATGGAAGAAAGGGTCAGGGGAGTGAGCATCTCATGAACCTCACTGTCATATGGACTGGATAAAGGACTATTGAATACAAATACATATTACCCTCTCTCCCCTAATCATTCCCCCAATTCCTCCCTTCCCCTCCTCCACCCCGCCCCCCAGCCCAGCTCAACACATATATACAGACAGACATTAGTCATTGGTATAAAACATATTGTGCTTAAAAGTGAAGTAGGAGGGGACTGGGACATGGGTGAGAGAGAGAGAGGGATTTAAGGGGGAGGGTAGAATAGGTAAGAAGAGTAGTCAAAAGAAAAATAAATTTGAATGTTGGAGAGAGGAACATAGAGAGGTAATCAAAAGGATAGGAAGAAAGATTAAAAACTCGGGATCCAGAGAGAGGCAAGGAGAAGCTAAAACAGAACATTTATAGAAAACAAATGTCAAGCAAATTCCCTCTCTTTTACTACCTTTTTATTTGCCAAAAGGATGGGGAGAAGTACACAATCAGATGGAAGGTAATATACACTTAATTATTATTCACTTATTCACAAATAAGTGAATGGGATGAACTCATCCATTAAAATAGAGAATAGCAGAACCAGCCAAAAAACAGAATCTAATAATATATTGCCTAGAAGAAACACATTTAAAAAAGATTTACATAGAGTTAAAATAAAGAATTAAAGCAAATTCTGCTATGCTGTAGTTGATCTCAAAAAAGCAAGAATAATAATCATAATTTGAGATATGTCTACAGTAAAGATAAACACAATAAAAAGATGTAAGTTACAAAAATACATTATGCTTAAAGGCACCAGAGGTAATGAATTGACATCAATACTTAAAATGTATGAATCTAGGGGAATCACCTCTAATTACTTAAAGGAAAAGTTAATAAAATTGGAAAAAGAAATCAATAGTAAAACTAAATACAATGTACCCTTTTAGGACCTAGAGAAATCTAACCAAAAGATAAACAAGAAAGATGGTAAGGATGTGAAAAGAACTTTAGAAAAGAAATAGACAATTGATTGCCAGCAGTTGCTGAATGGAAATATGAATAGAATACTGAATATGAAATATGAAAATATGATTGGAAATGCTGAATAGAGAGAGATTTATATGCTTCTCATAGCACCTTTACATAATACATAGCATCTTTACAAAACTGACCACGTATTGGGGTATAAAGACCTCATCCAAAATACAGGAAAGCAGAAATATTAAGCAGATTTTTTATTTATAGCAATTTAATGACAATTATATTCTACAAAAGTCCCCTAAATAAAGAATTAAAAAGTAATTGAGGGTGGCTACGTGGCGCAGTGAGTAGAGCATTGGCCCTGGAGTCAGGAGAACCTGAGTTTAAATCTGGCCTTCAGACACTTAGAACTTACTAGTCATGTGACCTTAGGCAAGTCACTTAACCCCAATTGCCCCTCCAAAAAAAAAAAAGTAATTGAAAACTAAATCACATAATTCTGTAGACCTAGTGGATCATAAAAAAGTTATAGAACAATAGAAAATTTCGTAAAAGGAAATAACAACAATGAGACGATATATCAAATTTCATGGAATGCAGCTAAAGTAGTTCTTAGGCTCAAATGCATGTTTGTAAATGTTTTCATCAATAAAAGGAGGAAAGAACAAATCAATGAATTGGGCATACAGCTAAAAAGTCTGAACACCAGATTCTCTCAACTAAGCAAAAAAGTAGAAATTTAGGAAATTGAAGAAATATTAAGAAAATTGAAAGAAAAAAAAACTATTGAACTGATAAATGAGTGTAGGAGCTGTTTTTTAATCTAATAAAATGGATATACAGTCTGATTTAAAAAGAAAGAAGAAAACTAAATTGTATAAAAAACTTTTTTTAAGGAGAATTCATAACAATTGAAAAGGAAATGAAGAGATTTTTTCGGAAAATATTTTGCCCATTTACATACGAACAAAGCTGATAAAATGGAAGAATTCTTACCAAAAAAAGAGGATTCATATTAATGAAGGAAGAAATATGCTTTTTAAATAGCTCAATATCAGAAAAAACAAATTGAATGAGTCATAAAATGAACTCCCAAAGGGGTAAAAACTCCAGTCCAGATGGATTTTCTACAAAACTTTCAAAGAATAATTAATTTTAATATTATTTAAATAATTTTCAATAATAGCAAAAGACATCACCCTTCTGATACTTTCTATGACACAAACAAATTTTGGTTCCTACACAAGGGAGAGTCAAAGTAGAGAAAGAAAAAATGATAGACCAATATATGATAGACCATGAACACAAAAGTTTTAAACATAATATTAGCAAATAGGCTACAGCAACATATTAAAAATATTATACACTATGACTGTGTTGGTTTTATACCAGAAATTACATTATACCAGGAACACAGGATTGGTTCAATGTAAGGAAGACAATACATAACAACAAATTGTGTTAATCACAAAAATACTCAAAACCACATGATCATATCAATAGATACTGAAAAGGCTTAAGGCTTTTGACTATATCCAACATTAGTTTCTATTCATAACAGGAAAAAACGTAAAAAAAATAAATGGACTTTTTTTCAACAGAGTAAAGAATATCTATTTAAACCCAACAGTAAATATTCTATGTAATGAAAAAAGTGAGAGACCCTTCCAATAAGACCAGTAATAAAACAAAAATCCCTACTACTATTTAACATAGTCTTAGACATCTTCTAGCAATATGAAAAGAAAGAGAAGCCAAGGGAATAAGAAGAGGGATAGAGGAAACAAAATTATTGCCTTTTGTAAATATGATGATTTACTTATCAAACGCAAAAGAGTCCAACCAAAGTTCATTTCAAAATATCATTGTACTTATATATAAAATTTATGCCAAAAAGCTTTAGCAAAGTTGCAGGACATTAAATAAAGTGAAATATGTTATCAGCATTCCTGAAATCCTAGCAAGAAGAGCTAAAAAGAGGAATCCCCTTCAAAAGAACCACAGGAGGCATAAAATATTTGGGAGAGTATCTGCCAGGGTTGGGCACTAGGTGACGCAGTGGCTAGATCACCAGGCAGAGAGTCAAGAAGACTCATGTTCCTGAGTTCAAATCTAGTTTCAGACACATAACTCTGTGGCCCTGGGCAAGTCACTTATAATCCTGTTTGCCTCTCTGTGGGATGAGCTGGAGAATGAAACCACTCTAGTCTCTGCCAAGAAAACCCCAAATTCGGTCACAAAGAGTCAGACACAACTGAAAAAAACTATTGAACAACAACATCTACCAAAACACATTTAGGAATTATACGAATCTGACTACAAAACACTCTTTGTAGAAATAAGGATAGAACTAAATAACTGGAGAAACATTAATTGCTTATGGGTAGGTCAAGCCAGTATCATAAACATGACAATAGTACCTAAATTAATTTACTTATTCAGGGCTATAACAATCCAATTTGAGAAAGTTAGAAACATTAAAATGAAATTCATCATGAGATTCTTGACCTTTTTGTTTCTTGATGTGAATTTCATTTTAATTTGCCTAGGTTCTTCAAATAATCCTTTGGTAGTTGGATTGTTATGGTAATGAATAAATTAATTAATTTAGGTACTATTGCCATTGTATTCTATTTGTTTAGCCAGCCCAGAGCAAAGAATTAAGGTTTGTCTTTATTTCCATAAAGAATGCTTTGTGGGGGGCGGCTAGGTGGCGCAGTGAATAGAGCGCCGGCTTCGGAGTTGGGATGACCCGAGATCAAATCCGGCCTCAGAAAATGAGCACCCACGCATAAATAATGACTAGCCGTGTAACCTTGAGCAAGTTACTTAATCCCAATTGCTTAAAAAAAAAGAATGCTTTGTTATTGTATTTATGTAGGCAGACTATTTGATGCATTCTGTAGGGTTTTTTAAATGGATTTTTTTTCCCATCTCGTCCCGCTAAGTTTTGTTGGTAATAAACAAAAATGCTGGTGATTCAAGTAGATTTATTTTGTATCCCACAACTTTTCTAAAGCATAGTACAGTGAGTAGAAAGCTGGCCTTGAAATCAGATGTAAGTTCAAGTCTTGCTTCTTATACATATTGTCTGTGATCCAGGGAGACTCATTTAACATCTTAGTGGCAGCTCTGTGGTGCAGTAGAAGGGGTGCTTTGGTTGGAGTTGGGGGAAGGGATTAAGTATTTATACCTACTATATACACACATACATATATACATATACATATACATACGTATATATATATATATATATATATATATATATATATATATATAATATACACTTACATATACTATATACACCTACTATGTGCTAGGTACTATACTGAGCATTTTATTTTACCAATAGGCACTTACTTGATCCTCATGACAACCCTGAGAGGTAGGTATGATTATCATCCCAATTTAATAGTTGAGGAAACTGGAGTCAGGAAAGTCTGAAACTCCATTAGCCTCCCTTTCTTCTCCAGCCATCAAAGTCCAGTGGCAAGATATAAGTCAAGACGACCCATGATGTAGTGCATAACCTTTGCCTTTCTAGGTTAATCTTATCTCCCCGATATTATGGTCCTCTTCGAGAATGAAGGGCAAACAAAACAATGCCACAAGTAAAGAAAGTCTGAGAATCCCTGTGTGCCTTCTACTGTGGTGGTGGCCTAAGGAGATCCTCCTCATGAGATGCTATAATTGCAAACAATACTATACCTGGTAGGTAACCCTTTGGGGGATGAGTTTCCTCAGAGCTAGTTGTATTGGTGCTCAAAGGACACATAGTTCATTGCTAAGTCCATACACAGAGCATTGCCAGCTTTGTAGGACCTGTAAGAACCGATATCTTACTGGCAGAGTCTTACATTATTCAGGAACCAACATCTTGACAAGACAGCAGAGGAGAATCTTAATGGAGGGGATAGGATCCTAGATCTCAAGCCAGAAGGTACCTAAGAGGCCATCAAATCCAAGACCCTCATTTTACATAGGAGGAAATGGAAGATGAAAGAGGTTAAGTGATTTTTTCCCAGTTGAATAGGTAGTGAGTGTCAGAGATGGAATTTGAACACGTCTTCCTGACTGTACATCTAGTATGCTCTTTCATATCATGATGTATGCAAAATAAAGATGCTATCCATTATTATTATTATTATTATCATCATCATCATTATTATTATTGTTAGCAAGATAGGTTTAGTATTTTCTTGTTGGTATGAAGAGTACATGATTTCCTCCAAATGCAAAATTGATGATCATGCTAGGTCTTACTTTTCTATAGTAACCAAGACTCAAAAAAAAAGCAAACCATGGCTGGTTATTAGTTTTATGGCCAGTCAAAACAACAAGTGAGTCTAACAATATTCTTTTTTTATTAACATTAATTTTAAAAAGTTTGAGTTTTTAATTCCTTTCCTTCTTCCAACCCCTCTCCTCCCAATGAGAAGGCAAGAAATATGATATCCATTATACATGTGAAGTCATCCAAAACATAGTTTCATATTAACAATTTTGCCAAAAAAGCAAAAAAGTGAAAAAAGTGTTTTTCAATTTGCACTTAGAGTTGATCAGTTCTCTCTCAGAAAGTAGACTGTATTTTTCATCATAAATCCTTTGGAATTGTAGTGGAATATTGTCTTGATCAAGTTTTCAGAGGCGATCATCCTTACAATAATGTTGTTATTGTGCACAATGTTCTCCTGGTTCTGCTCATAAGTCTACCCAGATTTTTCTGAAAGAATCCTGCTTGTCATTTCTTATAGCACAATAGTATTCCATTACAGCCATAAACCATGTTCAGCCATTTCCCAATTGACAGTCATCTCCTCAATTTCAAACAATATTCTTAATTCTACCACTTGGTGGCACCAATTTTTTAAAGCGAATTTGACCAACAAACTTCATGAGAAGTTTTCTATGGGTCAGTCATTTCCCCATTGCTTCCCCAAAAGTCTTCTTTTTAATACAGTTAGCAAAATTGAGTTTGATAAGAAAGGCTTCTATTTTAGGCTGACTGTGAATTAAAGTAGAGACCCAAACCCAAGAATACTATCAACAAAAAGAGTCTAAGACTTCTCTAGAAACCTCCATGTAGTGGTGCAGGGCTTTAGAAGCTCAAGTTTTTGAGTGCCAGAATCTTAGGGTCATTGAAATGGTCCTCCGCTTTTCTCTGGTTTAGGATAGCAAGATGTGGAGGAGATATTCATATCTTGATGGAGCCAACATTATGATGGCACCTGTATACTTCACATGTCTTGATGGAATATTAGTTACCAATGTCCCTGGAATGGAAAGGGAGATTAAGAGGAAAGGGGTGGGGCAAAAAAAATCAGGACCAAGAATAAGCATTCTCAGAGTTCCCAAATCTTTCACCAGCACTGCTGGATATAAACATAATACTTTTTTAAAAAGAGCAAGACTGATCTTTGGTGTGTTGATTCAATTCATCAATTCATTACATTTTCCAAAGTACTAACTTTCATGAATAAATAAAGAAATACAGTTTAATTGCTTAAATTTGGGAATCTGTAGTGGCTGCTACTATTTTTCTATTTGGCCAGCTACAATGAAATTCTATTTTTTTTTTTTTTTGCTTTTTGGAGGGCAGTTGTGGTTAAGTGACTTGCCCAAGGTCACACGGCTAGTAAGTGTTAAGGGTCTGAGGCCAAATTTGAACTCAAGTCCTCCTGACTTCAGGGCTGGTGCTCTATTCACTACAGTGCCACCTAGCGGCCCCCATTAAATTCTATTGTTGTCCAAGGAGCATAGCCAAGTATATTAGCAGCACCCTAGCACACCCAGGATGGCCTGCCAGCACAAGTTCTTTGATCTGCTTTATAAAGAAAAGTCAGATTTAAAGGGGTTAACAATTCCACTTTAATTACAAAGAAAGAAGTAAGTATAAAAAAATAGAAGCAGAGATATTAGCACAAAGACCAGTAGACAGGGCTCCAGCTATCTGAAAATAGCAAAATTGCTATAAACATTTTAGAATGTATAGATTCTTTCCCTTTTTCCTTAATGATCTTTGGAATAGTAGTGATATTGCTGGGTCAAAACTTATTTGATGGGGGGATGAGTATGGGAAATAAAAGACAATGGGAAGTTGAGGATGGCTATGAGTTTGGGAAGCTAGGTGAATGGGAGGTGGCTGATGTCCTTGACAGAAGCAGCAAAGTTAGGAGGAAGGATAGGTTTTGGGGAAAAGATAATGAGTTTTATTTTGGACATATTTGGTTTTGGGATTCCTATGAAAAGACTCCAATCACCTCCTCCTCTGATCTCACTCCAGGGAGGAGCCCAACATCATCCTCTTAGCAATGACCAGTGACTTGGAGGCAGAACTCCTTGGGAAGACCTATACCCATATCACTGCCATGTCCTAGATAAAAGAGGTGCATGATTTAGACAAATGGATACATGATTTAAACATAAAATGTGATACTAATATCTTCGATAAATAGGAAGTTTTATTTGCTTTTGGATTTCTTTCTTCTTTTTCTTTTTCCAAATGCTTTATTAACTTCTGGTTTACATCATTCATTTCAGCCAGATATTGAGTTACAATTTCCCCCCCATTTTTCCCCTACCCACCACCCCAGAATAGCAGTCCCACAGGATGTCCCCTCATTCAATCTGCTCTCTCCCATATCTTCTCCCATACCCCCTTCAACTTTTCCATTAGGGCAGGGTGAATCTCTGTGCCCCAATGCCTGCACATCTTATTTCCCAATTATATACAAAATAGCATTAATAGTAGTATTTATACATATTTGAAATATTTAATTTTAAAACTTCGAATTTCAGATTCATTCCCTTCCTCCCTTGTCATCCACTCTTGCTGGGAAGATAAGCAATTCAGTATATGTTGTAAATGTATAGCTATGCAAAACATTACCATAGTAGATATATTGTAAAAGACTGGTTATATTTCCCTCCCATCTATCCTACCCCCACTTGGTCCATTCCCTACTTTGATCCTGTCCCTTTTCAAAAGTGGGTGCTTCCAACCTCCTTTCCCCCCAGCATGCCCTCCCGTGTATCATTCCCCCACTCATTCCCCTCCCCCTACTCTCCTGTAGGGTGAGATATCCCATTTAGTATGTATGTCATTCTCTCCCTAAGCCAAATTCAATGAGAATGTGGTTTTGACTTTTTGCCTTCCTGTTCTTCACCCCCCCTTGCAACCACTTCCCCTTGCCTCTTCTATATGAGATAGTTCGCCCCTTTCTGTCTCTCCCCATCACCTCTCGTTATATTTCTCTTTCACCTCTTAATTTCACCTTTTAGGTATCATCCCTTCTTATTAAATTCGACCTGTGCCCTATATCTATGTAAACGTGTAAACATAAATACACACATTCACATATGTATTCATATGCCCATATGCCCTTCTTCAACTATTTTCATACTGAGAAAGGTTTAATCAGTTACAGTAATTATTTTTCCATGTAGGAATGTAAATAGTTCAACTTTGATAAGTTCCTTTTGATTTCCTTTCCCTGTTTACTTTCTCAAGCATCTCTTGCTTCTTGTGTCTGAATGTCAACTTTTCTATTCAACTCTGGTTTGTTCCTCAAGAATGCTTGAAAGTCCTCTATTCCACTGAATGACCATATTTTCCCCTGAAACAAGATACTCAGTTTTGCTGGCTAGGTGATTCTTGGTTTTAATCCCAGCTCTTTTGCCCTGTGGAATATTATATTCCACGCCCTTCAATCCCTTAGTGTAGAAGCTGCCAGGTCCTGTGCTATTCTGATTGTGTTTCCACAATATTGAAATTGTTTCTTCCTGGCTGCTTGGAGTATTTTCTCCTTGATCTGGGAGTTCTGGAACCTGGCTATAATATTCCTAGGAGTTTTCTTTTGGGGATCTTTTTCAGGAGGTGATCGGTGGATTCTTTCAACCTCTATTTTGCCCTCTGGTTCTAACACATCAGGGCAATTTTCCTTGAGAATTTATTGAGGGATGATTTCTAGATTCTTTCTTTGATCATGGTTTTCAGGTAGTCCAATAATTTTTAAATTATCTCTCCTGGATCTATTTTCCAGGTCAGTGGTTTTTTCAGTGAGATATTTCACATTGCCTTCTATTCTTTTAATTGCTTGGATCTGTTTAACAGCATCTTGATTTCTCATAAAGTCACTAGCTTTCATTTGCTCCAGTCTAATTCTGAAGGAATGAATCTCCTCAGTGAGCTTTTGAAATTCTTTTTCCATCTGGCAAAGTTGGCTTTTTAAGGCATTCTTCTCCTCATTGCCCTTTTGGGCCACCTTTGCCATTTGAGTTAGTCTATTTTTAAGGTTTTATTTTCCTCAGTCAGGCTGTTGACTCTCATTTCATACTTTTCCTGCATCCTTCTCATTTCTCTTCCCAATTTTTCCTCCACTTCTCTTATTTGGTTTTTTAAATCCTTCTTAAGGTCCTCTATGGCCTGTAACCAGCTCGTATTTTCATTTGGGGCTTTTGGTGCAGGATTTCTGACCTCACAGTCCTCCTCCTGTTCCATTCGTTGATCCTCTTTGTCCCCAAAATAGGAGTCTAATGTTGAATTTTTCTTTTTATTTTGTTTCCTTTGCCTAGGCATGTTGCAACTCAATTACTTGACTTTTGGGCTTGTTGCCCCAGTAGGACTCTGCCACCAGCCAGGGGTGCTTCCATCCCAAACGTTGGGGTCTTTCCAACTGCCAGAGGTATTAGTTGGGTGCCCTCCCTGAAGTCCCCACACACTCTGGCAAGCTTGACACACGCCCCAAGATCTCCACCTCAGATCACAATCCAGATCCAGGGAGGTTAAAGCAAGAACGATTACCCCCCCCCCCCCCCCAAGGCTGATTGCCGGATCCCCCTACAGTTCACAGGCCAGGAGCTGAACCTGCAACTGAAGCTGCAAAATGGCAGCTGTGCTGAGGCTTCCTCATGGCTTCTCACCCACAGGGGAAGAAGCTGATGTGCTCCCAAATACTGGTCCCAAAGTCCATAGGGCCTTACCCTCTCACTTTGTCCTAGGCATCTATGTGTTGGTAATTCTGGAAATGCTACAGCTGCTGGTGTTCTGGGGTCCCTCCACTTGGCTGCTGGTCTGGCCACCCTGGGGCTAAAACCTTAGACTCACGTGGTCCTGGGCTCAGCTCCCAGGGTGCTATGCTGGCTGTTCCCTGCCAGGCTGCCGGGCTGTCCTCAGTTGAAAGTTAGCTTCTCTGTGTCGTTCTGTGGGTTCTGGAGCTCCAGAGGTTGTGCAGAGTCCCCCTTTTACATAATTTTGAAGTGGTGTGGCCTGGAGTGCTGTGGAACTGCTGTTTCTACTCTGCCTTCTTGGCTCTGCCCCTGGGATTTCTTTTTTCTTAACTCCTTAAACCAACTCCCCAGTTCTAACTTCTTAGGTAAGTAAGCGTCCATCTAGGCCTAAATGGTTCCATTGCATCTGGGACCATAGATGACATCCTCCATATCCCCTTATAAACTGACCTTGAACCTAATCCTAAGTGCCTCATCTCCCTGAATTAAATACTGAGCTGAAAGATCCCAAAGTGTAAATCCGAAAGCCAAGGTAACAGAGAACACCTTCCTCCCAACCAATCACCATTCTGGATTGTAAGAAAAAGCGTCGCTGACACACAGCAGAGAGGAGACCTTTACTGTACAAAAAGGGAAAGCTGAGAAGCCTTATTTGAGAGGTGCCACCTCCCCCACCACCACCTGGATACAATTTGGAATCCTGGAGCACCCTTCCTATCTTTCAGTCCCACTGGGACCTTGATCAGATACCCAGAATGTCTTTTAAGAAATTTCCTTTGGGCACAGAAGTGTTGTGCATGGACTTTCTCCTTTTACTTTCCCTAGTTCAGATGATGAGCTGAGCTACCACTTAATCAGTCCTTTGGAGAGGCCTTTGCAGCTATATATAGGAAGCAAAACGGGTGGAAGAAACTGATTAATTCTCCTTCTCATTGAAAAATTCTTCAAAATCACATAGAGGGTCATTATTCAAATTGCTGCAATGAGTGGCCCTATTTTATAAGATGATAGCTTGAGGGGATAATGATAGGGTCAAGAGAGGAGTTTTTTTAAGGATGAGTGAGAACTGTGCATGCCTAAAGTCTATTAATAACTGGGACAGGCATGGCTCTGCTATTGCGTAGGGCTGAAGGCTAGGTCGGCTTCTCTATTTTAAGGTCAGTATCTATGCTTCAAAATACTTCCCAAACATGGAGCAGCTGTCAACACCCCTATTAGTTTACACACTTTGGGATGGGGCAAAGGCTAAGCTTGCCAGGTACACTCCCGTCTGCACTTGTACAAGCTATGCTGCCGGACTACACAGGGAAAAGAAAGTGGCATTTGTCTCCAGCTTGTACATCTTCAGACAGAGGAAGCCCATGCTCAGAGGCCAGAAGGGATCCCTGGAGACCCTGCCTTAAGATTTCAAGATCCAGCCATGGAGCGCCATTTGCTCTCCTACCGACACCAAAGGACTTCCAATTCTGCTGGTCCTCATCCCCACTTGTTTTCTGTAGGGGTCTGCCCATAAGACAAAATTGTGCAAATTTTCCTCTTTCTCTTTGCCCAGGTCTAGCCACACTGCCGTCACTGAGTCTGTTCCTTGAAGTTGACCTTTTTTGGGGGCTGCTTGTTTGCTATAACATTGCTCATAGCAGCACTTCTCTTTCCTCCAGATAGTTTCTGTGTTTTCGAGCCCTCTCTGAGAATTAGACCAAAAATTGAAATTGTGAATTCCAAGGGAACCAATGGAAAAGACAAAGCCACCTAAATCTCACCTGCCACCTGCAGGATTCAGTCCCACAAGGAGGAACACCTTAGACAAGAGATAAGGTTTAGAGCTGAAATGGTTAAAAAATAAAACACTTTGTAAAAGCCTACTTTAAGCCAGGAACTGTGGACAGACACAAAAGAAACAATTTCTGCCTCTAAGGAACTTGCATTCTGTAGGGGCACCCCAGTCCTCATCTAGCCCCATCTGCCATTTTGTGGACAGGAAAAGTGAGGCCCAGAGAAGGGGGAGTGACTCTCCTATGGTCAGACAGGTCACTTGTGGTTCCTCTGCCTCCAAATCTAGGGCTCTTTCCACCTACAAGAGTTAAATATTCCTTCTTGTAGTTTCATAACAAAGGCACAATAGGAAGTTGTCTCTGGGAGATGCCATATCATCACCCCGCTCTGGATGCAGATTGGCACTTCAGACACATGAAGGGGACCTGGGCATTGTACACTCCTGACTGGGATTATGTAGTTAGTTAGGTCCCATAGAGTAGGGAAGCTGCAGATGGAAAGAGCTAGCTTATGCTCTTGGGAGAGAGAGTACTGGGATAGCCAGAGAAAAGGCTCACGGAGTAGCTGAGGGAAAAACAGCCTGTTGGGAAGAAAAGATGCACATTCAGCTTGGAAAAGGAAATTTTGAAAATGAGGATGAAATCCCTTTCAGAACTGATAAAGCTCACCAAGTATTTAGAGGGAGTACATTGTAGCCCTGACAGCATCCCAGTGGGGAAAAGGGAAACTTCAGGCTTCCTTAAATGTGTAAAGAGTCCTGGATTTGGAGTCAGAGGACCTGGATTTGAATATTTCCTCTGGCAATTGCTCCCTTGTGTTCTTGGGTAAGACAAACTCTGGCCTCAGTTTCCTCTTCTGTAAAATGAGAGGATTGGACTTGATAGTCTCTAAGGTCTTCTAGATCTAGGATCCTATGATCCTAGACCTTGTGATGAAATCTTGCCATTATGTGTGACCTCAGCCAAGTCTTTTGCTCTCTCTGAGCCTCAGTTTCTTCATCTGGAAGATGGAAAGATTAGATTTCATGACCTCAGGTTCCTTCCAGCTCCAAATCCAAACATCCAATGTTGTGCATCATTCAACAACCACACTTTCCCAGATTTCCAAGCAATTATCATTCATGAGGTTGGCAGTCCAACTTGTTACAGTTCTCCGAAACAGAACTCTAGTGATCATTGTGGACTGGGAGTACTTGCAAAGGCTTCTTCAATTCCCCCAGACAGCCAATAATGGATGTATTTTGTACTGTATTGACAGAAAGCTCCAGAACATCTCTGTCTTGGCTACTGACCTTGCCCCTCACCAGATAAGAACAGCTTTCTTCTCTAAGGTCAACAATAGTTCTTCATCAGGCAGGTTTTTGAAAAAGTCTTAAGGTCCTAATGGGTGGCAGCTGTTCTGGGCTAAAGATGGATGCTTCAGAAATCACTTAGGGGGATTAAAAGCACACCTGTCAATCCTGTGCTTGCTACATAAAGAAAGGGGCTGCTTTCAAGACCATTTGGGAGAAATTGCAATGGAAGGGTCTCCCAACTGGAGAATGGTCTTTGAACCCCCCTTGCACTTGCTAGGGAAAAGCTGTCAGAGCACTTCTTTATGGACTAGACACTCGAGCATCTCTTTCCCATCCTTTATTTCTATGGTTTCCTGTTTTAATGTGAATCCCTCTGTCTCTGCCACTGGGGAGTGTCTACAATTCTTTAAACTTTTGTTTTGGGATGTTCCCGCATCAGCAGAGCTATCCAAATAACTGTAAAGCTATAGATTCAGCCTTTGAGAGACTGTGAGTCGTTAACAGAGGCCATCTTTAACAAATTAGAAAAGCAAAATGTCGGGCCTCTGTAGTCTGGTTTTGTGTACTTTCTGCTACTTTCAAAAGAACCCCAACTCAGTTCTGTTTGGAGGCTGGCATACATTTCTTCACTGGGAAGAGTTATCATTGGGCTTGAAAAATAGAGTCATGGAGGTTCAATGTAGGGTCCGAGGGCTTTGGAGTGGACTGGCGCTTAGAAATCACCTAATCTGGGGCAGGTAGGTGGCACAGTGAGTAAGAGCGCGGCCCCGGAGTTGGAGGGACCCGGGATCAGTTCCGGCCTCAGAAAATGAGCACCCACACATAAATAATAATTAACCATATAACCTTAAGCAAGTGACTCAATCCCAATTGCTTAAAAAAAAAGAAATCACCTAATCCAACCCTCAGTGTACAAAGGAGGAGGCCACAGTATGGTACAATGGAAAACATGTTGGATTTGGAGTCAGGTGACCTGGCTTTGAATGCCATTTCTGTTACTCAATACCTGAGTGGTCTTGGACAAATCCCATGATCACTTTGGGTCCTGGTTTCCTCATCTGTTGTTGTTGTTCATCCTTCGTTTTCTAACAGGACCAATGGCATCAGGTGTTATGGCTTGACTTGCTCATGAATTGGATTTAAGTGAGTCAAAGTTAGACTAGGTCAGCAGTGTCAAACTGAAATAGAAATAGGTCACTAATCCACACATAATACCCCGTGGGCTGCAGAGTGATTTCGTTTTTATATGTCGTGTTATCTATATTTTATTGTATTTCTATTCATTTAAAATATTTTCCAATTATAATTCAATCTGATTCCAGTTGTACTAGGGAAGGCCTGAGGGCTGGCTGTTTGACACCTGTATACTAGCTGATCTTTCCTTCCAGCTCCAAATCTATGATCTCACAATCCTGTGAGGTCTGGAGAAGGGAAGGAATTTGACCCAGGTCACTCAGATAGTAAGAAGCAGAAATGGGATTTGAACCCAATTCCCCTGACTCCAGAGTAATTGTGTTTATTCCATTGGAATATGGAGTACAAATTCAGAGGTAGTTGTCAGGATGGATGGACTCTTGGAGCTAAAAGGGACCTGAACAATCACCTTCTCCAAGCAAATTATTTTCTAGATTATCCCAAAGGGAGGAAGTGACTTCTCCAAGGTAAATGATGTAGCCTGGATTTGAACCAGATTCTTCAATTTCCAAATCCAGTGTTCCTCCCACAATGCTACTCTGCCTCTCAATTTTTTTTGCTTTTTTTTTTTTCAAAATGGAATGTGAAAAGCAACAGAGACTAGCCTGATGGCTAATACTATTCTTTTTGTACATTCGTTCTTCAGTCATGCCCGACTCTTTGAGACACCATTTAGGGTTTTCTTGGCAAAGAAACTGGAGTGGTTTGCCTTCTCCAGCTCATTTTACAAATGAGGAAACTGAGGCAAACAGGGTTAATTGACTTACCCAGGTCATACAGTTAGTAAGCATCTGAGGCTGGCTTTGAACTTCAGCTTCCCTGATAGTAAGTCTTGGCACCCTTATCTAATGAGATACCTAGCTGCCCCATTGCTATTATACTAGACATGGAAAAAGCAAGAGCTGGGTTCAGATCCCATTCAGGACATTTATTATCTCTGTGACCACAAGCAAGGTGCTGACCTCAGTTTCCTCTTTTGTAAAAAGGATGATAATAATACACCTAGTACCCATTCACAGCGATGCTATGAATCATAAAGAATATAAAATAATTATTTCTCAAACCTTAAAGCACCATGCAAATGTCAATTATTAATATGGTAAGGAACACTTCTTATCTTATTCTAGCTGATCTCTTGTGTTTTAACAGCACCTTCATTTGCAAATACATCTCTTCCCCGAAATAACGCAGTAACCACATTTGGCAGTGCAAGTAATAGATTCTTTCCATTGACATCATTATAGATAATGTGGCTGCTGTTTTCCTGCTTCTTCACTTTCAATCTCTCCCTCTATTTCTCTGAATCCATCATATCATTACCTCTCATGGCCCTATTATACCCCATAACATCCACATACCACAGTTTGCTTATCTATTTGTCCAAAAGTAAACACCAGCTTGGTTTCTGCATCTTTGCTGAATGTTGTGAACATGGCATTTTGCTGAATATGAGAACTTTTCTTTCTTTGCTTGACTTCCTTGGAGTGCACATTTAACAGTGGGACTTTGTGTTTCCTATGTAACAGCCCTACTGTCAAAGACCTCTACTGGGTCCTCAGAGATCATCTAGACCAATGGTTCTCAAATATATTGGTCTCAGGACTCATTTACACTCTTTTTAAAAATATATTTATTTTATTCTGAATTTAAGAAATAAAGCATTTCCATAACATATGAGAATAGAAAAGAAGATGATTGTACTTGAAACGGCAAACCTATTAGTTGCAACTTGCTATTCCTTTCAAATATATAATCATGTAATCTTCTTTATCTTTTCCTTTTTATTCTTCCCTTCTCCCCCCCCCCAGAGGTAACTATCATTAGAGATTAGAGAAAATATTATATATAATCATTCTATACATACTACTATTTATGAGTTCTTTCTCTGGATACAGATAACATATTCCTGCATATGTCTTTTGTAGTTAATTTGGGCATTTATAATAGTAAAAATAACTTAGTCACTCAAAGTCGTTCTTAAAATAATATTGTTGTTACTGTATACAACATTCCCTTGGTTCTTTTCATTTAACTCTTCATTCTTTTGTGCAAGTCTACCTATGTTTTTCTAAGATCATCGAACTCATCATTTCTTATAGCACAATAGTATTCTATCACAATGATATGCCACAACTTGTTTAGCCATTTTCCAATCAATGGATATCGATGCAATTTCCAATTCTTTGCCACCACAAAAGAGATGCAATAAGTATTTTAGAATATATATGTTCTTTTCCTTTTTCCTCTTTTTTTTCTTTTCATCTTGGGAAATAGACCTAGTAGTGGTATTGCTGGGTGCAGGCAATTTAATAACTTTTTGGGCGTAATTCCAGATCATTCTCCCAAATGGTTGAATCAGCTCACAGTTCCACCAACAATGAATTAGTGTCCCAGTTTTTCCATATCTCCTCCAACATTTGTCACTTTCCCCTTCAATCATTTAAGCCAATATGATAGGTGTAAAATAATATGTCAAGGTTGTTCTAATTTGCATTGCTCTAATCAATAATGATTTAGAGCATTTTTTCATATGACTATACATTGTTTTGAATTCTTTATTCAAAATTTTTTTGAATATTTATTTAAAAATGAATGATCTCCAAAGAGTTTATGTTTATGTGAGTTATATCTATCAATATTTATCATATTAAAAATTGAAACATATTAATATTAATAATATTAATAGATGATAATAGAGTAAGTCATTTTGATGTTGTGGAGTACCTGAAAGCATCTTAGGAACCCTCAAAGGTCCTTGGACTAAACTTTGAGAACTACTGATCTAAGATAGCCCCTTCTTTAACAGAGGGGATTCCAAGACTAAAAGAAACAATATTTGCCCTCAGGAAATTTATATCCCATTGAGTGCCATAACATGGATATGTGTAAGCATATACAAAATATGCACATGCATTCAAGATAATTTAGGTGGGAGAAGTGGGAGACAATAGCAGCAGGATGACCAGGAATCAACCCAAGAACCCTGTATCATCACCATTTCCCATTCTATCTGGGAAATGGAAGTCTAGTTGACCAATGAACCAAACAAAACCAAAAAACTACAGAAAAATAAATTAAACAAAATGTTTCTGAAACCATATTAAAACACAGGGACCTTTCTGTTTCTTCTTTGACATACAGACTCCCAATTTGGACATCTGTTTTATTTGTTCATATCCCCTGGAAGATTTCATGAAGCAGGTCAAACCCACCTTGTCATCTACGTCATTCTCAATTCTTCCTCTCTTGAAAGAGCTATTCAGAGGTCAACAATAGTGTTTAGTGGGGAGTTGAGGAATTCGCGGTCATCTTGTTGCATATCATTACCAAACAACCATGAAAATAGCAAATTGAGCGAGACTGTGTGCCAACATCATTAGCACATCAGGGTACTACTTATTGTTAGGAAAAAAGAAAAAAGCTTTTTCACCTGTGAAATAAAATGGCCTTTCAGTTATTGACTCAGTCTTGGCTTTATATTTACTTCTCCTTGATCCTGGGCAAGCTTGCTAACTAATAGTTGAATCCAGCCTAGAGAAAAGGCAGGAAATGAGTGTTTGGTCAAAATGATGGAAAATTAGCATCCCCCACTTCTTTCTGGGAGCAACGAATTGTCCAGAAGGAACATAAGGCATCTAATTCAACTCCTCCATCTTATTTGCTCAAGGCCTCATACAGAAAGTTATAGGTAAAGTTGAACCCAGGTATTCAAGCTTCAAATTGAATGTTCTTTTGACTATCCAAGGGTGGGAAACCTGTGACCTCGAGGTCACACATGGCCCTCTAAGTCCTTACGTGTGACCCTTTGACTGAATCCAAACTTCATAGAACAAATCCCATTAATAAAAGGATTTGTTCTGTAAAACTTGGACTCAGCCAAAGGACCGCACTTGAAGACCTAGAGGGCTACATATGACCTCGAGGCCACAGGCTCCCCAATCCTGGTATACTTTTTTTTTGTTTTTGTTTTTTGGAGGGCAATTGGGGTTAAGTAACCTGCCCAAGGTCACACGGCTAGGTTTTTGTTTGTGTATGCATTAAGTGTCTGAGGCTGGATCCGAACTCAGGTCCTTCTGACTCGAGGGCCGACGCTCTACTCACTGTGCCACCTAGCCGCCCCATCCTGGTATACTTTTAGTCCAAGGAGAAAGGAGTAATCTTGGTGAGTCAGGGTTGTTGTGCCATTTGGTGAAGCAGGAAAATAGTGGGCAAATTACAAATCCTGGTGCCATGGTGACACTGTTTTCTTATTTTTAGCCATACCAAAGAAAATTATTCTGAGAAATGAAATTCAATGAAACTAAAGCCTTCAAAAATTCCTAATTTCCAGTTTAAAAAGTTGGTCTTTGGGGAGTATACAGAAAGACTTTTTCTAGGAGCTTTAGGCTACAATAACAAATTATCATTTTCTATTGTTTGCTTGGGAGATAACTGTCTTGGACAAGATGATGCCCCTGTTTGTCTTCTGTGCGGCAAAGCTGGTGAAGTGTTTTCTTCTCTGGGGCTTCACTAATATGCCAAAGATTTTTTCCCCTTATGTGAATGTTAAGAATAAAATGTCTACAGAACAGAATCACAGAAGCAGGTGTTGAAAAATTGGCCAACCACATGTACAAAACTATTTCTAGCAGCTCTTTTTTGTTATGACAAAGAACTGGAAAGTAAGGGGTGCCCATCATTTGGGGAATGGCTGAACAAATTATTGTGTATGCATGTGATGGAATACTATCGGGCTGTAGGAAATGAAGAAGGGGATGGTTTCAGAGAAAGCTGGGAAGATTTGTGTGAACTGTTGCAGAGTGAAGTGAGCAGAACCTAGAGAATTATTTCCAGACGACTGAAGATGAAGTAATCTCCCCACCTCCTGACTCAGTATGCAGAATGAGACATGCATTTTTGGACATGGCCGATAGAGGGATTTGTTTTGCTTGATTATGCTTATATGTTTCAAGGGTTTCTTTTTTTTTCCAATGGGAGGAAGAGAAAATAGAATTTTTGTCCATTGAAAAAATTAAAGTTATTTAAAAAAAAATTTTGTCTTTATTAATTTATTTACTTTTCGTTTACAAGATTCAGTTCCACATTCCCTTGAGTTTCAAATTCTCTCCCCTTCCCTCTCCTCCCCTTCCCCATGGCAGTATGCAATCAAGTATAAGTTCTTCAAATACTTCCACATTAGACATTAGTCAAATTATAAAGAAGGATTGTAACCAATGGAATGAACAATGGAAAAGAGGAAACAAAACCAAACAAGAAAAAGAAAGAGAGCAGGTAGTTTGCTTCAGTCTGCATTCAAACTCTGTTGTTTCTAGTTCTTTCTCTGAATGTAAACATCTCCTTCCATTATGAGTCTTTTGGAGTTGTCTTATAACCTTGCATTGCTGAGAAGAGTCCAGTCTATCAAAGTTGGTCATCACACATACATTGTGTCTGTAATTATGTACAAATTTCTTCAGGTTAATTAAATTTTTTTTTTTAAACAAATACTTTATTAACTTCTGTTTTACATCATTCATTTCCGCCAGATTTTGAGTTACAATCATTTTCCCCCCATTATTCCCCTACCCAACCTCCCAGAATAGCAGTCCCACAAGATATCGCTTCCTCCAATCTGCTCTCTCCCATACCTTCTCCCATACCCCAATTGACTTTTCCATTAGCGGAAGATGAATCTTTGTGTCCCAATGCCTGCACATCTTATCTCCCAATTATAGGCAAAAGAGTATTAATAATAGTATTTATATATATATTTGAAACATTTAATGTTACGACCTCGAATTTCAGATCCATTTCCTTCCTCCCTTGTCACCCATTCCTTCTTGGGAGATAAGTAATTCAGTATATGTTGTACATGTCTAGCTATGCAAAACATTATCATAGTAGATATATTGTACAAGGCTGCTTATAATTCCCTCCACTCATCCCACCCCCCACCTGGTCCATTCCCTACATGATCCTGTCCCTCTTCTATAGTGGGTACTTCCAACCTCCCCTCACCCCAAGGATGCCCTCCCATCCATCATCCCTCCTCTCATCCCTCTTCCCCCTATCCTGCTGCAGGTTGAGATATCCCATTTAGTATGTATGTCATTTTCTCCCTGAACCGAATTCAATGTGAATGTGGTTTTGCCTTTTTAGCCTTCCTTATTCTCCCCCTCCTTTGCACCCACTTCCACTACATGAGATAGTTTACCCTACCATGTCTCTCCCCATCTCCTCTTGCCACTTTCCTCTCTCACCTCATAATTTCATCCCTTGAGTACTCTCCCTTCCCAACAAAATCAACCTATGCCCTCTATCCATATATAACTGTAACCATATACACACACATTGACATATGTATTCGTATGACCACACCCCCTTCTTCCATTATTTTCATAGTGAGAAAGATATCATCAGTCACAGATATTGCTTTTCCATATAGGAATGTAAGTAGTTCAACTTTGATAAGTTCCTTTTGATTTCTTTTCCCTGATTACCTTCTCAGGCATCTCTTACTTTTTGCGTCTGGATGTCAAATTTTCTATTCAACTCTGGTTTTTTCCTCAAGAATGCTTGAAAGTCCTCTATTCCACTGAATGACCATATTTTCCCCTGAAACAAAATACTCAGTTTTGCTGGGTAGGAAACCCTTGGGTTCATTCCCAGGTCTTTTGCCCTCTGGAATATCATATTCCATGCCCTTCTCTCCCTCAGTGTAGAAGCTGCCAGGTCCTGTGCTATTCTGATTGTGTTTCCACAATACTGAAATTGTTTCTTCCTGGCTGCTTGTAGTATTTTCTCCTTGATCTGGGAATTCTGGAACCTGGCTATAATATTCCTGGGAGTTTTCTTTTGGGGATCTTTTCAGGAGGTGATTGGTGGATTCTTTCAACCTCTATTTTGCCCTCTGGATCTAAAACATCAGGGCAGTTTTCCTTGAGAATTTCTTGAAGGGTGATTTCTAGGTTCTTTCCTGATCATGGCTTTCAGGTAGTCCAATAATTTTTAAATTGTCTCTCCTGGATCTATTTTCCAGGTCAGTGGTTTTTCCCATGAGATATTTCACATTGCCTTCTAATCTTTCGTTTGTTTGGATCTGCTTAACAGCATCTTGATTTCTCATAAAGTCACTAGCTTCCATTTGCTCCAGTCTAACTCTGAAGGAATGAATCTCAGTGAACTTTTGAGATTCTTTTTCCATCTGGCAAATTCGACTTTTTAAGGCATTCTTCTCCTCATTGCCCTTTTGGGCCTCCTTAGCCATTTGAGTTAGTCTATTTTTTAAGGTGTTATTTTCTTCAGTCAGGCTGTTGACCCTCATTTCATACTTTTCCTGCATCCTTCTATTTCTCTTTCCAATTTTTCCTCCACTTCTCTTATTTGATTTTTAAAGTCCTTCTTAAGGTCCTCTATGGCCTGCAACCTGCTCATGTTTTCCCCTGGGGCTTTTGGAGCAGGACTTCTGACCTCACAGTCCATTTCCCACTCTATGCCCCCAAAATAGGAGTCTAGGGTTGCAGTTTTCTGTTTCCTTTGCCTTGGCATGTTGCCACTTAATTGCTTGACTTTTGGGCTTGTTGCCACACTATGGCTTTAAGGCCAGATAGAGGAATTTTCGTCCGAACGTGTGGGGGCAACTTCCGTTTCTGGCAAGCTATAAACCCACCCACAACTTCCACCCTAGATCACAATCCAGATCCAGGGAGGTTAAAGCAAGAGCAATTACCCCCCAAGACTGATCGCTGGATCTCCCCACGATTTGTAGGCTGGGAGCCGGAAATGCCTCTGAAAACTACACAGTGGTGTGTCTCCTCAGCAGCTTCTAGCCCCCAGGGGAGGGAGCTGACGCATTCCCCAAATACAGGTCCCAAAGTCCATAGGACACTAACCTCTTACTTTGTCCTAGGCAAGTGCATGTTGATAATTCTGGCATCTCCACAGTTCCTGGTGTTCTGGGGTTCCTCCAGCCGGCTGCTGGCCCTGCCGCCCTGGGGCTAAAACCTCGGCTCACATGGACCTGGGCTCGGCTCGGCTCCTGTGCTCTGCGCGCTGCCGGCTCCCAGACCACTGCGCTGTTCCTTCCTGCAGGGTGCTGGGCTGACCTCAGCAGGAGGTTAGCTTCTCTGTGTCGTTCTGTGGGTGCTGGGGCTCCAGAAGATTTTTAGAGTCCTTTTTTACATAGTTTGTGGAGAATCTGGGGGCAGAGAGGCTTGGACGAGCTGTTTCTACTCCGCCATCTTGGCTCCCTAATTAAATTTTTAAAAGAAGAAAAACTAGCTGGGGCGGCTAGGTGGCGCAGTGAGTAGAGCGCTGGCCCTGGAGTCAGAAAGACCTGACTTCAGATTCCGCCTCAGACACTTAACCCACACAAACAAAAACCTAGCTGTGTGACCTTGGGCAAGTTACTTAACCCCAATTGCCCTCCAAAAAGCAAAAAAAAAAAAAAAAAAAAAAAGAAGAAGAAGAAGAAGAAAAACTAGTCAAAATAAAGAGGGAAAGGAAAGCAGCAAACAAGACAAACACAGAGACAGTGAGAGACTGAAAGGGAGAAAGAAGGGATAACTCTCAAATGTAATTTTTTTGGTTGTTTTGTTATGAAAAACATATATACTAATATCTCATCCAACTATGAGTCTATGTTGTCCTGATTGGTGAGTCATGTACTGTAAATGCATATAGCCCACTATATCCAGTCACCTCTAGATCTGAGACAATGGCTTCGAATTCTATTCCACCACTCTAGCCATCTCTTTGACATTTGCCACCACTGGACCTCCTAATCCCATGGCAGGGATGATTTAATCCACTCATTTTGGGAACCAGCTAGATGGTGCTGCAGTGGATAGAATGCTGGGCCTGGAGTCAGGAAGGTTCATCTTACTGAGTTCCAATCTGTCTTCAGACACTTCCTAGATGTGTGATCCTGGGCAAGTTACTTAATCTTGTTTGCCTCAGTTTCCTCATCTGTAAAATGAGCTGGGGAAGGAAATGGCAAACCTCTGCAGTCTCTTTGCCAAGAAGTCCCTGTATGGGGTCACGTAGAGTCAGATGTGACTGAAACAACAACAACAAAATTGGAACCACAGCTTTGTGGCTATGCTTTCTTGATTGTCATGCCATCCAACACAAATGCACATGCCCTACTATATGAAGCTGGTGCCAGACCATGCTTTGCATTCTATCCCACCTTTATCCCAACCATTTCCTTGCCATCCACCTTACTTCATGGGAAGCTTCCCTCCCCCTCCTAACCCTTCTATACCTCTTTCTCTGGGAATAGTAATCAGATCAATATTATCATTGTTCATGAAAAAAAGGGATGGGTCAACAGACTCTCCCATGGCTCTAAGTTAAGTCAACAAGCATTTATTAAATGTTTACTATTTGTGTGCTGTGCTAAGTGCTGGTGATTAAAAAAAACAAGAAGAAAAACAGTTCCTGTCCTCAAAGAGCTCACATTTTAATGGTACAGATAACGTACAAAAAAACTATGTACAATCAAGATACCAAGGATAACTTGGTGACAATCTCAGAGGGTAGATAATAACATCAAGAGGAACCAGGGACTTGAAGGAAGCCAGAGAATTCAGGAAGATCCACATGTAGTTGTCTCCTCTTGCCACAATGTAAAAGTTATGGAGGACAGGGGCTGTCTTGCTTTTTATTTTTATCCCTAGTTCTTAGTACAATGCCCGAGACATAGTAAATGCTTAATAAATGTATTTAGTTCTTTTATTTCTCTTTCTTCCTTCATCTTTCTTTCTTTCTTTCTTTCTTTCTTTCTTTCTTTCTTTCTTTCTTTCTTTCTTCCTTTCTTTCTTTCTTTCTTCTTTATAAATCACTTTACAACCATTTACAACATTATTTCTCTAGACCTTTGTGAAAGAAAATGTTTCTGATGTAAATAGTGTAATCTGTGGATCCCCCACTCAATCTTCTGAGTTCCTTCCAATCTTCTCAATGACATTATAGGGCCCAAGTCTTGCTGCAGACACCTCAAGGGCACCTCCTATGAAGGTGGGCTTGTGCACTGAAACCTTACTAATTGGATTTCTGATATTGGGGTCACCCCCTGGCGATTGGCTAACTGAGCTGCCCCCTCTGTGGTCTAGAAGAGAAAACTGTAAATCAGTTCATTTCTTTTCCCTTTTTCTGTATTTTTTCTCCTTGAGACTTCTTTATTGCAGCGAGGCAGAAAACTTATTCAGGTGACCCTGTAAGGAAATTTCTGGACCTTCAGTTCCTGATGGACTTTTTCTGTCTTACTGCTTTCTTTGTTGAGGGCAGTTCAAACACTAGTGATCATAAATGTTCATATGAATTCAAGAGGTTTCAATAGATCTAGAATTCCCAGATTTGTGAGTTAAGTGCTTAGTTTCCTAGAGGGAGAATATTCTCCTCAGAGTGTGCTTCTCCAAGAAGAAGAGTGTTCTCCATAGAGGATCCCCTTAAAGCCAAAGGACCAAAGCTATCTCATGGGGGGCCAAGAGATCTTGTCAACCTTCTACTATATTGCTGAGAGTTTCTGTAGGTTTGAGGTAAAATGGGACAATTTATACAGTAATCCTACAAAGTGTCTTTACCTTCCAGGTGGTGGCCAATGAGTCTAGTGGTCTATGGAAAGGTTTTTTTTATGCATTTGGTCATTGACTCAGTTACATTTTCCTTGAGTGTGAGTGGAAGGACAAAATAAAGTCTGTCCTATGCTCAATACCCATTTTATATACTGGGTGCCTATGTAGAAGTTAAGGAGCCTGTTATTGGGAAACCTTGGCCATGGGCCTCTGTCAACCTACATCTTAGCTTCAGATTTTCTCAGTTGTATACCTATGTTGACAAAAAGCATAAATAAAGAAACTGAGCCCAAGATGGGCTACAGTCCATGTTAGCCCAGAGGCCTTGTGGGAAGAAGCATAGGTCTCAGGGTACATTAAGTACAAATAAATTCTCAATTATTCAAGAGCTAATCATCCAGTTTTTGAATTATTCATACCTTTGGATCTACTTCCTTCTACCCTTATCATATCTTTGGGGAATTTCATTTCTCATTAGTTCTTTGGCGGGCAGGTGAAAGGAGGAAGGAGGTAATATTCAGATCAGCCCATTTTCCTTCTTATAAACTGCTCTTGTGAAAGGTTGGAGGAAAGGGTGCTGAGAATAATTGCTACCATGAGATCTCTGGATTATCATTCTATTTCATCATAATCTTTCTCTCCTCCATTAACACAGCAGTCGATTTCTAGTATTATCCACAAAAAGAAAGTCAGCTCTAGCCAAATAAAATGACTTGTTCTAGGTCAGCACAAAACAAACAGACATGCAAAAAACCCACCTCACCCTAAAATAATCCCATGGATACTCAGGGCTTGGGAACTAATACTTTGATTTATCTTGCCCTAATCGCTATTGAATGCAGCCTTAAACCATAGAGAAAGCTCAAGTTTTTTTATTGAAAAGAAATATGAATAAACAGACTAGTAAGTTAGTAGGACTTTTAAAAAATTAATATATTGTATTTTTATTTCCTTCATTTCTTGATTTATCCTCTCCCTACCCAAACCCTCTCTAGCCCACAAGTGAGCTGTCTCTTGTAATAAAAAAAGAGAAGCAAAAGAAAAATTCAAAAAAATTAACCATGATATCAGTGTCTTCTGACAGTGTATTCCAGGGGTGGGGAACCTGTGGCCTTGAGGCCATACGTGGTATTCTAGGTCCTCAAGTACAGTCCTTTGACTGAATCTAAGATTTAGTCAAAGGATCACACTTGAGGACCTAAAGGGCCATAGGTCCCCCACCCCTGATATATTCAACGTAATCAACACTTGTAGTTCACCACCTTTCCAAGAATGGAATAAAAATTAATTTTCTTATATCTTCATTGGAGACAAGTATGGGCATTGTGACATTATACTACATGTTTATCAGTTTCTTTTGCTGTTGCTCTTTCCATTTACATTGTAGTGGTTACTGTGTGTGCTGTTTGCCTGATTCTACTTACTACATTATATAACATCATATAAGTCTTGCTTGCTTTCTCTGAAATCTTCTTAATTATCACTTCTTAGGGTACACTTCTTAGCTTATTACATTCATTACCATGATTTCTTTGACCATGTCCCTATCAGTAGGCATCAATTTGTTTCCACTCCTTTGCTCTGAATATTTCCCCACATATGGGGACTTTCTTTGTGTCTTTGATTTGCTCGGGATACATGCCTAGCAGGGAGATCTCTGATTTAAAGAGTATAAAGACATTTTGGTCATTTTTGAGCATAATTCCAAATTGCTCTTCAGAATGCTTGGAACAAGTCCTAGGTCTTTAGCAAGGTATTAGTGCACCTACCTTTCCACAGCCAACATTAACTAGTCTCATCTTTTGTCAACTTCCTGGTTGTGTAGTAAAACTTCATAGTTAATTTGTTTTGCATTTCCTTGGTTGTAAGTGATCTAGAGCATTCTTTCATGTAGTTGTTAATGTCTTTTTTTCTTTTTCTTTTAAGAAGTGTTTGTCCGTATTCTTATTTATCTATATATCCACACATATGCTATGTTTATGTATTTACATGTATAATACACATGTGTATATGCACATGCTTGTGTATAAATATGTGCAAATACACACATACAACACAGTAGCTTTTACAAAGGGATATTTATTTCAGAAGACATAATCACAAATATTCAAACATACTCCCACACACACGTGGGAGACACCATCCCCTTCCCCCTCTGCAACAGCTTAGTTTTGGGAGGGAGGGAGGGGAGAGACTTTGGTTCCTTGTTTAGTTCAGTTCCCATAGAGCATAGGCTCCATTCCAAGTTCAAAACCTGCTTGGGCTCAGGTCCCAGGTGCTCTGGCTTCTCAGGGCTTCCATGCCAAGCAGGCCGGCTGCACCAGCCACCCCCACTCTACCCCCACAGTCCCAGCTCCCAGGTCACCAGGGCTTGAACTCTGGGATTCTATGGGGATCATCTCAGGCACCTCAAGATGAGGAAGACAAACAGCACTGAACAGAAAATGCCACACCCAGGCCCATTTCTTGGAGCCACTCAACAGATCAGTGAGTGTGACCTATTATTTGTAAAAAAAAAAGGGGGGGGTGCTCATGATAGTAAAGGTTCAATCAAATTCCTGTCCTGAAAAATCCACAGGAAGAGATTTTTTTCTTTGTGTTTTAAGAACTGAAGATACTCTGGGAAAGAAAGGGTAAAGTCTATGTCAATAGGTATCTTGACACAGTCCCTATTAGCATCTCTTACACCTAGCAGAAAGTTTTAGCGGAAACATATACCAAGATTCTGAGTTCTGATGAGTCCAGGGTCAGCTCAGCATCCTGGGAGATGGCAAAGAAATTGTCCATTCTGACAGACACATCACCAAAGCGGCTTCGTGCTTCGTGTAAAACGTAGAGACTGCCCTTTAAAATCCGTAAGTTTCCTTCCAGCTCTGAATTGTGTATTATGTGGGCTTCTGAACATCTTTTCAAAGGCTCTACTTTCTTAAAGAATAAGACACCCAAGAACAATTATTTTGCATCTGTCCTAGCAGAAGGCAATGTCTTTATCCTTATTGAAAAGAAGATTGAACTAAGGGGGCGTGGGTGCCGGACATGATGTGTTCCAGACATGAGGTGTTCCAGACATCTCTGAGAGAATTAGCCTTTTCAACCACTGAAATTCAAAGCTTCCATACAACTTTGCTAATGTGCATTTCAGTAAAAATATTAATGCTTTCAATTGACTCATTGGCAATTGGGCTTATTGACAAAGTTGAGCTTTGTCAACTGAGAAATGCCTACTTTAAAAATGGCTTTGGAGAGTAAGCAGGGACCCAGCTTCCAAGTGAGGATCACACAAGCTCAAGTCTGACTTGCCTCTGAGACCACCTAGTCCTATAACCTTGACCTTCAGTCACTTCACTTCTAAAATATGAGACAACTCTAAGAACAGAAGTTACAGAGAAAGTGTCCCTGTGAATTCGTAGAGGGTTCTCCTTACATTGATGAAATTTGGGGCAAAACCAAAGCAAAGCAAACCAAGCAATACCATAGGTAAGACTTAGTTTACAACAAAAAATGTGACTATAGAATATGGATAATTACTGAAAATGGTGACCAGAACTAATCACTAGAATTAAACATAATTACTTAAATAATTACACATTAACAGATGATTGGATGATACCAAGAAATAGGAATGGGCCATTTCTGGTTTGGTCAATGCTATTTGAAAGATAATGGAAAATGAAAGAGACAAATACATGACTGGAAAAGGACAAACATACCCTTAATTTGCAAAAAGGGAAGAGAATAAGTCATAAAATATCAAATTTGACTCTGATTCCTGAGAAAACTCTAGAACAGAGGTGACATACACTCTGCCTGGCACCCTCATGAGGCCCCCAACACACCCCAGTGTGGCCTGAGCCAGATTAAAATGGCATTGGGAAAGATTTAACCAAATAAATAAAAATATAATCAAACATAGATACATTGCATTTTAAAACTAAGTCAATATATATCCCAGAGGGATCCTTAGGTATGGATTACGACCCCCATCACTCTTTGAGTTCCACACTACTAGTCTAGAACATTTCCTTAATGAGACAGTTGGTGAATGTATAGAAAGGGAGCTAGCCTGACTTCATCAAAAACAAGTTATACCAGACTAACCTAATTTCTTATTTCATCCTTGGATAGGATTACTGAATAGTAGATGAGGCAAATGCTTCAGACGTAATTTACCTAGATTTTAGCAACACTTTTTGATAAATCTGTGTTCTGCCAGCTACTCAGGACAAGTAATAATTTTGTATGGTTTCTTTTTAAGACAGCAGTGTTCATGTATGTGGAGCTCTGTTGACAGTAGGTTAACTCCAAACATCTGACTTACCAAGTGAAGCCAGATTGTTTTCTCCATGCTTGCTTAATTCCATGTTAGGCTATTACTGTATTTCTTATTATACACATGTGTTTCATTGTCCTTTTTTCTTGTTTTTCATTTTGTGGTTGTAAAAACTACTTGTTCATATCTTTTGGCTATTTAACAATTGGATAATGGCTATTATTCTTATAAATTTGAATTAGTTTCTAATATATTTGGAAAATGAGACTCTTTATTCGAAAAACTTGCTAGAAAGATATTTCCCCAGTTACCTGATGATTCCTCTCCTTTTAAAAAAAATACTTTCAATTCACCAAAATCTACCTCTCCATCCCCTCACATTGAAATAGAAATTTAAAGAAAAAATACCCTGTTACAAAAAGTATAGTCAAGCAAAACAAATTTCTGCATTGTCTGTGTCTGAAAGAATAAGTCTCAATCTGCACTTGGAGTCCATAACCCATCAGATAGCATATTTCCTCATAAGGCAGTGGTATTACTGATTCAAAGAGCATGAAGAGTTTAATAACTTTTTTCATAGTTTCAAATTGCTTCCCAAAATGACTGGACCCATTCACAGCTTCACCAACAGTGCATATTTTATAATAAACAAGTTTTCATACAACCCTTCATTTGTCATTTGTCATGTTCCTTTTTTTTTTTTTGCCACCTTCATCAATCTGCTGGGTGTGAGGTAGAACCAGAGTTTTTTAAATTTGCATTTCTTGAATTATTAGTTATTTGGTGCATTTTTTTTCATATGGCTTTCGATAGCTTGGATTTCTTCTTTTACCTGTTCTCTCTCATTTGAATATTTATCAATTGGGGAATGGCTGTTATTCTTGTAAATTTGATTCTGTTCCAGTTTTTTGCTGCAAATATCCCCCCTCCCCCATTTACCTGCTTTTCTTCTACTTTCAGCTGCTTTGGTTTTGTTTGTACAAAAGCTTTTAAAGTTTTATATAAACAAAATTGTCCATTTTACATTTTGAGATTCTCTCTATCCTTTATTTGGTTGTGAACTCTTCTGCTATTCACATATCTGAAAGGCGATTTCTTTGTTGTTCTTCTAATTTGTTTATGATGTCACACTTCATGTCTATGATACATGAATCATCAGGTCGTGTATCCCTTTGATGCTTACCTCGATATAAGGTATATCTCTATACCTAGTTTTTGCTAGATTGCTTTCTAGTTTTCCCAGAAGGTTTCGTCAAATAGTGAGTTCTTGCTCACTATTAGCTGAGGAGTTTGGATATATAAAACACTAGGCAACTGTGCTTATTTGCTTCTGATGTTGCGTAGCTGTACTATTCCATTGATTGACCTCCCTATTTATTAACCAGTATCAAACCATTTTGAGGATTTATGCTTTGTAATATTTTTGAGATCTGGTACTACTAGGTCCGTTCCTTCCCAGTTTTATTTTCCATTATTTTCCTTGATAGTCTTGACCTTTTATTCCTTCATATGAATTTTATTGTTATTTTTCTTGCTCTATAGAGTAATCCTTTGCTAATTTGATTGGCATGACACTGAAAAAGAAAGCCAATTTAGCTTGTTATTTTTGTTATTGTTATGTTAATTATATTGGTCTGGCTTATCCATGAGCAATTAATATTTCTTCAATGATTCATGTCTGTTTTTACTTGTGTAAAGAGCATTTTGTACTAGAATTCATATAGTACCTGTGTGACTTTTTAGGTAGATGTTCAGGTATTTTCTATATTCTTTTTTTCCCAAATGTTTTATTTAACTTCTGGTTTACATCATTCATTTCAGCCAGATTTTGAGTTACAATTTTTTCCCCCATTTTTCCCCTACCCACCACCCCAGAATAGCAGTCCCACAGGATATCCCCTCATCCAATCTGCTCTCTCCCATATCTTCTCCCATACCCCCTTCGACTTTTCCATTAGGGCAAGATGAATCTCTGTGCCCCAATGCCTGCACATCTTATCTCCCAATTACATGCAAAATAGTATTAATAATAGCATTTATATATATTTGAAACATTTAATTTTAAAACTTTGAATTCCAGATCCATTCCCTTCCTCCCTTGTCACCCACTCCCTCTGGGAAGATAAGCAATTCAGTATATGTTGTACATGTATAGCTATTCAAAACATTACCATAGTAGATATATTGTAAAAGACTGGCTATATTTCCCTCCTACCCATCCCACCCCCCACCTGGTCTATTCCCTACTTTGATCCTGACCCTCTTCCATAGTGGGTACTTCCAACCACCCTTCCCCCAAGAATGTCCTCCCCTCCATCATCCCCCCTTCTCATCCTCCTTACCCCTACTCTCCTGCAGGGTGAGATATCCCATTTAGTATGTATGTCATTCTCCCCCTGAGCCATATTCAATGAGAATATGGTTTTGCCTTTTTGCTTTCCTGTTCTTCACCTCCCCTACAACCACTTCCCCTTGCTTCTTCTACATGAGATAGTTTACCCTACCCTGTCTCCCCCCATCTCCTCTTGCCACTTTATTCTCTCACCTCTTAACTTCACCCATTAAGTATAATCCCTTCCCACGAAATTCAACCTATGCCCTCTATCCATGTATACCTGTAAACATATATATGCACATTCACATATGTATTCATATGCCCATATACCCTTCTTCAATTATTTTCATACTGAGAAAGGTTTCATCAGTCACAGTTATTGTTTTTCCATGTAGAAATGTAAGTAGGTCAATTTTGATAAGTTCCTTTTGATTTCTTTTCCCTGATTACCTTCTCAAGCATCTCTTGCTTCTTGTGTCTGAATGTCAAATTTTCTATTCAACTCTTTTTTTTTTCCTCAAGAATGCTTGAATGCTGTTTCTACTTCACCATCTATTTTATATATTCTATACTTAATTTAAATGGAATATCTCTTTCCATCTCTTCTGATGGGTTTTACTGGTAACATACTGGTAACATACCTAAATGCTGATGATTTGTGTGGATGATATTATATATATATATATATATATATATATATATATATATATATATACTATATATATATAAATATACTATATATATAAATATACTATATATATATAAATATATATATATATAGTATATAATATGTATATTTATATATATATAGTATATATATATATATATATATATATATATATATATATATATATATATATATATATATATAGTAACTGCCAAACCTAATTGTAGCAGAGACAATGGACATCCTTGATTTACCCCTGATCTTACTAGAAAGACCCCTAGTTTATCCCCATTACATATAATGTTGGCACTTGCCTTTAGATTTATACTGCTTATCACTTTAAGGAAATGTCTGTTTATTCCTATGTTTTACAGTGTTGAAAGCACAGTTATGTTTTCTGCATCTACTGAAATAATAATGTGATTTTTATCATTTTTGTTGTGAATATGATTGTTAATATGGTTAACATGGCCCTATTATGAATATTATTATGATAGCTTTCTTAATATTGAATCAATCCTGAATTCCTAGTATAAACAAAAATTAGTCATAGTGTACATGTACAGTCTTTGTGAGATATTTTTGTAGTATCTTGTTCGTCATTTTGTTTTGTTTTTGTATTTTTTTAATTTTTTTGTTTTTATTAATTTTTTGTTTACTTTTAGTTTACAAGATTCAATTGCACAGTTCCTTGAGTTTTAAATTTCTCTCCCTCCTTCGCCGCCCCCCCCCCCCAACATGGCAGCATACAGTCAAGTATAAGATCTGCAAATACTTTCACATTAGACGTTGGTCAGGTTATAAAGAAGGATTGTATCAGATGGAATGAACAATGGGAAAGAGGAGACAAAACCAAACAAGAAAAAGAAAAAGAGCAGTGCCTGTTCATATCATTTGACCATTTATCAATTGGGGAATGACTTGTATTCTTATAGATTTGGCTCAGTTCTCTGTATATTTTAGAAATGAGGCCTTTATCAGAGACATAGTTGTAAAAATTCTTTTCCGATTTCCCACTTCCCTCTTAATCTTGCTTACATTGGCTTTGTTTGTACAGGAACTTCAATTTAATATAATCAAAATTATCCATTTTGCATTTTATAATGCTCTCTGATTCTTGTTTGTTTTCCCAAATATTTTGTAGAATATTGGAATCAATTGTTCTTTAAATGTTTGATGGAATTCACTAGTAAATCCATCTGGCCCTGGAGATTGATTCCTAGGGAGTTCACTGATGACTTGTTCGATTTCTTTTTCTGAGATGGGGTTATTTAAGTAATTTACTTCCTCTTCAGTTAGTCTGGGCAATTTATATTTTTAAAATATTCATCTATTTCACCAAGATTTTCCAATTTATGTGCATATAATTGGGCAAAATAATTCCTAATTATTGTTTTAACTTCCTCTTCATTGGAGGTAGATTCACCTTTTTCATTTTTGATGCTCATAATTTGGCTTTCTTCTTTCTTTTTTTTATCATATTGACTAAGGGTCTATCAGTTTTGTTGTTTTTTTTTTCATAAAACCAGCTCTTAGTTTTATTTATTAATTCAATAGTTTTCTTAATTTCAATTTTATCAATCTTTTCTTTGGTTTTTAGTATTTCTAATGTAGTATTTAATTGGGGATTTTCAATTTGTTCTTTTTCTAGCTTTTTCAATAGTATGCCCAACTCCTTAACCTCCCTTTTCTCTAATTTATTCATGTATGCACTCAGGGATACAAAACTTCCCCTAAGAACTGCCTTTGCTGCATCCCACAAATTTTGGTATACTGCCTCATCATTATCATTCTCTTAAATGCAGTTACTGATTGTTTCTATAATTTCTTGTTTGACCCACTCATTCTTTAGGATTAAATTGTTTAATTTCCAATAAGTTTTTAGTCTATCTTTCCATGGCCCTTTATTGCATATGATTTTTATTGCATCGCGATCTAAGAAGGAAGCATTTAATATTTCTCCCTTTCTGCACTGAATTGTGAGGTTTTTATGCCCTAGTACATGGTCGATTTTTGAGTATGTGCCATGAACTGCTGAGAAGAAAGTATATTCCTTTTTATCCCTATTCAGTTTTCTCCAGAGATCCATCATATCTAGCCTCTTTAAAATTCTATTCACCTCCTTATTTTCTTTCTTGTTTATTTTGAGTTTAGATTTATTAAGTTCAGAGAGGGGGAGGTTAAGGAACCCACTAGTATAGTTTTGCTCTCTATTTCTTCCTCTAATTCCCTTAACTTCTCCTCTAAGAATTTGGATGCTGTACCACTTGGTGCATATATGTTAAGTAATGATATTGCTTCATTCTGGATGGTGCCTTTTAGCAGGATATAGTTTCCTTCCTTATCTCTTTTAATTAGATCTGTTTTTGCTTTTCCTTTATCTGAGATAAGGATTGCTACCCCTGCTTTTTTTACTTTAGCTGAAGCATAATATATTCTATTTCAGCCTTTTGCCTTTACCCTGTTGGTATCCCTTTGTTTCAAATGTGTTTCTTGTACACAGCATATTGTAGGATTATGGTTTTTAATCCATTCTGCTATCTACCTCTGTTTTATGGGAAAGTTCATGCCATTCACATTCATGGTAATGATTACTATCTCTCTTTTCCCCTCCATCCTATTCCCTCCCCTGTTTATGTTTTTGTTTCTTCCTTCTCCCTTCCCCTCCTTAAGGGTTTTCCTTTTGACAACTGTCTCCCTCAGTGTTCCCTCCCTCAGTGTTCCACACCTCTCTTTACCTACCCTCTCCCCTTACTGCTATTTCCCTCCCTTCTAATCCCCCCCTACCCTCCTACTACCTATAGGACACAATAGATTTTTATACTTATCAGAGTATGTTATTCCCCTTTCACCCCAAACCAATGAGAGCAAATTTCATGCAGTGCTCCTCTCCCTCCCTCCTTTCCCTCAATTTAGTGAGTTTTTGTGTCTTTTCATGTTAGAATCTTAAACTTAATTGATTATGTTGATCCCTCTTTGAACCAGAACCAGTGAGAACAATGTTCAAATGATATTCCTCTCTCTCTTTCCTTCCCCTCTAATATAGTATGTTTTTATGTCTCTTTGTATGGCATAGTTGACCTTTTTCTGTCTCATCCTTTCCTTTTATCCCATTGCAGTCCCTTTCAACCCCTTAATAAGTTATTTTTTAATCATCAGATTAGTTCATTTATACCCACACCCTCTATCTACATATATTCCTTTTAAAGGTCATGATAATCATATAAATTTCAATATTGACAGTTATCAGCTTCTCATATAGGGATGTAAACAGTTTGCTCTTATTGCATCCCAAGTTATGTGCATGTGTGAGTGTGTGTTTTCCTTCTTTACCTTTTTATGTCTTTCTTGCATATTGTAATTGGAGATCAAATTTTCCATTGATCTCTGGCTTTTTCATCAAGAAAGTCTGGAAGTTCCTTATTTCATTAAATGACCATCTCCTTACCTGAAAGATTATGCTCAGTTTTTCCAGGTAGTTAATCCTTGGTTGCAGTCCTAGCTCTTTTGCCTCACTAAATATCAAATTCCAATTCCTCCGATCTTTTAATGGAGAAGCTGCTAGGTCCTATGTAATCCTGACTGTTGTTCCACGATATTTGAATTGTTTCTTTTCGGCTGCTTGCAATATTTTCTCCTTAATCTTTTAATTCTGTAATTTGGCTACTATATTTCTTGGAGTTTTCAATTTAGGATCTCTTTCAGGAGGAGTCTGGTGAATTCTTTCAAAAACTATTTTACCTTCTGATTCTGGGACTTAAGTACAGTTTTTTTTTTTTTGACAATCTCTTGGAGGATGTTGTCCAGGCTGCTTTTTTCATCATGGCTTTCTGGTAGACCAATAATAATTAAGTTATCTCCCCTGGATTTGTTTTCCAGGTCAGTTGTTTTTCCAGTGAGATATTTTACACTTTCTTCCAATTTTTCAATCTTCACATTTTGTTTGATTGACTCTTGGTGCATCATAGAGTTCTGAATTTTGATTTGACTGGTTCTAATTTTTAGCAAATTATAGTCTTCAGTTAGTTTTTGAAGGTCCTTTTTTAGGGAGGTATTTTCTCCAATTACTTCACTAATTTTACTTTTTAAGGATTTGTTTTCTTCAGTGAGACTTTTTTCCAGTTTGGTCACTGTAGATTTAAATGTATCTTCTACCTCCCTAATTTGGCTTTTAAAATCTTTCTTAAGCTCCTCCAAGAATGCTTTTTGGGCTTGAGACCAATTCATATTTCCATCTGCGGTCTCAAGTATGGACATAGAGTCCGTGGTGTCTCCTGAAAGTGATTCTTCCAGTTCAGTATAATAAGATTCTATTGTCTTTGGTCTTGCCTTTGCAAGTTGCTTCTGGCCCATTGTAATTGCCTATTTCCTGTCCTTTAAAGTGTATTTCTGTTCCTGGGGTACAGAGGGCTCTGACCCAAGCTTCTCACCTAGGGTGTTGGTTGTTGGCTTTGTGAGCTGTAGCTTCTGGGTGTCTAGATTGAGGCCAAGGCCAGGACTCTCATTGTTTCCCATGAATTACCCTGAGGCTCACAGAGTAATCTATGGGGGAGGGGTGGTCTAGCCACTGCAGATATCTGCCTTTATGCCCCTGGGCTACAGCTCAGGAAGGCTTTTGCTAGTCAGGTGAGGCAGGGCTTGTTGGGACCCCTGACGCTCTTCTCTTCAGACTCCTTGCTGCCTCAGTTATACCCTTTCTCCATGACTCTTAAGGCTGAGGCTATTTCTCCTATTTCAGGATTTTACTCTGGGTGGGACATTTAACCCTGGGTTTTCTTAGTCAGGAAGGAGGAATCAGAGCAGCTAAAGTTTACTTTGCCATCCTGGCCCCTGGCAAAGCAGGTAGGTAATTTTCAAACTTCCAGGATGGGGGCTAATAGCCCCAGGAGAAGCTGCTGTCTCTGCGATGGGTCCTGAGCTTTCTCTTACCCAGCTCCTAAGGATCCTCCTGTCCTTTTTTGAGACTGGCCCTGTGCTTTCTCTTACCCAGCTCTGACAGAACCTCCTGTCCCATGGTGAGAAGCTGGTGAGACAGCAGCAAATTGCCGTTGGGGCAGGTGAGTCTGCTGGCTGGCTGGGACTCCTCACTCGGCTGTAGTCCACTCTCTAGTCTGGGCTGATGCAGCCCCTGCATGCTCCATGCTCCCCCTGCCCCTACCCAATTGTGCACTTTCCTGGGCTGGATTCTGCCACGCTCCATCTCCCAGTGATTTCTGACACTCCAAAATCTGTTCAGATTCACGTTTTAAAGTTTAGTGAGGGGATTCTTGGAGGAGCTTAGAAAAGTTACTGCTTCCTTTCCATCATCTTGGCTCCACTTCCCATCTACTTTCTATATTCTTTTTTTTTTAATTTAAAAAGTTAATTTTATTACCGTGGAACACCGTGGGACTGTCGGGGTGCATGGTCACCCAAATCAGACAGCACTTTGGCACAGTGTACAGGTTTTATAGAGGTTCCATATCCAGGTTACATAAGCTGAAACTACAGTGATGTAAGCTGAAACTCCAATGATTGGTCAGTGTACACTTAAAACTACAATTAGTGATTGGTCAGTATACATTTGAATTTCCCACTGGCACCAAACCCTAGGCTGGGACTCCCACCCACAGATTAATCAAGGGTAAGCAAGGGGTGGGGGTTCTGCCTGTTTACAGACTAAGCAAGGTGGAGTTCTCTGTTTTACAAATCAATGAAGGAAAGGTTGGGCTGCCTGCTTTACAAATCAAGGAAAGGGTGAGTGGATTTGTGTCTGACATTCAGGAAGGGCAAAGTGACAAATCAAAGAGGGAAGGGCAGAGTGGAGCTGGGTCCAACATTCCCTACTCTTTCTTTTAGGCATGTCAAACCTTTGACATAGCTGGGTTCACATCTAGGGATCCCATCTAGATTTCCCAATTCTGTTCCTAAAAGATGGGGGGGGGTACCCTGATAATTAACACTGATGGAGTTAACACTGGTTTTGACAAATTGTTGAAAACAATGAAATAGAGTCTTACAATTAAGGCTACGATCAGAAGGAGGAGAGGCTAATACCAATATACCAAGGCTGATATCAATTTAGTGAGTTAGGGGGATGTTCCAGGGGAACAGGGACTGATACTCATTCTCAGAATTTTTCCAGCTCCCTCTGTCCTTTAGCAATATTCTGGCTTACCAACTTCAGACTCTCCCTCACCACTCCAGAGTTGTTGCACAGAAGCAACAAGCCTCACCAAAGACTGCACACAGGCCACCCAGTTTAAGAAGGTCAAGGCCTCTGCGGTTCTGAAGAACCACCTCTGCCAGAGAGTCCACCTGTCTTTCCAGGGCTGAGATGGACTGCTCTATATAGGAGAGGTCAATATTTACCTGTGTACTTAAGGCCTGATAGTTGGCCTCCCCCTTAATCAAGGCTGCCATCCCAGTCGCTGCAGAACCCACAAGGCCCAAGCCCACTGAGATGGGAATGAGGAGTGGTACTGCCTGCCTTAGGTGGTGGCTCAGTTGCCCTTCTGGGAAAAGTAATGCCAACCTTGTTCACCTGGGAGAAGGGTGACTCGGGGAATTATGGCCACTAGGATACACAGGGGGTCCTGGGTGAGGCCATCGTGGCATGCCCACCAGGCTCCTAGAGGGACAGGGAAGTAGTCTGAGCTAGAGGCCTGAACCATGTGGGTTTTTCCACAAATTGAGCTATACTGAGAGCTGGATAAAGGGGTGCTGGATGATATAAGGCAGAAACCTGTACCCTGTACATCCCCAGGAAGAGACTTGGGTGGTCCCACTCACAATTCTCTGTTGGAAATAAGGGTGACTGAGGCATTTAGTGCCACCCCTACTTAGTAAGGAGGCTGGGGTTCAACACAAATCTAGCAATCTTCCCGACATGTGGTTAGAGCTGTTAGATGTTTTATGAACAGCTGACAGAAGGGTAATTAAGGGGACCTGATAATTGTGAGATTCCTGAACCTTTGAAGATGAGGGGAGTGTATGACCTGACAGGGGCCCATGTGGTGACAGCTGGTATTGTGATTTGGACATTGGGGTTCCCTATTGTGGCAGGGATAGCTAAGCAATGGGATGACAATGGGGGACGGGCACAGGAGGATTTTGGGTTATAATCAGTACTAAGGTCTTTCCCACCTGCGCTCCCTCCTCCCCTTCAGGGACTATGATTCCCAGGACTCGAGAAAACGGGGTTCCCCAGGCCGTGATTGTATGGATTCGGAACAATGGGTCCAATCCCTCACTACCGCCTGCCTAGTAGCACAGGGAGGCACCAGGACTAGGAGAGGGGAGGTGATAAGCTGTGACACAAGCACAGGCACACAGGCATCCCGTATTTGAACAGAGTAGGTAACCTGCATCTACTGGTGGGCCCCCAAATAGTCCAGTTCTGGGGAACAAGGAGTTGAGGGGTAGCTGTGTGCTCTGGTTCTGGAAAAGTCCATGATTGTCCATTTCCTGTGGTTAACACTCAGGTATAGCTTGGTCTGGGGGCATGGGGATTGTGGGGGACCATGCAAGGAGGTAAAAGGGGAATCAGGGAGAGGATTGGATAGTCTTAGCTTTAGGGGGTGCTTGTGGACTTCTGTTTTCCATTCTGAGGTGACAGCAGGCTTCACTCTGGTGCAATGGAGTCATGTGGGAATAGAGTCCACTTTGACAGCAGTAGGTGTAGTGGGGATCATGACGTGTGGTCCCTTCCACCTCGGCTCCAGACCCTGAATTTCTTATTACCAGCACAGAATCCCCAGGTTGAAACAGGTAAGCTGAGGCAGAACTCGGGATAGGGATCAGGAGAGCTGAGGGAAGGAGTTTTTTTCTGAATTGCCTGCAGACCCTGAAGGAACTTGATGAGGGAAGAGTTAGTGATTTCAGCTTTTTGGTCTTCCCAGATTAGAGGAAGAATGGATAGTGGTCTTCCAAATATATGTTAGGGAATGGTCTGGACTTTCTCAGCCTTGAGTTCTGAGCTCTGAGAAAATTTCAGATGCCGGCTGCTCAAGGAAGTCAAAGCTGAGAATCCAAGGACCTGATCCAATTCTCATGGGGAAGCCAAACCTTATCTGCTTTGTTCAGCTTTCCATAAATATACTTTAAAACAGTTTGAATTAACCTGGTGTTAAAAATGTTATCTTACTTTTCTCTCAACTAAAATATCTCTGATTAAAATAAATATCAGGCACCCAAGTACTCTGTCATTCCAATCACCTGATCATTCCCCCTTTAAACAGCTGGGACCCAAAATCATTTGGGTAGATCTGTCTATGTTTCATAGGGAGCTGGGTACACAGATTATATATACAGTATACAGTATACAGTGAATACAGATTCACTCAGGAAGAAAGAGATAATTCAGAAATTGAATCCTTAACATACATTCAGTTACAAATGTTAACTTTTGCTTAGAGCATGAAACGACTACAAATTCAGATCAAAACAGCCAGGTCTCTTCTGTTTTTACAATCTCATTAAACCTTGATGAAGAAAGTTAGTTGAAAACTTAAGATGATCTTAAGCAGTTTGCATAACTTTCTGCACATGATCTAATTCTAGATGAGAAATAACATTAGATTTTCAACTAAGCTGACCAAAAAACTCACAAATGTAGAGATTACATTCTTAGGGGTGTGTCAGATCAGATCTCGAAGTCTGGGCCTGATCAATAACCTAAGGACAATCAGAGACAGTTGGGGAGAAAAAGGCCAGTGGGTCTCCACTGAATAAGGGGTGGAGATGGAAAGGGGCTGACCCAAAAAAGGCTTATCAGCTTCTTTAACAGGGAGGGCCTCAGCAGCAATGGCCTGGAGGCAAAGGGCCCTCCAGCAGCTACAGAATCCAGGGGCCCTGGATTTTTTTGATTAGCTGTAATAGTATTCCTACTTCAAAAATGTTTCTTAAGTACACTTAGCTAAATAGACCTTTAGATACACAATACAGTCTCAGAAAGATGGTAACAAATTAACAGTGAGTATCAAATGACATCAAATGACTTATCAATTGACATCAATTGACCTTATCAATTTTGGCATGGATACAAAGTTAGACATATATCAACATATGCCAGTCATACAATTCTGATTACAAGTATTTCACAAATGCTATTAATTTTCCTTTTACAATTTGAAGGAACAAGTCAAGCTGAGATAGAAAAAGCTTGTTTGTTTGTTTTTTTTTTTTTAAGCAATCCCAATATCCTATTTCCAATTTCTAAAAGATTTAATTCTTAGTTAATTTGACCAGGACATGTAAATTGTAAATTTTCCAAATTAAAATTTCAAAATATTGCAACAACAGGGAGAATCTTGGTGGACCTTTTGAAAGTGAGCTTTGAATTTGCCAATCTCAAAGCTCCACACCTAATTGGCTTTAATTGGTCAGGCAGGAGAGATTTTTAAATTTGACAAAGAGGGACCTGCCTCCCTACCTGCCACAATGCTCACAAGGAGGGCTCTGCAGGGCCTTCACCTTCTCTTGCCTGAGCCAGCAGAAGCTCGGGGTGGAGGTCGATCAGACCAGCCCTTAGTCTGACCCGGGAACCAGCCTGGCTCACCCATCCCCCCCAGCCAAGGCCATGAGCCATGTGGCTGGCACAAGCCAGGCTCAATAAGGCCAATTAGGCTGGGTTAATGGATTTCCTGAGGGGATGGCTGACTCAGAAGAGGGTTCTTCTGGAAACTAAGATATCATCTTCCCAGTGGAAATCAGAAAAGCTCCCTTGAAGGTGCTCTTCTGATAGCCACTCAAATACCTACTTTGCAGGAATAGAAACTTTAAAATGAGACTTTAAACAACTGAGCTCAGGACAAAACTTTACAAACACTCAAACACATTACAATCCTTATCCACATGATTGCTGCCCGCAGATTCTGAACAGGAAGCAAATGGGTTCAAGTGAATAGGACACAGATAACAAGACAAACGAACATATAACCAGACCAGATTCGGGCAAGAGGGTCGATGTCTTGAGCCTTGCCCAGGGAAGAGGTGCCCTATGGGGGCACTATAAGCCTTGTCAGGCTCTCTTTCCCTCCAGACATTTACCGGTATATTTAACCAGACATACCACGAACAACATTTAACTTACCCCCCAAACTGGAGGTCCTGGATCCACGAAAAGCCGAATGAGGAGCAAGTCGGAGTCAGGAGGCAGGCGCAATCTTCCCTCCTCGAGACCTGGGGCCCTGGAATGTCATCAGGGGCTAGCCCCCCAAGGGCTCGGGGCGAGCAGATGCCTACCTCCGGAGGCTGAGAGCTCTTCTTATTTGGGGATCTTTGGGGTGACATGGAACACCCCAAATCTCACTGGGGCCTCCAAATGTTGTACCTTAATAAAGCGAGACAGAAGATCCCCAAGATTAAATTTAAAAAGTGGATTTTATTACCGTGGAACACCGTGGGACTGTTGGGGTACATGGTCACCCAAATCAGACAGCCTTTCTATATTCTTTTTTTTTTTAAGCAATTTGGGTTAAGTAACTTGCTCAAGGTTACACGGCTAGTCATTATTTTATTCGTGGGTGCTCATTTTCTGAGGCCGGATCTGATCTCGGGTCATCCCAACTCCGAGGCCAGCGCCCTTACTCACTGCGCCACCTAGCCACCCCTTTGGGGCAATTGGGGTTAAGTAATTTGCCCAAGGTTACACGGCTAGGTTTTTGTTTGTGTGGATTAAGTGTCTGAGGCTGGCTCCGAACCCAGGTCCTTCTGAGTCCAGGGCCGGCGCTCTATTCACTGGGCCACCTAGCCGCCCCTCTATATTCTTAATATTATGATTTTTATTCTGTAGATTAGGAATCTGGAAATGGTAATGGGAAGGGATTAATGACACTTTGAGCTCCAAACGTGAAAGTGAAAAATGCCTCCCTGTTCATTTTTTTTTAATGTTTTTTTGCATCAACATTCATTAGGGGTATTGGTTTATAGTTTTCTTTCTCTATTTTGATCTCTCTAACTTAAGCATCAAAACCATAATTTTATCATAGAAGAAATTTGGTAGGAATCTTTATTTGATTATGTTTCAGATAGTTTATATAATGGTATAATTGATAATTCTTTGAATGTTTGATAGAATTTTCTAGTCAATCCATATAGTCTCACAATTTCCCCCTACCCCCCTTGAAATTTTATTTATGACTTGTTCAATTTCTTATTCTGAGATAGGGTTATTTAAATTTGCTGTTTCTTGTTCTGTTAATCTGGGCACTTTGCATTTTATGAATATTCATGTATTTCATTTTGGTTGTCAGTTTTAGAGACATGTAATTGAGCAAAATAATTTCTATTAATTTCTCCATTTATTGTGAATTATTTTTATTTTTATATTGATAAATTAATTTTTCATTATTTTCTTTTAAATCAAATTGGCTAATGTTTTGTCTATTTAAAAAAACATCTTAGTTTAATAATTTAATTTTATTTTGCTTTCAATTTTTTTTCAAGGAGATTACAATTTATTAGGGGAAACAATAAACAGATATGTATAAATAAACTATATGTGAGATAAATAAAAAATAATTAAGAGAACAAAGGCACTAGAATTAAGAAGCAATAGAAAGGCTTCCTGTAGAAGATGAATCTTTTTGTTTTTTTTTTTTTGTTTTGTTTTGTTTTTCTTTTTTATATTTGAAACATTTAATCTTAAGACCTTGGATTTCAGATCCATTTCCTTCCTCCCTTGTCTTTCTTTCTTTCTTTCTTTCTTTCTTTCTTTCTTTCTTTCTTTCTTTCTTTCTTTCTTTCTTTCTTTCTTTCTTTTTCTTTCTTTTTGGAGGGCAATTGGGATTAAGTAACTTGCCCAAGATCACAAGGCTAGGTTTTTGTTTGTGTGTTAAGTGTCTGAGGCCAGATCCGAACTCAGGTCCTTCTGACTCCAGGATCAGCACTCTACTCACTGTGCCACCTAGCCACCCGTCTTGCTCCATTTTCTTGATGAAAGTTCATAGAGATATAAATTTCTTCCTAAGGACTATTTGATTTGCATTTACAAAATTTTGGAACTCAGAAGGCAGCATGGTGTAGTGGTAACAGCTCTGGTCTTGAAATGCAAAGGTTTGGGTTTAAAAGCTGCCATTAGTTGATCACAGAAATTCTCTGACCCTCACTTCATTCAACTGTCAAATGAGAAAAGTAGTACTTTCCTTACTTACTTCACAGGGCTATTGGGAGAAAAGTACGTTTTGCTATATTTATTTGTTACAAGGGAGAGCTTCTGTTCAGGTGGAAGTAGGAGGCAGAGTCAGTGGGTAGCAATGGAGATACTAAAAAATAGAAAGAGAGAGCATCACTAAAGCTTTAAAATCCTCCAAAAGGAAACAAAAAGAAACTCAGAAGGGGGCACAAATAAACAAGGCAATTTATTTAGCACCACACGAAATTCAATATACACTTTCAAAAATTGCACCTAACAGAAATTTGCTGTTCCATACACAACCTGTTTTTGTTGTTCTTCACATGTGGAAATGTTCATGCAGATGATGGCTAAGTGCAAAATAAAAAAAAGATTTATAAAGAAAGTATTTTGCAAATATGAAAGCACTATGGAAATGGGAGTTGTTTTTGAATGAGTGATGAATAATAACACATTTATTAAATGTTTTACTATGTGTCACTACTACAGTAAGTGCTGGAGAATACTAACATATGCCAGCAAGATAATTCCTGTTTTCATGGGGCTGAAATTCTAATGTTGGGGAATGTGGGGGTTATACTGCATAAAGAAACTTTGGGGGCATGGCAAAGGCAAGATTTGGAAATGGCTAAAAAGTGGTACCATGGCATGACTCAGGGCAAGATATACAACATCCACGTTTCTAGCAAGGCTTGGGGCATTTTTTATAAAAGTTTGTCAATGGGTGAAGGAAATGCTGATGCAATGGGGCATGACTCAGGAAAGGAGTTTAGTGCTAGAATTTTGGAGAGGGAAGACACATATGGTTCCCAATTCCTGCTAGGACCAACTCCACACTCATGGGAAAACGGAGAAAGATTCTGGAAGCTGACACATGTAAATGAATCTGGATCTTTGATATGTTCAATTTCCAGTTTGCATCTCTAGAGAATGTCCCCTTGTGTAAGAGTGGGGCTTCTCTCTCTCTCTCTTTCTCCTGGACCTGACATAACTAATAGGAGATCTCATTCACTCTATGTATTTTATGGTATGTTCTAATATGTAACAATCAGATGGTGGCTACTACTCTCCTTGGGTTTCTAGGGGTACTTTGGGAGGTTTGGAGTATCTTTCTCATGATCTTCCACTGGTGTGCTTTCCTCAAAATGATTTTCAAGTGATATCAATTAGTCAGCCAAATTTATTTAGATTTTAGGAGTGGTGTTAAAGTGGTATAGCTGATGCATCACCCCCACAAATAAATGACCCACTCTCTCATCAGTACATACAGAGTTCAGGACAGAGTGAGCTAATGTTTAGAAAATACATAAAGCAAATTAAGAAAATACATAAAGCAAACTTAATCACAGCTTCTGGCTCTCTCTTTTGCTGTAGTCTTCTTCTTCCCTTCATGGGATATCCATAAAAACTCTTAATGAGGGATCTTATGAGTTTCTGCTGGGCTTGTTGGAGTATCCTGAAGCTGCCTTTCTTCAGTGGGTATAGTTTGTTCTCTGCTCTCAATGCAGATACTCAGACACAGCTGCCTGCCAGTCAGTGCTGTTTGGGGGACATGATGCTTGATGACACAATGAAAAAGTCTAAACTCTCTAATCCTCCAAAGTTCATAAAATACTCTTCTGGATAATGGGGTGGAGGGAAGAGATTAAGACTTAGGCCAAGGGTAAGGCTGGGGCCAGGCTGTCCTCCTCACCACCAAGTGATTCACTTTCAGGCTTGGCTGGGATGGTTCACATTACCCCATTGCCAGATGCTTGAAAAAGCTTGCATTCTTAATTAGTTTCCTATTTGAAAGAAATCCACAGCATGGTGACCAAGTCTCCTCAACACCTCCAAGTAAACTTCCTATACAACATCACACCCTTTACTCCAGTAGCTTTCTGGGACTTTTAAATTGATCAAAGAGTCTTTGCACTCAGACTAAAGATTTTTTTGTTTTTTTTTAAATTTTTTAATTTTTTTTAAACATATGCTTTATTAACTTCTGTTTTACATCATTCATTTCCACCAGATTTTGAGTTACAATCATTTTCCCCCGTTATTCCCCTACCCATCCTCCCAGAATAGCAGTCCCAGAAGATATCGCTTCCTCCAATCTGCTCTCTCCCATACCTTCTCCCATACCCCCTTCGACTTTTCCATTGGAGGAAGATGAATCTTTGTGTCCCAATGCCTGCACATCTTATCTCCCTATTACGAGCAAAAGAGTATTAATAATAGTGTTTATATATATTTGAAACGTTTAATGTTACGACCTCGAATTTCAGATGCATTTCCTTCCTCCATTGTCACCCATTCCCTCTTGGGAGATAAGTAATTCAGTATATCTTGTACATGTCTAGCTATGCAAAACATTATCATAGTAGATATATTGTACAAGGCTGCTTATAATTCCCTCCCACTCATCCCACCCCCCACCTGGTCCATTCCCTACATGATCCTGTCCCTCTTCTATAGTGGGTACTTCCAACCTCCCCTCACCCCAAGGATGCCCTCCCATCCATCATCCCTCCTCTCATCCTCCTTCCCCCTATCCTGCTGCAGGTTGAGATATCCCATTTAGTATGTATGTCATTTTCTCCCTGAACCAAATTCAATGTGAATGTGGTTTTGCCTTTTTAGCCTTCCTATTCTCCCCCTCCTTTGCAACCACTTCCCCTTGCTTCTTCTACATGAGATAGTTTACCCTACCCTGTCTCTCCCCATCTCCTCTTGCCACTTTCCTCTCTCACCTCATAATTTCACCCCTTGAGTATCCTCCCTTCCCAACAAATTCAACCTATGCCCTCTATCCATATATAACTGTAACCATATACACACACATTCACATATGTATTCATATGACCACACCCCCTTCTTCCATTATTTTCATAGTGAGAAAGATATTATCAGTCACGGTTATTGCTTTTCCATATAGGAATGTAAATAGTTCAACTTTGATAAGTTCCTTTTGATTTCTTTTCCCTGATTACCTTCTCAGGCATCTCTTCCTTCTTGTGTCTGGATGTCAAATTTTCTATTCAATTCTGGTTTTTCCTCAAGAATGCTTGAAAGTCCTCTATTCCACTGAATGACCATATTTTCCCCTGAAACAAAATACTCAGTTTTGCTGGGTAGGTGACCCTTGGGTTCATTCCCAGTTCTTTTGCCCTCTGGAATATCATATTCCATGCCTTTTGATCCCTCAGTGTAGAAGCTGCCAGGTCGTGGGCTATTCTGATTGTGTTTCCACAATATTGAAATTGTTTCTTCCTGGCTGCTTGTAGTATTTTCTCCTTGATCTGGGGATTCTGGAACCTGGCTATAATATTCCTGGGAGTTTTCTTTTTGGGATCTTTTTCAGGAGGTGATCTGTGGATTCTTTCAACCTCTATTTTGCCCTCTGGATCTAAAACATCAGGGCAGTTTTCCTTGAGAATTTCTTGAAGGGTGATTTCTAGGTTCTTTCTTTGATCATGGCTTTCAGGTAGTCCAATAATTTTTAAATTGTCTCTCCTGGATATATTTTCCAGGTCAGTGGTTTTTCCCATGAGATATTTCACATTGCCTTCTAATCTTTCATTTGTTTGGATCTGCTTAACAGCATCTTGATTTCTCATAAAGTCATTAGCTTCCATTTGCTCCAGTCTAACTCTGAAGGAATGAATCTCCTCAGTGAACTTTTGAGATTCTTTTTCCATCTGGCAAATTCGACTTTTTAAGGCATTCTTCTCCTCATTGCCCTTTTGGGCCTCCTTTGCCATTTGAGTTAGTCTATTTTTTAAGGTGTTGTTTTCCTCAGTCAGGCTGTTGACCCTCATTTCATACTTTTCCTGCATTCTTCTCATTTCTCTTTCCAATTTTTCCTCCACTTCTCTTATTTGATTTTTAAAGTCCTTCTTAAGGTCCTCTATGGCCTGCAACCCGCTCATGTTTTCCCCTGGGGCTTTTGGAGCAGGACTTCTGACCTCACAGTCCTTTTCCTGCTCTATGCCCCCAAAATAGGAGTCTAGGGTTGCATTTTTCTGTTTCCTTTGCCTTGGCATGTTGCCACTTAATTGCTTGACTTTTGGGCTTGTTGCCACACTATGTCTTTAAGGCCAGATAGAGGAATTTTAGTCCCGAACATGTGGGGGGCAACTTCCGTTTCTTGCAAGCTGTAAACCCACCCACGACTTCCACCCTAGATCACAATCCAGATCCAGGGAGGTTAAAGCAAGAGTGATTACCCCCCAAGACTGATCGCTGGATCTCCCTGGCAGGCCAGGAGCTGGAGCTGCCTCTGAAAACTACAAAATGGTGTGTTTCCTCAGTGGCTTCTAGCCCCCAGGGGAGGGAGCTGACGCATTCCCCAAATAGTGGTCCCAAAGTCCATAGGACACTAACCTCTTACTTTGTCCTAGGCATGTCTATGTTGATAATTCTGGAATCCCCACAGTTCCTGGTGTTCTGGGGTTCCTCCAGCTGGCTGCTGGCCCTGCCGCCCTGGGGCTAAAACCTCGGCTCATGTGGACCTGGGCTCGGCTCGGCTCCTGTTCTCTGCTGCTGGGCTGCCGGCTCCCAGACCGCTTCGCTGGTCCTTCCTGCAGGGCTGCTGGGCTGTCCTCAGCGGGAGGTTAGCTTCTCTGTGTTGTCCTGTGGGTGCTGGGGCTCCAGAAGTTGTTCAGAGTCCCCTTTTACATAGTTTGGGGGGAATCTGGGGGCAGAGTGGCTTGGAGGAGCTGTTTCTACTCTGCCATCTTGGCTCCGCCCCCCAGACTAAAGATTTTGATTGATTGATTCACTAGAAATGTCTAGGCCTGGTTTATACCTAGTTCACAGCTTTGGTTCACTTAAGATATGATCTCACCCAATAAAGGGCTAAGTGGGGTGGGATGATTATTGATTGACTCTACCAAACCCTACCATTACATAAGCAGTGGTTTCTATGCTCACAGGCCAGCCCACTACAAGACCCATTTAAATAACAACTATTTCTCAATATTCCAATCGGATCACATCTTACTAATGTGAGAATTCTCCTCCATCAATGCATGACCTCTCATTCTGTGCAAGTCTTGTCTGTGTTCTCTCATAGTTCCTCCACAAAGAGTCAACTCAATATGATGGTGGTCTTCCTCTAGCCTTTTTTTTTACATGTTTCAGGCCCAAAAGCAGCACTTGGACAGTCCATTCATGATCCCTCACTCTAACCACATGGCCTGTCCAACTCTTTTTCTAATCATACATTTCCTCAATGCATTCCTTAGACCATATCTGATGAATAATTTATTGTGAACTTCGGTAGGTCAGAAGACTTGGACTTTTTAACTGTCATTACTCGTTCTTACCATCTATCTTTCTACTATTTTCTGTCATTGTCAGAGATAATGATGTTCCGAGATTTGCACCGAAGAAGGAAGAGGAGGAGGAGGAGAAGAGAAAGAGGAGAAGTAGTAGTAGAAGAAAGAGGAAGAGAAGGAGAATAGAGGAAGAAGAAGAAGAAGAAGAAGAAGAAGAAGAAGAAGAAGAAGAAGAAGAAGAAGAAGGAGAAGAAAAAGAAGAAAGAAAGAAAAGAAAAGAAGAAGGAGGAGGCCAAGGAGTAGCAGACGGAGAAAGAGGAGGCAAAAGGGCAAGAGCAAGAGAAGGAACAGGAGAAGGAGGAGAAAAAGAAGTAGAAGGAAAAAGAGAAGGAGAAGTAGTAGTAGGAGGAGGAGGAGGAGAAAGAGGAGGAGAAGGAGGAGAAGAAGGAAAAGGAGAAAGAGAAGTAGTAATAGTAGTAGTAGTAGTAGTAGTAGTAGTAGTAGTAGTAGTAGTAGTAGTAGTAGAAGAAGAAGAAGAAGAAGAAGAAGAAGAAGAGGAAGAGGAAGAAGAGGAGGATGAAGAAGAAGAAGGAGAAGAAGAAGGAGGAGAAGAAGAACAAGAACAAAAAGACTTGTGTTTTGAGAAGCAACCTGATATTGTAATGGGAATTACATAATTTCCCAAATGCAATTTGGCCTACTCTCAGCTTGCTGTTCAATTCTGGGCTCAATACAGCCCATCTGTAGTGCTTATCCAAGATGACTACAGACAGAATTTCTAGAGCACATTTTCAAGTACACTCTTTTTGTACTGTCTCAACAACCTTGAGAATGAAGTACAACTGAAACTATTATTCCCACTTTATAAATGAAGAAACTGAGGCTGAGAGTAAAAAATAGAGTGTGTATACATTATTCAAAGTACAACTATACTAATAATTATACATATCATAAAATTTACCCAAAATAGACATGAAAAAGAATAATATAAAGATTACATAATATTTGATAATATAGTCCAATAGGGAATCGCAGTAGTTTATTAAGTAGGAGAACGACGTGGCCTAACTCTGATTTGGCAGACATGGAAGATGGACTGGAACAGGAAAAAGACCTGAGGCACTTACGAGGCTCCTGAAGGGAAAAGCAAAGAGGCAATGACCTGGAGTGATAGCTGTATTAGAGGTGAGAAGGGGATAGGTTGGAGAGACTTGGAGATAAAACTGATGAGATTAGGGAATAGATTAGACTTGCATGGATGGAGACCTTTTCAGGGTTGTGTTGGCTCTCCAGATTTTTCAACATCTTGAGATGATTAACACTCCAGAAAAAAAATGTATGCATAGCACACTCAAATTTAATCTGCATTATAATCATTTTCTTTATCACTGTCAAAAGTCTGGACAATTAATAAAATGCTAATTCAATCCCTTATTTGTAGAGTTTTCCTATTTCTGAGATATTCAATATGCACACTTAAAATCTAGCAATCATTTCTTGAGAGGCAGTATGAGCTAGCTCCAGCATACCCCAAGTGTGCTATCCTGGCCAAGTAGAGCCATTAGTCTCTGGATTCAATGTGAGGAGTCAAAAATGACACCAGTGTTGTGAGAACCTGGAAGGATGGGGGCTGCCCTTGATAGTGATAGGGAAGGTTGGAAGAGGAGTGAATATTAGGGGAAAGATAATGATCTCAATCAATCTACACCTGCTTATCTTGTGTCATCAGCTCTGTCCCACTCAAAAGGAAAAGGAAGAAATATTGCTCACAAGTCACTGTTGCCGAGTATAGAGCCTACCCTCTAAGGGTGGGAGGCTGATGGCGGGGACATTACCATAATTAATGAGGCCCAAAACCCAGCTCTGAAGAAAGGTGTTTGAAAACTTGCACAGTGTAGGAATGATTCAGAAAGGAGGAATAGTAGAGTATTCAGTTGTCTATTCCAATGAGAGTGTGTGCAGATTCTCCTCCTACTCTCTGGTGGATCCCACACTCCTGTGGTCAAAATGGTGATCCCATCCTCGTCGCCATTTTGTAGCAGCAAGCACCCCAATATCCCCAGGGTAGCTGCCAACACAGGTTCTTAGATCTGCTTTTCAAAAGGAAAGCAACTCAAAATGGGTTAACAAGCTTACTTTAATCAAACAAACGCACATTACCTAGTTCAGGGGGAAAAGGTCAGCACCCTGAACTTCAGAGTATTCATACAGATCAAACAGACAGGCTTCCAAACTGTCCAATCATTATCAATATCAAAATCACAGTTACCAGAGAGGGAAGCATCAACATCTGGGTTTTCAAAGCCGGGGGGCTCTCAACAACGGCTTCCCAGAGTCTCATCTGGTCAAATCACACAACACTTCTCAAAGTGAGCCCCAAAGCAAAGCCTCTCCTCAGGGTTTATATAGCCTTCTCTTGGCTCAGAGAATGTAACAACCTCCTTGACCCACTGCCCAATCACAAAGTATCAAGGTGTGGGCTTTCCTGAAAAACAAGCCTCCCACCACAAGCTCCAGGTGCACTTAAGCTAGGGGCAGGGAAGATCTTTAAATCTGCATTTCCATTACACTGTATGACTAATTAATAATCAAAATAATAATGGCTACCATTTATATGGCACTTTAAGTTTTACAAAATACTTTCTACATGTGATGGACTGGAAGACATGTCATGTCAACTTCCCTAGCACTGAGGGTTCTTCAGATGGAAACTGGATGTCAAGGATATTGTAGAGGGAATTTCTGTTTCAGTTCACATTGGACTAGATGGCCTCAGATAAACTCTGAGAGTTTGTGAATACCTCAGTACAATAGGTCTCAGCAATCTGGTCGAATTAATTTACATGGATGTATGAGCAATGGTCCCCTAACTCTCCCAAAGGCATTTATATACGCAGATTGCCAGGTGGGGATGCTGGCTTGCTTGATGCTTCGTGATTACCTAAACAATCACACCAACCCCTGCCTCTCACTGCTATTGGCTCATTTACTTATTCAATATCTCTCTGGCTCCAAAACAGTCCAGGGTACAGAGATCTCAGAGCTTATTGGAATTGCAGAAATTCTGCCACTAATTGGTTCACTCCCCCACTTTGGCCTGAGTTGACGAAAAATTCTGGTCCCTTTGGGTTGCCTCCCCCTTCTCTCTGTCCCAAACTGTATACTTCTAGACACAAATCATAGCAAATGGCCATAGACTTGAATGCAATTTCAACTAGCATCAAAATGAAAAGAATCATTTAAAGGAACAGTCTTTCACTCATAAGTCCTGATGGCTACAGTCAAGGGGTTGAACTTCTTCTCCTTCACCTCTTCTCCCACCAGTAGTCACCAAGTTAAGTCAACAAGCACTGATTAAGGGGTTACCGTGTACTAGGCACTGGGCTACCTAGGAGAGGAAAGAGGAAGTGAAGTAGTTTTGTGGGAAAGGAGAGCAGGGTTGGGTTTTTCTACAGGCAATACTCCACAGAAGTATGGGGAAGACATGTGCAGTGGCCTAGATTCAGGTCATCTTTCCAACTCTATTCTCCAGTCCAGACCACTGGTTTCAGCCCACCTGATCAAAGCTCTCCATACCTTCTTGGACTCTGCCATTTCATGAAGTCTTAACTCTCCTTACTTTCCCACCTTTTGCCAAAACACCCAACCCCTACAGTTCCCTGTCGGTTTGACAAGAGAATCATTGCAGAAGATTATCTCCCATAGCCCACCTTCTCTTCCATCTTTTTAAATGTCTTTTCTCAGCCTTGCGTCTTCTTGGTGGGAAGAAGTTCCTTCCAAGATTAAAACTTCAAGTCCTGAAAACTGGCCCAAGATGGCAGAGCAGAAACAGCACTGCCAAGGTGCTCTCCTCCACACCACTTCCAAACAATGTAAAAGGTGTACTCTAAAAAACTTCTGGAGCTCCAGCACCCACAGAACGACACAGAGAAGGTAACCTCCCACTGAGGACAGCCCGGCAGCCCTGCAGGGAGTAGCCAGCGCAGCACACTGAGAGCTGGAAGTGCAGTCACTGGGAACCGAAAGCCGAGCTCTCAGGGAGCTGAGCCCAAGCCCGTGTGGGTCTTGGTTTTAGCCCCAGGGTGGCCAGGCCAGCAGCCGGCTGGAGGGACTCCAGAACACTAGCAGCTGTGGTGATTGCAGAATTATCAACACAGATATGCCTAGGACAAAGTGAGAGGCTAGTGCCCTATGGACTTTGAGACCAGTATGTGGAGAACTCGTTGGCTTCTTCCCCTGGGGGCATGAAGCAGCTGAGGAGACCCGGCACAGTCGCCATTTTGCAGCTTCAGTGACAGCTTCAGCTCCTAGCCTGAGAACTGTAGGGAGATCCAGCAATCAGTCTTGGGGGGTAATCGCTCTTGCTTTAATCTCCCTGGATCTTGATTGCGGTCTATGGGGGAGGTCTGGGGTGGGTATCCAACTTGCCAGAGCATGTGGAGGCTCCACAGAGGCCACCCAACTAATACCTCTGGAAGTTCTGAAGACCCCAAAGTTTGGGAGGGAAGCACCCCTCTCTGGTGGCAGAGTCCTACTGTGGCAACAAGCCCGAAAATCAAGTAATTAAGTGGCAACATGCCTAGGCAAATGAAAGAAAATAAACAGAAAAATACAACATTAAACTCCTATTTAGGGGCCAAAGAGGATCAAAGCATGGAACAGGAGGAGTACTGTGAGGTCAGAACTCCTGCACCAAAAGCCCCAAATGAAAATATGAGCGGGTTACAGTCCATAGAGGACCTTAAGAAGGATTTTAAAAACCAAATAAGAGAAGTGGGGGAAAAATTGGGAAGAGAAATGAGAAGGATGCAGGAAAAATATGAAATGAGAGTCAACAGCCTGACTGAGGAAAACAACACCTTAAAAATAGATGAACTCAAATGGCAAAGGAGGCCCAAAAGGGCAATGAGGAGAAGAATGCCTTAAAAAGCCAAATTTGCCAGATGGAAAAAGAATCTCAAAAGCTCACTGAGGAGATTCATTCCTTCAGAGTTAGACTGGAGCAAATGGAAGCTAGTAACTTTTTGAGAAATCAAGATGCTGTTAAACAGATCCAAACAAATGAAAGAATAGAAAGCAATGTGAAATATCTCATGGGAAAAACCACTGACCTGGAAAATAGATCCAGGAGAGATAATTTAAAAATTATTGGACTAACTGAAAGCCATGATCAAAGAAAGAACCTAGAAATCACCCTTCAAGAAATTCTCAAGGAAAAATTGTCCTGATGTTTTAAACCTAGAGGTTGATATAGAAGGTTGAAAGAATAAATAAATAGAGGTTGAAAGAATCCTTCGATCACCTCCTGAAAAAGATCCCCAAAAGAAAACTCCTAGGAATATTATAGCCAGGTTCCAGAATTCCCAGATCAAGGAGAAAATACTACAAGCAGCCAGGAAGAAACAATTTCAATATTGTGGAAACACAATCAGAATAGCACAGGACCTGGCAGCTTCTACACTGAGGGATCGAAGGGCATGGAATATGATATTCCAGAGGGCAAAAGAGCTGGGAATGAACCCAAGGGTCACCTACCCAGCAAAACTGAGTATTTTGTTTCAGGGGAAAATATGGTCATTCAGTGGAATAGAGGACTTTCAAGCATTCTTGAGGAAAAAACCAGAGCTGAATAGAAAATTTGACATTCAGACACAAGAAGCAAGAGATGTTTGAGAAGGTAATCAGGGAAAAGAAATCAAAAGGAACTTATCAAAGTTGAACTATTTACATTCCTACATGGAAAAGCAATAACTCTGACTGATGAAACCTTTCTCAGTATGAAAATAATTGAAGAAGGGTATATGGACATATGAATACATATGTGGATGTGTGTATATATGTTTACAGTTTACATGGATAGAGGGCATAGGTTGAATTTGGTGGGAAGGGATTATACTTAATGGGTGAAGTTAAGAGGTGAGAAAATAAAGTGGCAAGAGGAGATGGGGGGAGACAGGGTAGGGTAAACTATCTCATGTAGAAGAAGCAAGGGGAAGTGGTTGCAGGGGAGGTGAAGAACAGGAAGGCAAAAAGTCAAAACCATATTCTCATTGAATTTGGCTCAGGGAGAGAATGACATACATACTAAATGGGATATCTCACCCTGCAGGAGAGTAGGGGTAAGGGGGATGAGAGGGGGAATGATGGACGGGAGGGCATTCTAGGGGGTGGGGAGGTTGGAAGTACCCACTATGGAAGAGGGTCAGGATCAAAGTAGGTAATGGACCAGGTGGGGGGTGGGATGGGGGGGAAGGAAATATAAGCAGTCTCTTACTATATATCTACTATGGTAATGTTTTGCATAGCTATACATGTACAACACATACTGAATTGCTTATCTTCCCAGAGGGAGTGGGTGACAAGGGAGGAAGGGAATGGATCTGAAATTTGAAGTTTTAAAATTAAATGTTTCAAATATATATAAATACCATTATTAATACTATTTTGCATGTATTTGAGAGATAAGATGTGCAGGCATCGGGACACAGAGTTCGCCTTGCCCTAATGGAAAAGTCGAAGGGCGTATGGGAGAAGATATGGGAGAGAGCAGATTGGATGAGGGGATATCTTGTGGGACTGCTATTCTGGGGTGGTGGGTAGGGGAAAAATGGGGAAAAAATTCTAACTCCAAATCTGGCAGACATGAATTATGTAAACCAGAAATTAATAAAGCATTTGTTAAAAAAAATTCAAGTCCTCCCAGACTTCCCTAAATGGTACTTGCTTTTTGCAGTTCCTACCGTACTCCCCTTTTGAACCATATTCCCCCCAGACCCCAAGTTACCTTTTTCCATAATTGCTCCCATAGCAACTAATGCACCAAGGTTCAACTGAGTAAGGAGGAGAGAGAACAAAGACTATACCTGTGGCTATACCTGTGAATGCTACAGCATATTGGATGCTTGCTTTAAGAGTGTTTATCTGAAAACAACTGATGCTGAATCTTTTAGTCAACCAAATTTCATACAGTCTTGCTTCAGCTTTAAGACTCAGCTCTTCCTATGCTGGACAACTGGGTGCCCTCAATGTATGGGTCCATTATATGTATTGTTAGAGCCAGTATAGCCTTAGAGACCATGTGGTCTAAACCCTTTGATTTGAACCCTAATTTACAGAGTCCTGGTCCTCTAACTCACACTGACCCTTATCCTTGGACGAATCCTTCTCCTTCTCTTGGCCTCGGTTTCCATGCTTGGAAAGAGTAAAGGGCATACAGCAAATAAAATAGAAGGGAAGGGAGACAGAGAAAGGACAATTGAATTATTACATTGCTAAACTCAACACACACTTACAATTTCTCATGGTTTCATAGCGAATCCCTTTTTTTGTCCTTTGCATACTGAAATGCCTTTGCTTGTTGATGACCATTAAGTTAAAACAACAAAGGCTATTTTTTTAATCACAAAAGAAAAGAAAGTTAGAGAGAGTTAGAGTAGATAACTAGCTTCCCATCTAACTCTCAAATTCTATCATTTTCTATCATCAGTTTAACACTGTGGGCAGAGAAAAGAAGGCAATCACTCCATAAAATCAAGAGGTATATTTAAAAAAAAGGACTTTAATCATGGCAGGAAAAAATCAAATTTCCTTCTTAAACATAGTGAAGCCTCCTTAGAGACACTGCAAATCATTTCTTAGCCAAGTGGTCATTTTGACAAATGGCCCTAAAACACAGCCACTTTGTGGTTGATAGCCTGAAATTGAGACTATGAGAGCTGGAGCCCTTCTGATTGAAATAGCCAATTAGGCAGAGTTTTCTGTGACTCAGTTCCCCACTGGTCTATGATTTGAAACTTAAAAAGATGGAGTGTAGCAAGTTTAAACTCCATAAATTAAGGTTTTTTATGGTAAAAAAAATCAGGCTGTTTTAACTTCTAGGTCCTCTGGGGTGTGCATTTCAAACATGAATGTACCTGTGTTTGTTAAGCAATGCAAATTATGTGGGTGTGATAAAGATGTTGAGTTATTGGTAAACAAACATGATTTAGTTTGTCTTAATCCATATTCCCTACTTGACTCAAAGTCTGCTTCCCAACCAGCAAATTCATAATGAATGAAGGAGATGTGCAAAGCCTGCTCCAATTCATTCCTAATTGGTTCATTCCTTACATTTCATAAACATCCTGGCCAGCATTATATACCATAAAAGTTGGTGCCAAGTGTTTTCTCTGTACTTAAAGTAAGTAGTAATGAAGTTTGACCGAAAGTTAAAGTGGAAATTGAAAAGTACAGATGCAACTCTGAACTTGCAGCCCCAGTGGAGTAGAAAAAGTAACAGCATCAGACCCGGAGGACTTTCCAAAGTTTGAATCACAGCTTGGCCACTAACTCTCACGACCTTGGCTTTGGGCAAGTCCTGTCCTCTCTCACAGTCTCATCCTTCTCATCTACAAAGTAAGGATGGTTAGAACTCCAAAGTCCCTTCCTTCTATTGGTATCCCTAATGCTTCACATAACTCCTGGGATGTGTTAATAAATGTTCGTTAATTGATTGAATTGAGTGCTAACTAAATCCTATGCTTTTGCATTGATGGCATGGTTTCCTTATGACTAAAATACACTTCTAAAATATGTTCTAGTTTTTTAAGCTCATGACAAGGGGACAGCTAGCTGGCATCATTGATTTCATCCTTTTCAAAAGCCTCCAATACACCATGCTACCTCTCAGATGACCTTAAGGTCCCTTCTACCTTGAGATCAATGATGTCATTCCATTCAGCCTTGTATCGCAAATAATCCTGTACATTTTCTACCTCCCACTCTTGTTCCCTTGGACACAGAGATCCTGTTTTATTTCAGCTTTGTATCCCTGGTGGTTGGCAGAGGGTTTTGCAGACAATAGGTAGCTCAAAATTTGTTTTTGAATTTAACTGGGAATGGTCCATTCAGACTCAACTTCTAGAGTCTCATTGCATTGGACCCCTAGACTCTGAAGCTCAGTGGAATTGAATTAGCCATTTGGAGGTTTCTGGTTGTTGGACATATGACATAGTCAAGCAAAATACGCATTTGCCATTTGCAAATATCTTGGGAATTTCATTTCCACAAGAACATACAAGATGTAACTAAAGTGTGATGAAATCTAAATGAAAAATAAACATATTAGTATTCATATATCTGAATGTGGGTTATCCTTCAAAGCTATCCCCTTGGAAGGGTAACCATTTATTGCAAGGGTAGCATCCCCTGCCAGGGCCACTCACCCAATTCACAACTGCTCCCCTCAAAGTTATAGAGCTGTGCTTTCTAATACTTTTGCTCACTAAATTCCCCAAATCATAGTTCTCTTCTGAATCAATCAACCATATTTTACAAGAGGGTATTCACTGAGAACATATAACTGAAACAGTAGCTGTAAAGTAACCCACTCAAACTGAGGGATGGGGGCAGGTACATTGTCACCTTGCATGTATACAAGGTCCTTGGGGAGACTGGGCTCAGTCTAGAAGTGCACATAGATACAGGCACAGAGGTACAGGACATGGGGAACTGAGAGGGTACCCCTGGCAATCCATTTCTTTTTTCATTTTCTTCCTCACCAAGTTCATTCTGGGATTCTGGGTACAATAACAACATACCATGATACCAGGATGAGTTGCCCCCTTGTTCAGCTGCTTTAGCTTCCAGCAGGGCTCAGTATTTCAGCTCTTGGGTCAATATATTGCTGAGCTTGGCCATATAAGTCACTGTCACTTAGCTGCTGCTCTGGTTCCTTACTGGACCAAGCTGCTGATGCCACTGGAACCCCTCTGATGACTCCCTCAGGCTCACCCACTACTTGGGCACTCCTGTCTCAAGATATTCATTAACCTAAGATTGGGAAAGTTTAGACCTAGAAGAAATGGAGGCACCAATTGTCTGGGTGAAAGGAAGCAGGCAAAGCTGAAAGCCTAAAAGTAATCCTCCTCTCTTGAAAGTCTACAAAGAAGCTTTGCCAGAGAGGTTCTTTGTGGCCAACACGGTTCCCTTATTATAGCCCTGGAATTGAAGCTCAGCCTCTAATTGAAAGACTAGTCACCACCCAAGAGGCATGTAGGAAGCACAATGTATAGATCCCTGTATTTAGAGTTAGGAAGACATGTATTGGAGTGAGTGTCAGCTCTCCCAGTAGATAGCACCTGTCTATTTAGGATCTCTTCTTGAGAATGACCTTCAGAGTTGGCTTATGAGCCATGAAAATAAACCAAGTTCATTGCTTCTTCATCTCATCTCCTCTTTTAACCTCAAATGGGATGACCCAGAGTGATCTCCCACCTCATCCAGCAGACCTGACTTGGAAATACCTTTGGGCTGTCCTTAGAGACCCAATCCACCCTCAAAATCTGCAAGTTTGCTTAGGATTCCACACACTAGAAAATAGCTTTCTCCTCATTGTCACGCTTTGCAAGTAGTAGCACAAAAGTTCAGAGTCTGAAAAGGTTTCAATAGATTAAAATAATGGATTGGTTTCATATTATAACATTTAACTGGGTGAAAATAGACTCCTAGACTTTGGACCCTTAAGAGACCCTAGAAATTATCTAATTCAACTGGTTCAAGTGATATAGGAAGAATATGAGAGGAAGGAAAAGGTAGAGAGGAGTTCAAGGTCACATAAGATGTACTCTTTACTAATAATAGAACCAGGATTTGAATCCAGTCCCTCTGACTCCAAATGCTGCTACAACACACTGAGGTTCTAAATAACAGCTGCACCACATGGCGGGAAGCTTAGTTAGAAAAAAATGTTTTGAGTAAAAAAGATCTAGGATTTTCTAGGTCATGTGATCCACAAGCTTCATGACCGATCCCCTCAACCTCACTAAGCTCTGGAAAATAAAAAAATAAATCAAAGATGAAATAAATTCAACTGTCTTCATAATTTAGGACACTCGGAAGCCAAAAGAAGGTGAAAAAAAACAAAGCAAAGCAACCCATGAAATGATGCCTACCCTGAACTCACTCAGCTCTTCTTTGCTACCTCCTATGCCATTGGCAGTGAGGCTGCACTGACTGACCCAAGGATATGCAATACAGGCTCGTAACCAAACCCAAGTTCATAATGTTATCCACTCCGCACCCCCCTCACCACACACACACACACACACACACACACACACACACACACACTCCTCATTCCAGTGGGATGGAGATGCCAGCTCCAGGCTGGGCAAGTTTGCTTGGGCCATGACAGCCAGCCAGTGCCAGTGCTATAGCAGCTCTTCAAGGGCAGGAACTCTCTGGGGCCACACAACCAATGCTTCAGCAGGCAGCATTCTGTGCTGCAAGATTCCCTCTGCAAAAGAGCCAGAAACAGAGGGAAAGGGACCAGCCACATGTCTGGGCTTGAAATAGAACTCAACATCACACTCTACCTCAGAGACCCTAACTACAGAAAACAGTCCTGTAGCACCAGCATGGGCAGCATCCTGAAGTGCCAGTGCCAGACCAGAGACCTGAGGAGTAGAATGAATGGGAAAAGATACTGGATGGGAAAGACACTATATGTGCATGGAGGTGAGGGTGGGCTTGTGGCATTTCACTAAATCTAAGGGAAAAAGCTCAGCATCCAGCTGGGGCCAGCTGGGTCCTTTACTGTCAGAAAAAAAAGTCACTTGGGGCAGAGACTTGAGCATCAGTTGCCTAGCATGAGAGGGTGTTGAGAGGCTTTGAGATACAGTTCCAAAGGAAATCACCACCAGAGAGGAGGTAGTCAGAAACTGAACAATAAGGGGAAATAAGAGGAAAAAAAGACAGAAAGTACCAAAGATAACAGGAAGAAGAAAACGTAAACCTTGAACATAAGCATATAAGTCAACTGGGAAAACATTAACAGCAGAAGGAAATATGGCTTCCAGATCTAGTATACAAGGTCAGGCATTTATGAATAAATGTGGCAAAACAAAGGAAAATGATCCAACACTTTATGAGACAGAGGACCCTGTGGAATTTGAAGAAAACATGGAATTATTACACACTGTTCCCGAGATGTTTTAAAGAAAAAATGGAAATTATGAGAGCAGAATTTATGGCCTGCACAGCAAAAATAATGGGCAGACCAGAACAACAGTGATCTATGAGGGCAAGTCTCACCAAAGAAACAGAAGAGAGAACAATTGACGGGGAATGCAAATACACAGAAATGAAAGACAATCTAGAAGAAGAGAAGCAGAAAACAGTATCATTAAAAGAAAATATGCTCACTGTGCAAGAAAAACATACTGATCTCAAAGACAGGCTGCGTGGAGTCAACCTAAGGATCATAGGTCTCCAGAGGAACATGACAGAACAAAAAGACAACACCATAACACAAGAAACAATACAACAGAACTGTCCAGAACTTCTGGACATAGAAAATGAAATCTCAATTGAGATAATTCATAAATCTCCTCCACAAAAAAATAGACTGCCAATTCCAAGACACAGTGGTTAAGTGTAATAATTCAATTCAAAAATAACATGTTCTTCAAGCCATCAGGAGAAAGACCTTAAAATACACAGGAATTTAAGAAGTTAGAGTAACACAAGTCTATTCTGCACCCACCAGAAAATGCAGGAAGGAAACAATGTGTTCTGAAGAGATCAACATGCAGCTCAAGGTGACCTATCCTAGAAATCTGAGCTTAACTGTAAATGAAAATAATAAAGAGGTTTTTGAGACATTCTTAAAAAGAAAACCAAATCTAGAGATTATTTATTTCTAGAATACCAGAGACAAGAGAAATGTGGGAGAGATGAATGAGTGCAGCAGCCAATGACAGCATCAGGGTGACAAAAAGACCACTAAGGTATACAAAGTGACAGGAGTGACAGTGGAAGTCAGGTGAAAGTAATAGCAAAGAGGCAAGCTTGGAGCATTATGGATCGAACCTGGCGACACCATGTCTACAAATGAATCAAAGTTTTCTTGTAGGACTACATCATAATATAGGAAGGTTGATGAGAGAGGAGGAGCAGAGAATGGGGACGGAGGAAAATATGTGATGTGTAAGAGTCAAACTGAAAGCTAGCAATGAGAAGGGAACCTCCTTGGTCTCAACAAGAGAACAGACTACATGGAGTGGGTGAGAAAGAGGAGAGAAGAACTGAAAAGGGGGGAAGGATGGCAGCATTGCTTATATAATGGGAGAGGGTTCCACTGATAACTAGATAATTAGAGGGGTCAGAAATTGAGGATGGATAATGAAGAAAGGGAGAGATACTCTCTAGAAAGGGGTGAAAAAATCAAATTTTAAAAGCTAATGAATAGGACTAGTTGAAGGGGAGGAAAGGAAAGGAGAATCTTCTTGACTGAGAGGGGCAAAGGAGGTGTAAAAATTAAATGACCATATAAAAACAGAAAGGAAAATTAATTGATAAGCAAAACCCTAAAAGGAAAGGGGTAACTAATGGGAGTTGGGGAACAGAGGTGAGAAGAAGAGAGTTATTGGGAATAGGACCACCTTTTAAAAAGAGCAATCTAAGAAACTGAAAGAAAATAGTGTTTTTACAGCAGAAGAGAGAAAAAATAATAACATAAAAATGTACAGAACAAATGGAAAAATATAAATCTAACTCTCATAACTTCAACTATCGATGGATTAAACAATCCAATAAAAGAAAAAAATAGTAACAGATTGGATAAGAAAACAAAATCCTATAATCTGTTGCTTACAAGAAACACATTTAAAAGCATACACAAAATATAAATGAAGAAATGGAAAAAAATTACTGTGAATCAAAAAAAGCAGGGCTTACAATCATACTATCTGACAAAGCAAAAACAAACATTCAAAAAACAAAAAAGATAAACAAGGAAAATCCATTTTGGTGAAAGGAACCATAGACAACGAATTGTTATCAGTTATAAACTTATACGATGCAACTGCCTTAGCATCCAAATTCATAAAGGAAAACTTAACTGACTTACAAGAAGACATAAACAGTAACACAGCAGTGACAGGAGACTTCAATATCCCTCTTTCAGTTTTAGATAAATATAACAGGAAGATTAGCAAAAGGTAAATACGGAACAGACTAATTTACTGCAGAAACTAGAGCTAAAAGACTAATGGCACCTTCTAAATGGGGCAGCAAAAGAATATACATGTTTTTCAGCACCACATGAAACTTTTACAAAATAGGGCATACGTTGCAAACAAATGTAAAGAGGCAGAAATAGTTAATAGATTCTATAAAGACCATATTCCAATAAAAAATAGGATTTGGTGCAGTGACCACAAATAAAAGACACAAAACCAAATGGAGACTTAACAATGAAATCCTAAAAAATGAGTAGGTCAAATCACAAATCACAGAAGCAATTAATAGCTATGTAAAAGAAAATTTTAATGATGAAGCAACATACCAAAACTTCTGGGATACAGCTAAAGCAGTCTACAAGGTGAAAAACATAACTCTACAAATATCCAGTGACAAAATAGAAAAAGAGAGGGTCAATGAACTGAATTTACATTGTTTTAAGTAATGAGAAAGCCAAAAAAAATTTAAAAGCCTAAAATAACCATAAAATAGTAGATATCAAAACTAAAGGAGAAATAGATAAATTGGAAACAAAAAAAAAACCAAAAATGGCAAATTAAAATAAAAGTAGGTTCTTTAAAAAGATTAATAAAATTTAGCTAATCTGATTAGAAAGAAGATGGCAGAGGCAGCTAGGTGACACAGTGGATAGAGTACAGGTCCTGGAGTCGGGAGGATCTTACTTCAAATATGGCCTCAGACACTTGACATTTACTAGCTGTGACCCTGCCAAGTCACTAAACCCAGACTGCCTCACCATAAAAGGGGGGGGTGGGGTGCATAAAATAAAATCTATAAAATAACAAAGAATCAAAGTGAAAACACAACAAAACAAAACAAAAATAAAAAGAATAATCAGAACATATTATGCACATTTATATGCCAACAAAATGGAACACAAAAGAAATAGAGAAATATCTTCAAAAACACAAAATTCCAAAACTGTCAGAATATCAGATAAAGTTCTTAAGTAATCTAATCTTGGGGGCGGAGCCAAGATGGCGGAGTAGAAACAGCTCCTCCAAGCCACTCTGCCCCCAGATTTCCACCAAACTATGTAAAAGGGGACTCTGAACAACTTTTGGAGCCCCAGCACCCACAGAACGACACAGAGAAGCTAACCTCCCGCTGAGGACAGTCCAGCAGCCCTGCAGGAAGGACCAGCACAGCACTCTGGGAGCCAGCAGCACAGCTCACAGTGAGTGGGGAGCCGAGCACAGATCCGCCTGAGTCACGATTTTAGCCCCAGGGCGGCAGGGCCAGCAGCCAGCTGGAGGGACCCCAGAACACCACCAGCTGTGGAGATTCCAGAATTATCAACATAGACATGCCTAGGACAAAGTGAGAGGTTAGTGCCCTATGGACTTTGGGACCAGTATTTGGGGAATACATCGGCTTCCTCCCCAGGGGGCTAGAAGCCGCTGAGGAGACACGCCATTTTGTAGTTTCAGAGGCAGCTCCAGCTCCTGGCTTGCGAACTGTAGGGAGATACAGCAATCAGTCTTGGGGGGTAATCGCTCTTGCTTTAACCTCCCTGGATCTGGATTGTGATCTGGGGTGGAGGTCATGGGTGGATTTCCAGCTTGCCAGAAACGGAAGTTGTTCCCCCACACATTCGGGACGAAAGTTCCCCTGTCTGGCAGAGCCATACTGTGGCAACAAGCCCAGAAGTCAAGTAATTAAGTGGCAACATGCCAAGGCAAAGGAAACAAATTAAACATAAAAAAGCAACCCTAGACTCCTACTTTGGGGGCAAAGAGTATTGAAGCATAGAACAGGAGGAAAGCTGTGAGGTCAGAAATCCTGCTCCAAAAGCCCCAGGGGAAAACATGAGTGGGTTGCAGGCCATAGAGGACCTTAAGAAGGACTTTAAAAATCAAATAAGAGAAGTGGAGGAAAAATTGGAAAGAGAAATGAGAAGGATGCAGGAAAAGTATGAAATGAGGGTCAATAGCCTGACTGAGGAAAACAACACCTTAAAAAATAGACTAACTCAAATGGCAAAGGAGGCCCAAAAGGGCAATGAGGAGAAGAATGCCTTAAAAAGTCGAATTTGCCAGATGGAAAAAGAATCTCAAAAGTTCACTGAGGAGATTCATTCCTTCAGAGTTAGACTGGAGCAAATGGAAGCTAATGACTTTATGAGAAATCAAGATGCTGTTAAGCAGATCGAAACAAATGAAAGATTAGAAGGCAATGTGAAATATCTCATGGGAAAAACCACTGACCTGGAAAATAGATCCAGGAGAGACAATTTAAAAATTATTGGACTACCTGAAAGCCATGATCAAAGAAAGAACCTAGAAATCACCCTTCAAGAAATTCTCAAGGAAAATTGCCCTGATGTTTTAGATCCAGAGGGCAAAATAGAGATTGAAAGAATCCATCGATCACCTCCTGAAAAAGATCCCAAAAAGAAAACTCCCAGGAATATTATAGCCAGGTTCAAGAATCCCCGGATCAAGGAGAAAATACTACAAGCAGCCAGGAAGAAACAATTTCAGTATTGTGGAAACACAATCAGAATAGCCCAGGACCTGGCAGCTTCTACACTGAGGATTGAAGGGCATGGAATATGATATTCCAGAGGGCAAAAGAACTGGGAATGAACCCAAGGGTCACCTACTCAGCAAAACTGAGTATTTTGTTTCAGGGGAAAATATGGTCATCCAGTGGAATAGAGCACTTTCAAGCATTCTTGAGGAAAAAACCAGAATTGAATAGAAAATTTGACATCCGGATACAAGAAGCAAGAGATGCCTGAGAAGGTAATCAGGGAAAAGAAATCAAAAGGAACTTATCAAAGTTGAACTATTTACATTCCTATATGGAAAAGCAATAATTGTGACTGATGATATCTTTCTCAGTATAAAAACAATGGAAGAAGGGTGTATGGTCATATGAATACATATGTGAATGTGTGTGTATATGGTTACAGTTATATATGGATAGAGGGCATAGGTTGAATTTGTTAGGAAGGGAGGATACTCAAGGGTTGAAGTGGTGAGGTGAGAGAGGAAAGTGGCAGGAGGAGATGGGGAGAGACAGGGTGGGGTAAACTATCTCATGCAGAGGAAGCAGGGGGAAGTGGTTGCAGGGGAGGGGAAAATAGGAAGGCAAAAAAGCAAAACCACATTCTCATTGAATTTGGTTCAGGGAGAGAATGACATACATACTAGGTGGGACATCTCAACCTACAGCAGAATGGGGGGAAGGGGGAGGAGAGGAGGGATGATGGATGGGAGGGCATCCTTGGGGGGAGGGGAGGTTGGAGGTACCCACTATGGAAGAGGGACAGGATCAAGTGGGGAATGGACCAGGTGGGGGTGGGATGAGGGGGAGGGAATTATAAGCAGCCTTGTACAATATATCTACTATGATAATGTTTTGCATAGCTAGACATGTACAACATATACTGAATTACTTATCTCCCCAGAGGGAATGGGTGACAAGTGAGGAAGGAAATGGATCTGAAATTCAAGGTCTTAAGATTAAATGTTTCAAATATATATATATATATAAATACTATTATTTATACTCTTTTTCTTGTAATTGGGAGATAAGATGTGCAGGCATTGGGACACAAAGATTCACCTTCCTCTATTGGAGAAGTCGAAGGGGGTGTGGGAGAGGATAGGGGAGAGAGCAGATTGGAGGAAGAGATGTCTTGCGGGACTGCTGTTCTGGGAGGGTGGGTAGGGGAAAAACGGGGGGGGGTAATGATTGTAACTGAAAATCTTGTGGAAATGAATGATGTAAAGCAGAAGTTAATAAAGCATTTGTTTAAATAAATAAAAAAAGAAAAAAAAGTAATCTAATCTTAGAAAAAAAGAAATAGACCTAGCTATAAAGGAACTAACACCTCCCCCACCCTAAAAAAAAACAAAAACCTTCCTGATCTTAATGGACTGGAGAATTCTATCAAATTTTAAAGGAACAATTACTACCAATACTTCACAAATTATTAATAAAAGCTGAGAAAGAAAGTACCCTATCAAAATCATTTTGTGAGACAAATAGTGTTTAAAACAGGGGAAATAATCCAAGAAATGACCAAATATAATTTATACAAGGAATACAAGGATGATTCAACATTAGGGAAATGATAACATAATTAATCATATTAAAAGCTAAACCACATCCAAAGCCACAAGATTTTATCACATTAGATGCAAAAGAAGTCTTTGACAAAGTATAACAATTTTAAAAAAAATATACCAGTTTATGCTAAAACACACACACACACACACACACACACACACACACACACACACACCCTACAAAGTATAGGCATAAAGGGACTTTTAAAAATATTGTTTAAAAATCTACCTAAATCTACCTAAAACCAAAAGCAAGCATCATATGCAATGGGGATACACAAAAATCTTTTCCAGTAAATACGGGAGGGAAGCAAGTGTGTCCACTCTCCTCATTATTATTTGAAACGTTCTGGAAATGTTATCAACAGTAATAAAAAAGAGAAAGAAATCAAAGGCATAGACAGGTAAAGAGGTGATAAAACCATCCCCATTTGCTGATGATTTGATAGCATATTTGGAAAATCCTAGATAATTAGCCAAGATAATGAGACAATTAACAGCTTTAGCAAAGTTGCAGGTTACAAAATAATCTTCAAAAAGTCAACAGCATTTTATAATAATAATAATAACAAAAGGAAAAAGTAATAATAGAAAGGGAAGTCTAATTCCAAATAATCACAAAACGCTTTAAAAATCTGTGGATTGCGCCCCCCATCCGAAGGCACTCAAAAGACTAGTATAGATTTAATTACAAAGTGTTAAGGAAATAAGGAGCAATTTAAATAGCTAGAGGAATATTCAATGCTCATGGCTAGGATGTGCCTACATAATAAACATCACAATACTTCCAATGTTAATTTATACTTTTAATGCTATACCAATCAAATTATCAATGGGATACTTTGATAAAATAATAACAAAATTCATTTGGAAAAACAAAAGATGAAATGATGAAATATTAAAAAGAAATATGGATGGAGCATAGTAGACCCCTCAATTATTAGAGATTGAAAAATATCTATTAATATTTACAAATGAGAAATTTAAAAGACTTAATATTATTATGAAAATATTTTTGACCCCACAAATCCCCAAACATGATGGTGCTGGAGCCAGCTGATAAGAACTTTTAAAACCCTAGACTTAAGAACTTGTTCAGTTGCACCCGAGTTTTTGTCTCCCCATTTGGGGTTTTTTTGGAGGAAAATTGGGGTTAAGTGACTTGCCCAAAGTCACATGGATAGTAAGTGTGTCAAGTGTCTAAGGTTGTATTTGAACTAAGGTCCTCCTGACTCCAGGACCGGTGTTCTATTCACTTCGACACCTAGCCGCCCCAATTTGGGGTTTCCTTGACAAAGATATTAGAGCTGTTTCCTTTTCCAGCTCATTTTACAGATGAGGAAACTGAGGCATACAGGGTGAAATAACTTGCCTAGGGTCACACAGCTAATAAGTGTCAGAGATGAGATTTGACCTCAGGAAGATGAGTCTTTCTGACTCTAGGCCCAGTGTGCTATCCACTGTACCACCTAGCTACCCTAAAAAGTGATGAAGAAAATATTATTAATGAAGGTTAAATTTCAAAGGCCATTAGATTTGATAATTAAGATATATCTATCTATCTATCTATCTATCTATCTATCTATCTATCTATCTATCTATATATACATAGATATATATACACACATATTATGTTTGTGTGTATATGTATGTTTACATACATACATACATATATACACACGTATGTCTGTATACACACACAATGGGTAGTCACTGAAGGCATTTGATTAGAAGAGCAATACAATAAAAGCTTTAGATCTGGGTGATTACACAGGCAGCTGGGTGAAAGAGGGGTGGAAGAAGGAAAGGGAGAGATCAAACTAGGAAGACCATTAAGGAGACATAACTTTTACACTAAAATAATAATAATAATAATAATAATAATAATAAAAACAGTAGGTGGTTTTCTAAGCGGATATGTTAGGATGGGAGTGGAGCCAAGATGGCGGAGTAGAAACAGCACTTCCAAGGTGCTCTGCCCCACCCCACTTCCAAACAATGTAAAAGGGGAATCTGAACAACTTCTTGAGCCCCAGCACCACAGAACGACACAGAGAAGCTAACCTCCTGCTGAGGACAGCCCAGCAGCCCTGCAGGGAGTGGCCAGCACAGCACTCTGGGAGCAGGCAGCACAGCGTGCTGGGAACCGACAGCTCAGTGCTATGGGAGCCCAGCTCAGGCTAGCGTGAGCCCAGGTTTTAGCCCCAGGGTGACCAGGCCAGCAGCCGGCTGGAGGGACCCCAGAACACCAGCAGCTGTGGCGATTCCAGATTTATCAACACATATATGCCTAGGACAAAGTGAGAGGTTAATGCCCTATGGACTTTGGGACCAGTATTTGGGGAACGTGTCGGCTTCTTCCCCTGGGGGCGAAAAGCTGCTGAAGAAACGCTGCACAGAGGCCATTTTGCAGTGTCAGTGGCAGCTCCAGCTCCTGGTCTTCAAACTGTAGAGAGATCCAGCAACCAGTCTGGGAGTTAATCTCTCTTGCTTTAACCTGCTTGGATCTGGATTGTGGTCTTGGGGGGAGGTCTGGGGTGGGTATCCAATTTACCAGAGCGTGTGGAGGCTTTACAGAGGCCACACAGCCTCCGGAAGTTGTGAAGACTTTTGGGACCCAAGCTCTCCTGTCTGGTGGCAGAGTCCTACTGTGGCAACAAGCCCGAAAATCAAGTAATTAAGTGGCAATATGCCTAGGCAAAGGAAACAAAATAAACAGAAAAATGCAACTTTAGACTCCTATTTTGGAGGCAAAGAGGATCAAAGCATGGAACAGGAGGAGGACTGTGAGGTCAGAACTCCTGCACCAAAAGCCCCAAATGAAAATACAAACTGGCTACAGGCCATAGAGGACCTTAAGAAGCAGATAAGAGAAGTGGGGGAAAAATTGGAAAGAGACATGAGAAAAATGCAAGAAAAGTATGAAATGACAGTCAACAGCCTGACTGAGGAAAATAACACCTTAAAAATAGACTAACTCAAATGGCAAAAGAGGCCCCGAAAGGCAATGAGGAGAAGAATGCTTTAAAAAGCATGAATTTGCCAGATGGAAAAAGAATTTCAAAAGCTCACTGAAGAGATTCATTCCTTCAGAATTAGACTGGAGCAAATGGAAGCTAGTGACTTTATGAGAAATCAAGATGCTGTTAAACAGATCTGAACAAATGAAAGACTAGAAGGCAATGTGAAATATCTCATGGGAAAAACCACTGACTTGGAAAATAGATCCAGGAGAGACAATTTAAAAATTATTGGACTACCTGAATGTCATGATCAAAGAAAGAACCTAGAAATCATCCTACAAGGAATTCTCAAGGAAAATTGCCCTGATGTTTTAGACCCAGAGGTTGATATAGAAGGTTGAAAGAATCCATCAATCACCTCCTGAAAAAGATCCCCAAAAGAAAACTCCTAGGAATATTATAGCCAGGTTCCAGAATTCCCAGATCAAGGAGAAAATACTACAAGCAGCCAGGAAGAAACAATTCCAATATTGTGGAAACACAATCAGAATAGCACAGGACCTGGCAGCTTCTACACTGAGGGATTGAAGGGCATGGAATATGATATTCCACAGGGCAAAAGAGCTGGGATTGAAGCCAAGGGTCACCTACCCAACAAAACTGAGTATCTTGTTTCAGGGGAAAATATGGTCATTCAGTGGAATAGAGGACTTTCAAGCATTCTTGAAGAAAAAAACCAGAGTTTACTAGAAAATTTGACATTCAGACACAAGAAGCAAGAGATGCTTGAGAAGGTAATCAGGGAAAAGAAATCAAAAGGAACTTATCAAAGTTGAACTATTTACATTCCTACATGGAAAAACAATAACTGTGTCTGATGAAACCTTTCTCGTTATGAAAAAAAATTGAAGAAGGGCATATGAATACATATGTGAATGTGTGTATATATGTTTACAGGTATACATGGATAGAGGGCACAGGTTGAATTTGCTGGGAAGGGATGATACTTAAGGGGTGAAGTTAAGAGGTAAGAGAGGAAGTGACAAGAGGAAATGGGGAGAGACAGGGTAGGGTAAACTATCTCATGTAGAAGAGGCAAGGGGAAGTAGTTGCAGGGGAGGGGAAGAACAGGAAGGCAAAAAGGTAAAACCTTATTCTCATTGAATTTGGCTCAAGCAGAGAATCACAAACATACTAAATGGGATATCTCACCCTGCAGGAGAGTAGGGGGGAAGGGGGATGAGAGGGAGGATGATGGAGGGGAGGGCATTCTAGGGGGTGGGGAGGTTGGAAGTACCCACTTTTTTTTTTAAAGCAATTGGGGTTACACGGCCAGTCATTATTTATGTGTGGGTGCTCATTTTCTGAGGCCGGATCTGATCTCGGGTCATCCAAACTCCGAGGCCAGTGCCCTTACTCACTGAGTCACCTAGCTGCCCCTTTAGGGCAATTGGGGTTAAGTAACTTGCCCAAGGTTACACGGCTAGGTTTTTTTTTTTTGTTTGTATGGATTAAGTGTCGGAGGCCGGCTCCGAACTCAGGTCCTTCTGATTCCAGGGCCGGCGCTCTATCCACTGTGCCACCTAGCTGCCCCCGAAGTACCCACTTTCGAAGAGGGACAGGATCAAAGTAGGGAATGGACCAGGTGGGAGGTGGGGTGGGTGGGAAGGAAATATATGCAGTCTTTTACAATATATCTACTATGGTAATGTTTTGCATAGCTATACATGTACAACACATACTCAATTGCTTATCTTCCCAGAGGGAGTGGGTGACAATGGAGGAAGGGAATGGATCTGAAATTCGAAGTCTTAAAATTAAATGTTTCAAATGTATGTAAATACTATTATTAATACTATTTTGCATGTAATTGGGAGATAAGATGTTCAGCCATTGGGGCTCAGAGATTCACCTTGCCCTAATGGCAAAGTCAAAGGGGGTATGGGAGAAGATCTGGGAGAGAGCAGATTGGATTAAGGTATATCTTGTGGGACTGCTATTCTGGGGTGGTGGGTGGGGGAAAAATGGGGGAAAATTGTAATTCAAAATCTGGTGGAAATGAATTATGTAAACCAGAAGTTAATAAAACATTTTAAATAATGATAATAATAATAATAACTAACCTTTGGAGTGGCTAGGTGGAGCAGTGAATAGAGTACTAGCTCTGGAGTCAGGAGGACTTCAGTTCAAATCTGGCCTCAGACACTTAGCACTTACTAGCTGTGTGACCTTGGGTAACTCATTTAACTTCAATTGCCCTGCCTCCCCCCTCCAAAAAAGGGGAAAAAAGAAATTCATTAAAATATTTTTAAAAGATACCTAATATTTATATAGTTTTTTAAAGTTGGCAAAGTGCTTTACAAATATTTTCTCTCTCTATTCTCACAACAATGCTGAAAGGCAGATGCTCTTATAATCCCCATTTTCTAGATGAGGAAATTGAGGTAGTTAGTGTTGGAGGTAGGATTTGAACTCAGCTCTTCTTGATGCTAGGCTCACTGCACTCAACTAGCTGCCTCTCCCATTAGTATAAGATATTTTACTGCAAAAGACTCCCTCTGTCTCTCTGGTATGTTAGATATAAACATACACAGAACAAAGTGCCGTCAAAATATACATACACACAGAATCACACACAGAGAGTGGCACATACAACAGAGTCACACACAACCAGATGCACACATGCAGAGGGTCACACACAGAGTCTCACACACAAGAATCACACATACACACACACACAGACACACACACACAGACACACACAGCGTTACACATATTGTTCTTTTTGTCATTATAACCAAGTACAGAACGGAAACTGTTAACTTGCTTCCTAGTGGATAGAGTAAAAAAGGCCTAATTTCAATCCCTGCCTCTGACATAGCATCACTGTGTGACTGTGGACAAGTCACCTAACCTTTCATTGTCCCAAGTCACTTTTTCAGACTGTAAGTTTATGAGCAAGTACCCAAGCCTACTGGTAGAAGAAGTTCCCATGGCAGGCGTTCACCATTCCTCTGAAATGAAAACAACAACAACCCATTGGCTTCCTTTCCTTAAGCGCCCCCCACCATACCCTGGTATAGACTGGATTCTGGGCTCTTACAGGTTCTATCAGTAAGAGAACAAATGCTAGAAGGCCCTGCTGAATTGGCTATGTTTCTGGTATCTGACATGTCGCCTTTTCAACATCTTCCAAATGCCCGCCATCTCTCCTCTGCTCCTGCCACCCCCCTGGTATAGGACTCCATCGGCCCAGACCTGGACCTTTGCCTGCTGGTGGGTCAGCCTGCCTTAAATCTCTCCCCACTCCAATCCATCCTCTATTCAGCCACCAACACTCACCTCTCTACTCAATAAATTCCAGTGACTCCCTATTGCATCGAACAGCAAATACAAAAAGCCCTTCATAACCTAGCCCCTCCCCCACCCCATTATATACTGCTACCTGCTCTATGATTCAGTGACACCAGTTTCCTGGCTATGACTCAAACAAGACCCTTCTACCTCTTAGCTCCATATTGTCCCCCATTTCTGGAACATTCTCTCTCCTCCCCTCTGACTCCTGACTTCTCCAGCTTCCTTCAGTCTTGACTAAAATCAAACCTCCTACAGGAAGCCTTCCCCAATACCTCTTCATTCCAGTGCCTTCCCTCTGGTCATTATCTCCAATTTATCCTGTCTGTACTTTGCTTTGTAATATATTTGTTTGCCTGGTGCCTCCTCCATTAGACTTAGGCAGAGATTGTATTTTGACTTTCTTCGCATCCCTAGAGTTTAGCACAGTGTCTGTGGCATAGTAAGTATTTATCTACTCAGGACTGACATTTGCTACTTGTATGACCATGGATACATCACTTTACCTTTGAGGGTCTTTTATCTGTTCCTTTCATCTTTATGCTATATGTTCTAAGGTTCCTTTTCATCTTCTTATGATGCCATGGTCTGATTTCTTTTTAAAATTTTTATGTAGATTTCTTACATTTATATCACCTCCATTTCTGAATATATACCTCCATGCTCCTCTACCCATGGATCGATCTCTTATAGACAAAAATTAAGAGAGAGAGAGAGAGAGAGAGAGAGAGAGAGAGAGAGAGAGAGAGAGAGAGGAAGGACGGAAGGAAGGAGGGAAGGAAGGAAGGAAGGAAGGAAGGAAGGAAGGAAGGAAGGAAGGAAGGAAGGAAGGAAGGAAGAAAATAGGAAAAGAACAATTCAGCAGAATTAACCAATGCACCAAGTGAGTCTGGCAGTTTATGCAATATTTTATACCCACAGTCCCCCTCATCCACCTTTGCAAATCAGGGAAGGAGGTAGATAGTCTCATCTTTCCTTTAGGAATAAGCTCAATTTCTAAGGGTCTCTTTGAACTTGAAAATCCTGGAAGCCTATAATCTGTTCATAGGAAGGGGCTAGAGGAGAAACCAGTCTTGGAAATTTTGTACACGAGAGAACTGGCCTCAAGAGCTGAATTTATGTTTCAACAGAAGTTTTCTACTGAAAACCAGAGGTTGGGAGGTTGGCTCCCTCCTCTTCTGTCACCATCCCTGGTTTTAAATTTCTGAAACTACTTCTGAGAGAGGCTGCATTGGGGGGTTTTGTTCATTCTGTGGTTTTCTTCTGTAATTCGTTACCACTATTCTCCAATCAAATCAATTCCCTTTCTCCAACTCTCCCACTGTTGGGAATTGACTGTTTTAAACTCGCATATGACAAGTTATCTGGAAAGTGATTTTCTTCATTTCCATGCTCACCTTTTGTCATTGTTTCTTTTATTAAAAAGGATTGTTGAGGGGAGTAGTAAGTGAGGAGAGGGGATGGAGAGATAACACTTGGGCTGGTATTAGATTAAAAAAACATTCGGGGGCGGCTAGGTGGCGCAGTGAGTAGAGCGTCGGCCCTGGAGTCAGAAGGACCTGAGTTCGGATCTGGCCTCAGACACTTAACGCACACACAAACAAAAACCTAGCCATATGACCTTGGGCAAGTTACTTAACCCCAATTGCCCTCCAAAAAGAAAAAAAAAACCACAAAACATTCTGTAGTAAGTGGATCCTGACTCAGATCTGAAACACACTATTTGATATTTATCCTCACCCCCTCCACCATAAGCATCAAATAATAGTCACTCCCATTTATTGCTTAATGGTTTACAAAGCCCTTTCCCCACGATGAAGTTCGGGGAGCTAGAATATAAATGTTTCTTCTCTTTTTACATGGAGGACTCCGAGGTTTGCAAGGTTAAAGTGATTTGTCCAGGATCTCTCTATCTTTGTCTCTCTCTCCTCCCTCCTCTCTTTCCTTGTCTCTTCCTCTGTGCCTATGTCTGTCTGTCTCTCTGTCTCCCTCCCCATTTCTCTGTTTCTCTGTCTTTTTGTCTGTCTCTCTGTTTCTCTCATTCCTTACCCATCTCTCTCTGTCTCTGACTCTCTCTGTCTGTCTCCCTCCATATCTCTCTCTGTCTCTATATCTACCTCTGCCTCTTTGCTGTTTCTGTCTCTCTGTCTCGCCCCTATACCATGTTGCTTTCTGCCTAACTGATAAATAAGGGGGTAAAAATTGGGATGGAGATATTTGAAACTGGAATATGCCCATGCAAAACTGAAATTTCAAGAGGAATTATTGGAAATATATTAGTACTGGAAGTAGTATATTGCTAATTCCCCCATGGGGATCTGTCTGTCCATGGAAGCAAGTGCTAAATTGAAGGGTAGGGGATAGGGTTCTGTTGTTCAGATCTCATATTCTTTTTTTTCCTGTACACTCTTCAGAGCCCTGGGTTATTTATATCACAGTATGACATGCCTTCCATTTTCCCCATTACTGGTGCAAACCTCAGAAGCCTAGGAACAGTCATCACCCTTACTGGATGATTCAGTGCCCTTACATCATCTGCTGTTCGAGAACACAAGAAAACAAAAGCCACTTAAATCAAATGAGTTAACAAAGTGTTGCCCCAGGCAAACAATATTTGAGTAACCATATCAGACTTTGGGAAATTAAATAAGTGTGTATTATTACAGGAGTCTACTTTTCAACTCGGCTGCCAAAAAATCTGTCTTGTCGGCTTAAGGGGATTATAAAGGGTGGCAACTGGGAGTAGTGAGAAGCAGTGTGTCTAGAATGGAAAGGTCTTTCAGAACAGAAAACCTGAGGACAAGAACCGGCTTTGGTGGGTCCTAGCTGTGTGACGCTGGACAAATCATCTCATTTTTTGAGCTTGGAATTACTCACGCATAAAGTGGGTTGTTGTAAGGAAATATATGTGAGTGGGTATTACCATTATTGCTACCAATGAAGTGAATGAGGGCAATTATAACTCAGGAATACTTAATAGTTTCCATTTGTAGCATTGAGTTGTCAACAAGAAAATTTTATAGCTTTGCAGCTGCTGACCTTACCAAAGTACTTTGGAATATCTCTAGTAAAAACTCTTTCTCCTTGTGGCAGGCAATTTGATTCAATGAGTTAAATTAACAGTCCTTGGCTGCTCTAATTTGCCATTATCGAAGGCTGGACCAGGCTTTCCTAGATGTACTAGCTGAAAATAAGGCAAGGAAAGGCCATATGACTACCAAGATGGCAGAACAGTTGGTTTCTTCAGTTGTGCAAAAATCCAGAAAGAGGGAATACACCAGATAGAAGCAAAGCTGAACTCACAAGATAAAGGGAAAATGGTTTTAAAAAACCATGAATATCATCAGAGGAGCTAAATACTTGGAACTCCCACTCCACATCACCAGTACCTAACCAACTCCAAGTGTCAGGCACAGACAGAGCAAGAAACCTCATAGGCTTGTGCCTCCATGGTTCCCCATGATAGTGATGCAGCCCAATAACACCTCAGTACCCTCACCCCTATTTCACATGGCAGATACTGATTCTGCCCAGCCACCTAAAGTGAAGGGACGGTGGTTAGAGGAGGGTAGGGTGAAGATGCAGCAAGTGCAGAAATGAACCACAGAGTAGAGGGAGAAGAGAGCTCCTCCTCAAGGGGAAAAGGATTAGCAACCCAATGGAGCCTATACTTTCTTCCCAGAATTTTCTCTGAATTGACCAGGTCAACCCCCATACCTTTCAATGTGTGGAGATGAATGATGCTTAGTACACCTAGCCTTGGGGATGCATTTAGCAGTGGAATGGGAAGGGAACAAAGAGTGAGGCAAATAACTAGGGACACAAATGACTAAGAGATCAAAGTTCAAGAGAGAAGGTCTGAATGAAAAAGCTAGCTCACAAACAGAAAAAACAAAAGATAGAATTAGCAAGGCAGAATAAAGAATGAGTAATATCTAGCAGCTAGATGGCACTGCAGTGGATAGAGCACTGGACCTGAAGTCAGGAAAACCTGAGTTCTAATCTGGACTCAGACACTCACTAGCCAGGTGACTCCAGGCAAGTCACTTAACCTTGTTTGCCTCAATTTCCTCATCTGTAAAGTGAGCTGGAGAAGGAAATAGCAAACCACAGTAGTATTTGCCAAAACCCCAAATGGTGTCATGAAGAGTCAGACATGACTGAACAACCATATCTTTAAAAGAGACTAGAACACAATGAAATAGTATTATACTAGATAGATAGATAGACAGACAGACAGACAGACAGACAGACAGACAGATAGATAGATAGATAGATAGATAGATAGATAGATAGATAGATAGAATGATAAAGTCTGGAGTATAAAGAGACATTCTATGATTGGCTTTAGTTTGCTGACCATGTGGCAAAAAGACACACTGTTGTAACTGGACCTGATGTGCATTTAAATTAAACTTGGATGTGAGGTTCTTTCTCTTCCTCTATCCTGCCTATCTGCGTTCAAATGAAAGAGACATGCTGTAATATAGTGGATAGAAAAGGAATTCAGGCCCTCCCCCATCTAGGAGTGACATGTGACCCATGCCACATGTAAGTGGCCTCTGTTCCTTAGCTCTTTGCCTTTGTTCTCTTCTCTTTTAGGTGACGTGGTATTGGAGATGCTTACACCCTTGTGAGCTTTGAAAGATTGAAATTGCAAGTGCCAGAAGGTAAGTAGCTAGCATCCAAGCAGTGATTTGCCAGAAACCAGATGGTAAAAAGCAAAGTCCCAAGCAATCTGTTTGACTCAGCTTAGAATGAAGGCAGCCAAGAGAGAGCTACAGACTTTCATATGGGTTTCACTTCTTTTATTTTAAACCAGTACTTTGTTCTCAATTAGTTTTGCTGACACTAATATGATGCTTGTCTATTCCCATAGAGTCTCCTCCAACTGCCTGTTACCTGCCCATCATAATTATTTTGAATTTATTAGTACAAATACTTTCTTTTTTGTGATGGATTTAATTTCCTTCTCCTTTGATCCTCCTTTTTCTCTGAAAAGCTAAAAGTGCTGTTCAAAATCTGCTCTTTCCCTTCAGCTCCTTATTTGAAGTAATATTATTTCACCTATGCTCTTTCCCAAGAAGGTTTTCTTTGCCTTGTCCTTTTGATTGTTTCTTTTTAATTCCAGTCTATTCTGAATTTTTTTCTCATGATGGGTGGGTTACCATTCTTGTTACTCTTCTAACTTGTCTCCACTTTATTTCCTATATACCTCACAAAGATGCTGAAGCTTCTGAAGTACCAAATTTATACTCTATTCCAGGAGTGGGGAACCTGCGACCTTGAGGCCACAGGTGACCCTCTAGGTCCTCAAGCAAGCTCTTTGACTGAATCCAAACTTCACAGAACAAATCCCCTTAAGAAAATGATTTGTTCTATAAAACTTAGACTCAGTCAAAGGCTGAACCCAAGGACCTAGAGGGCCATTTGTGGCCGGGAGACCACAGGTTCTCTACCCCGTGTGCCTTTGTACGTTACCCCATTGTAATCTTACCCTGTTGTTCTGGCCTCAGATTGATTCAGGAGTAGAGTATTTTAGGTTCAATAAGCAGTTTGCTTTCAATATTGGAATAAAAAGAAACATTTATATGTTATTTAATATTTAAATTAAAAAAAATTTTAAACAAATACTTTATTAACTTCTGTTTTACATCATTTATTTCCGCCAGATTTTGAGTTACAATCATTTTCCCCCCATTATTCCCCTACCCAACCTCCCAGAATAGCAGTCCCACAAGATATCGCTTCCTCCAATCTGCTCTCTCCCATACCATCTCCCATACCCCCATCGACTTTTCCTTTAGAGGAAGATGAATCTTTGTGTCCCAATGCCTGCACATCTTATCTCCCAATTACAAGCAAAAGAGTATTAATAATTGTATTTATATATATTTGAAACATTTAATGTTATGACCCCGAATTTCAGATCCATTTCCTTCCTCCATTGTCACCCATTCCTTCTTGGTATATAAGTAATTCAGTATATGTTGTACATGTCTAGCTATGCAAAACATTGTCATGGTAGATATATTGTACAAGGCTGCTTATAATTCCCTCCCACTCATCTCACCCCCCACCTGGTCCATTCCCTACATGATCCTGTCCCTCTTCTATAGTGGGTACTTTCAACCTCCCCTCCCCCCAAGGATGCCCTCCCATCCATCATCCCTCCTCTCATCCCCCTTCCCCCTATCCTGCTGCAGGTTGAGATATCCCATTTAGTATGTATGTCATTTTCTCCCTGAACCAAATTCAATGTGAATGTGGTTTTGCCTTTTTAGCCTTCCTTATTCTCCCCTCCTTTGCAACCACTTCCCCTTGCTTCTTCTACATGGGATAGTTTACCCTACCCTGTCTCTCCCCATCTCCTCTTTCCACTTTCCTCTCTCACCTCATAATTTCATCCCTTGAGTATTCTCCCTTCCCAACAAATTCAACCTATGCCCTCTATCCATATATAACTGTAACCATATACACACACATTCACATATGTATTCATATGACCACACCCTTCTTCCATTATTTTCATAGTGAGAAAGATATCATCAGTCACAGTTATTGCTTTTCCATATAGGAATGTAAATAGTTCAACTTTGATAAGTTCCTTTTGATTTTTTTCCCCTGATTACCTTCTCAGGCATCTCTTCCTTCTTGTGTCTGGATGTCAAATTTTCTATTCAATTCTGGTTTTTTCCTCAAGAATGCTTGAAAGTCCTCTATTCCACTGAATGACCATATTTTCCCCTGAAACAAAATACTCAGTTTTGCTGGGTAGGTGACCCTTGGGTTCATTCCCAGTTCTTTTGCCCTCTGGAATATCATATTCCATGCCCTTCGATCCCTCAGTGTAGAAGCTGCCAGGTCCTGGGCTATTCTGATTGTGTTTCCACAATATTGAAATTGTTTCTTCCTGGCTGCTTGGAGTATTTTCTCCTTGATCTGGGATTCTGGAACCTGGCTATAATATTCCTGGGAGTTTTCTTTTTGGGATCTTTTTCAGGAGGTGATCTGTGGATTCTTTCAACCTCTATTTTGCCCTCTGGATCTAAAACATCAGGGCAGTTTTCCTTGAGAATTTCTTGAAGGGTGATTTCTAGGTTCTTTCTTTGATCATGGCTTTCAGGTAGTCCAATAATTTTTAAATTGTCTCTCCTGGATCTATTTTCCAGGTCAGTGGTTTTTCCCATGAGATATTTCACATTGCCTTCTAATCTTTCATTTGTTTGGATCTGCTTAACAGCATCTTGATTTCTCATAAAGTCATTAGCTTCCATTTGCTCCAGTCTAACTCTGAAGGAATGACTCTCCTCAGTGAACTTTTGAGATTCTTTTTCCATCTGGCAAATTCGACTTTTTAAGGCATTCTTCTCCTCATTGCCCTTTTGGGCCTCCTTTGCCATTTGAGTTAGTCTATTTTTTAAGGTGTTGTTTTCCTCAGTCAGGCTGTTGACCCTCATTTCATACTTTTCCTGCATCCTTCTCATTTCTCTTTCTAATTTTTCCTCCACTTCTCTTATTTGATTTTTAAAGTCCTTCTTAAGGTCCTCTATGGCCTGCAACCCGCTCATGTTTTCCCCTGGGGCTTTTGGAGCAGGACTTCTGACCTCACAGTCCTTTTCCTGCTCTATGCCCCCAAAATAGGAGTCTAGGGTTGCATTTTTCTGTTTCCTTTGCCTTGGCATGTTGCCACTTAATTGCTTGACTTTGGGCTTGTTGCCACACTATGGCTTTAAGGCCAGATAGAGGAATTTTCGTCCCGAACGTGTGGGGGGCAACTTCCGTTTCTGGCAAGCTGTAAACCCACCCACAACTTCCACCCTAGATCACAATCCAGATCCAGGGAGGTTAAAGCAAGAGCCATTACCCCCCAAGACTGATTGCTGGATCTCCCCACTATTTGTAGGCTGGGAGCCGGAAATGCCTATGAAAACTACAAAATGGCGTGTCTCCTCAGTGGCTTCTAGCCCCCAGGGGAGGGAGCTGACGCATTCCCCATATACAGGTCCCAAAGTCCATAGGACACTAACCTCTTACTTTGTCCTAGGCAAGTCTATGTTGATAATTCTGGAGTCTCCACAGCTCCTGGTGTTCTGGGGTTCCTCCAGCCGGCTGCTGGCCCTGCCGCCCTGGGGCTAAAACCTCGGCTCACGTGGACCTGGGCTCGGCTCGGCTCGGCTCCTGCTCGCTTCGATCTGCGAGCTGCCAGCTCCCAGACCGCTGTGCTGGTCCTTCCTGCAGGGTGCTGGGCTGTCCTCAGAGGGAGGTTAGCTTCTCTGTGTCGTTCTGTGGGTGCTGGGGCTCCAGAAGTTGTTCAGAGTCCTTTTTTACATAGTTTGTGGAGAATCTGGGGGCAGAGAGGCTTGGACAAGCTGTTTCTACTCCGCCATCTTGGCTCCGCCCTCCAAAAAAAATTTTTTAAATCACATAGCTCTAGCATGGCAAGACTGAGGATATTCATTGAGGACACTCCCAGTTTATTCAGCTTAGCAAAGCACCCATGCCTCTGAGTTGTCTATGGTCATCTGCTAACTAGCATCAGTGAAAGGCTGGAGTAGTTGTTTGTTTGTTTGTTTGTTTTATTCAAGTGACCAGGATGTGATGTCAACAGGAAGTTGATGTCATTAGTGAGTAAAATTTCAAGAACAGTTTCAATAACTTTTGTAGAAAAATTAGCCAAATTTGTATGGAAGCATGAGGTAAGGATATTGTTCCTGCCATAACTATCCTTACCGTTTTATGTTGTGCTTTGTTCTTAGAAATATCAATTCTTATTTTATTTTATTTTGGAGGGGGGAGGGCAAGGCAATTGGGGTCAAATAACTTGCCCGAGGTCACATAGCTAGTAAGTATCAAGTGTCTGAGGCTGGATTTGAACCCAGATCCGACTGACTCCAGGGCCGGTGCTCTATTCATTGCATGACCTAGCTGCCCCAGAAATATCAATTCTTGAAAAATGTGGTGTCAAACAGGAGCAGTGTTATTTGGTGGGAGTCACTCTGTGACCCAAGTCATAATATCCATTCCTATCCCCCCATGACTGGTTTCTATTCCTAAGGCAAAATTATGTGTCTCTGGTTCTACCTCCTGCTCTTTTTTCCCGTGAACTACCTGCCCTTGGGAAGCCATGCATTCTCTGTCCTGGGGTGGTATGCAATTCTGAGAGACACGACACTCTCTCAGAGAAGGTAGCCTCCAAAAATGCCCTTTGCTTCTGGAAGAAGTTCATTAACCCGTACCTGTCTCTTATGGAGACACAGTATGGTATAGTGAAAAGAGTCTACCTCAAAGCCAGAAAGGCATGGGTTAAAGTCTCACCTTGGAATATTTTGTGACCTTGAACAAGTTACTCCACCTCTTAGTGTTCTAGGCAACTCTCTAAAGCTGTAAGTGATAGAGAAAGCACCACCTTGCATTGAGAGAGGAGTGTCTTAACCCAGAAAGTTCTCCATACCAGTGAAAGCATAGGTCTACTCCCAATAGTGATGCCCCCCCCCCCCATGGAAATGTTTTTCAGTGGAACGCTTTCCTTTCACCTTCTGCAGTGAGAGCCCTCCTTTTCCATCCCTTTCCACTCCCCTATTACAATACCTCTTCTCCACTGCATTTATCTTATTTTCCCACATAGTATAGTGGTAACAAGGCACATGGGAACTCACGACTCCTGGGACTTGAGGGCTCAAAAGTCCTTTTTCTTTTCACAGAGTCCTCACACAACTCCATTTGTTTGCAGTATCTATATGGGGCAGGTTGCTCTGTTGGTTTCCAGGGTCTGATACACCTTCTCTGCTTCTCCATTCCTCAAAGTCACTTCATCCCTAGCATGGCCACCTCTTTGTATCTATGTCTGTCTGGAGTATGTGCCTCTGATCCCTTCTGGATGCGGTACCTCCTACCAGTTGAGTAGCTTGGCTTCAAAACAACATGGCTGATGGGGGACAGAGCTCATAGTCTCTATGGAGTCCCTATTCCCAACTAGAGACTTCAGGGAATTTTCCCTTGAGGGAGATCTGAAGTTCTTAGTTGAGCTGAGCTATGTAAACCACAATGGGAGGGCTCATTCACTTTGTTTTGCCTGGCATATATTCTAACATTTATACTTTTTCTGATTTATGTTATGCTATCGAACTTAGACAAATGGGTTTATTTGCTATTTTTCATATGTGTTCATTGTAGAACTAGGATTTTGTGGGAAGGGAGTCAAGTCTTGGCTATATAGCTCAGGGTCCTCTTTCCCTATTAAGAGACAGTGATCTAGTGATAAGCACAAGTTAACCCTAAATGATGTCCCTTCGATAAACAAAATGTAAGGGAGCAAGTAGCTCTAATTCCAGTTCAGTAAGAGAAGAGATTAGAAAGCCTCTGGTCCCAACGTCCTGCTTCCCTCCTGAGAGGAATCAAAAAGGTGGGGGAGGAGACTCGAGACATATCTTTTCTCACCCCCCTGTGTGACACATCTAGACATACATAGTCAACATCGGCAAAACAACAAACCACAAGATATATCTTATATATCTATATACACATACATCTATATGCACATATACACATATATAACCATACATATGCATATGTGTGTATACAGACATATACCAAAAAGCTGGTACTAGTTACAATGAAAGAAACACTAAAAGCTTTTTTTGATCAATAAGAGTAAAGCAAAATATCCCTTTTTTTAAACCACTGTTATTTAATGCAGTTCTAGAAATGCTAATGATAGTAATAAATCAATTGAAGAGAATTAGAGGCATAAAACTTGGCAAAGAGGAAAGAAAATCATTCCTATTTGTAGACAATATGATGGTTTACTTATAAAATCCCAGAGTCAACAAAGCAACTAATTGAGATAATTAATAGCTTTTGCAGAATACGAAATGAATAAACAAAATGAATCCAAAAAATCTTCAGCATTTTAATGTGCTCAAATGCTCATATGGATCTATGATCTTATCCATTCCTCCTATAATGCCTTCCAATCCTGAATGACTCTTCTGTGTGTCTAATCATTTTGCCACAGGGTGACCACTTAAGGTGTTACACTCCTTTCTCACTTTCTCTTGACACCATAAGAATACCAATGGAATAAGTGATGTGCCTAATTGTAATCCTTCTCCCTTGTCATATGCCCAGTCTATCTTCTTTTCTTACTCTAACACTCTCTCTATGGTACTCCCACAAGTTACTCTTATGTGCACAGACTAAGTACCTAGACCAAGTTCACCAAAGGATTTCATGCAGCCTAAGAAAAATGTAGGGTTGCCACTGCACACTCTCCTGTTTGTCACATGACCCTCAGCAACCAACCATCATCAATCTATCTCTAGTCTAACCTATCTGCAACCCAAATAAGTTTAGCCTATTTTAATTTTGTTCCTTACCTACTGCCAAGTAGTGCAAGTCTGACCTAGACAGTGGCTACTACCTTTTAATTATAGAAGTACCTTTGGGTAGCTATCCCTACTACTGTAGCTCACAAACCCCCACCAGTGTTTTCCACTATAACAATCAGCCCATAGACTTAATTAGCTTTTAGGAAAGGCATTTAATAAAATGATATAGTAAAAACAATTGGTATAAAACATCTACATCCCCCCTCCCCCAAAAATCTGGAATGTACTATCCCACAAATACACACCACATCCATGGGAAAAGTTCACTCAAAAATGTCTCAATACAATGGGAGTGAGATATACCTGTGTGGAAAATAACTCACAACTCCTGTTACTTCAGGGACTGTAAGGCTTTTCTTTCCTCATAAATTCCTCACATAGCTCCTCTTGAGTGTAGCTTTTTGATGATTGAGCCCCTGAGCTTGATTTTTAAACTGTTAACTGGCTAGCTGTTTTTATATATGAGCCCAAGGGGCATGACTTTCAGATCTACAGTGCCAGACACACAGAGGGAACGTAATAAATGGCTCTTTACTTCATTTAACTTGGTATCAATTAAAGAATGTGAAGTTTGGATTCAGTTATAGGGCCATGTTTGATGACATATAGGGCCACATGTGGCCTCAAGGCTGCAGGTTCCATACCCCTGGATCTAGATTAATACTTTACTCTGTTTCCCCATACTAGAACTCAAAATGGATAAGTGATACTATTTATTTTAAAAGCAATTGAGGTTAAGTAACTTGCTCAAAGTTACACAGCTAGTCATTATTTATATGTGGATGCCTATTTTCTGAGCCCGGTTTCTATCCCGGGTCATCCCAAATCCGAGGCCGGCATTCTTACTCACTGCGCCACCTAGCCGCCCCTGTGATACTATTTTTTAAAAAAGAAAAAGAGAATTATGTCAAGTATCTTTCACATCAATGACTAGTAGAGCATTTTTTTTAAACAAATGCTTTATTAACTTCTGTTTTACATCATTCATTTTCGCCAAATTTTGAGTTACAATTATTCCCCCCCTGTTTTTCCCCTACCCACCCTCCCAGAATAGCAGTCCCACAAGATATCGCTTCCTCCAATCTTCTCTCTCCCATACCTTCTCCCATACCCCCTTCTACTTTTCCATTAAAGGAAGGTGAATCTTTCTGTCCCAATGCCTGCACATCTTATCTCCCAATTACAAGCAAAAGAGTATTAATAATGGTATTTATATATATTTGAAACATTTAATCTTAAGACCTCTAATTTCAGATCCATTTCCTTCCTCTCTGGTCACCCATTCCCTCTGGGAAGATAAATAATTCAGTGTATGCTGTACATGTCTAGTTATGCAAAACATTACCATAGTAGATATATTGGACAAGGCTGCTTATAATTCCCTCCCACCCATCCCACCCCCCACCTGGTCCATTCCCTACTTGATCCTGTCCCTCTTCTATAGTGGGTACCTCCAACCTTCCCTCACCCCAAGGATGCCCTCCCATACATCATCCCTCCTCTCATCCCCCTTCCCCCTATTCTGCTGCAGGTTGAGATATCCCATTTAGTATGTATGTCATTCTCTCCCAGAACCAAATTCAATGAGAGTGTGGTTTTGCCTTTTTGCCTTCTTATTCTTCCCCTCCCTTGCAACCACTTCCCCTTGCTTCTTCTACATGAGATAGATTACCCTACTCTGTCTCTCCCCATCTCCTCTTGCCACTTTCCTCTCTCACCTCATAATTTCACCCCTTAAGTATCCTCCCTTCCCAACAAATTCAACCTATGCCCTCTATCCTTGTATAACTGTAAACAAATACACACACATTCACATATGTATTCATATGACCACACACCCTTCTTCCATTGTTTTCATACTGAGAAAGATTTCCTCAGTCACAGTTATTGTTTGTCCATATAGGAATGTAAATAGTTCAACTTTGATAAGTTCCTTTTGATTTCTTTTCCCTGATTACCTTCTCAGGAATCTCTTGCTTCTTGTGTCTGGATGTCAAATTATCTATTCAACTCTGGTTTTTTCCTCAAGAATGCTTGAAAGTGCTCTATTCCACTGAATGACCATATTTTCCCCTGAAACAAAATACTCAGTTTTGCTGGGTAGGTGACCCTTGGGTTCATTCCCAGCTCTTTTGCCCTCTGGAATATCATATTCCATGCCCTTCGATCCCTCAGTGTAGAAGCTGCCAGGTCCTGGGCTATTCTGATTGTGTTTCCACAATATTGAAATTGTTTCTTCCTGGCTGCTTGGAGTATTTTCTCCTTGATCTGGGGATTCTGGAACCTGGCTATAATATTTCTGGGAGTTTTCTTTTTGGGATCTTTTTCAGGAGATTATCAGTGGATTCTTTCAACCTCTATTTTGCCCTCTGGATCTAAAACATCAGGGCAATTTTCTTTGAGAATTTCTTGAAGGGTGATTTCTAGGTTCTTTCTTTGATCATGGTTTTCAGGTAGTCCAATAACTTTAAATTGTCTCTCCTGGATCTATTTTCAAGGTCAGTGGTTTTTCCCATGAGATATTTCACATTGTCTTCTACTCTTTCATTTGTTTGGATCTGCTTAACAGCATCTTGATTCCTCATAAAGTCATTAGCTTCCATTTGCTCCAGTCTAACTCTGAAGGAATGACTCTCCTCAGTGAACTTTTGAGATTCTTTTTCCATCTGGCAAATTCGACTTTTTAAGGCATTCTTCTCCTCATTGCTGTTTTTGGCCTCCTTTGCCATTTGAATTAGTCTATTTTGTAAGGTGTTGTTTTCCTCAGTCAGGCTGTTGACCCTCATTTCATACTTTTCCTGCATCCTTCTCATTTCTCTTCCCAATTTTTCCTCCACTTCTCTTATTTGATTTTTAAAGTCCTTCTTAAGGTCCTCTATGGCCTGCAACCCGCTCATGTTTTCCCCTGGGGCTTTTGGAGCAGGACTTCTGACCTCACAGTCCTCTTCCCGCTCCATGCTTCGGCCCTCCTTGCCCCCAAAGTAGGAGTATAGGGTTGCATTTTTCTGTTTAATTTGTTTCCTTTGCCTTGGCATGTTGCCACTTAATTACTTGACTTTTGGGCTTGTTGCCACAGTATGGCCTGGCGCCAGAAGGGAATTTTCATCCCGAACTGTGGGGGTTGCCAACTTCTGTTTCTGGCAAGCTAGAAACCCACCCACGACCTCCACCCCAGATCACAATCCAGATCCAGGGAGGTTAAAATAAGAGCGATTACCACCCCCCCCCCAAGTCTGATCACTGGATCTCCCTACAATTGGCAGGCCAGGAGCTAGAGCTGCCTCTGAAAACTACAAAATGGCATGTCTCCTCAGCGGCTTCTAGCCCCCAGGGGAGGAAGCCGACGCGTTCCCCAAATACTGGTCCCAAAGTCCATAGGGCACTAACCTCTCACTTTGTCCTAGGCATGTCTACGTTGATAATTCTGGAATCCCCACAGCTGCTGGTGTTCTGGGGACCCTCCAGACGGCTGCTGGCCCTGCCGCCCTGGGGCAAAAACCGAGACTCAGGTGGACCTGTGCTCAGCTCTCTGCACATTTCGGGATGCACTGCTGGTGCTGGGCTGGTCCTTCCTGCAGGGCTGCTGGGCTGTCCTCAGCAGGAGGTTACCTTCTCTGTGTCATTCTGTGGGTGCTGGGGCTCCAGAAGTTGTTCAGAGTCCCCTTTTACATAGTTTGGAGGTAGTCTGTGGGAAGAGTGTATTGGACGTGCTGTTTCTACTCCACCATCTTAGCTTCACCTAAAAGAGCATTTTTAACAAAACAAGGGTTATAAAAGATAAGTAATTTTGATTGAATAATAAGAACAATAGCTAAAATTTGCATAGTACTTTAAGGTTTGCAAAGTGCTTTACAAATATTATCTCATCTGATCCTCACAACAATCCTGGGAGGTAGGTGCTATTATTAGCTCCATTTTATAGATAAGGAAACATAGGCCAACAAGACTTAAATGCCTTGTCCAAGGTATCATAGCTAGCAAATGTCTGAGGCCAGATTTAAACTTTGACTTTTCTGACTCCAGATGTAACACCCTATTTACTGTACCACCTAGGAGTGTAGATTAAAATAGCTTATAGGACAACTGTTCTATTTACAATGGATATTTATCTTCTCCAGGCAAAAGCAATGTTTAAAACAAAACACACTATAAGTGAATATTGACAAAGACTTAAAACATGGAGCATCAGCTTTTTATTATCCAGTCTTAGAAAGTTGATCCTTAAGGCAACAAAACATGCAACATTTCCCAGGACTGATGAATTGCTACTTCACCTTCACATTTGTTCTGCATTATCCAAATAGTTACTTCAACATCCCTCCTTCTGTCAAGCCTGCCTATGACTTGGGCTAATCTTCCTGTTGGTGGTCTTCTTCTCTGAGAAAGGCATAATTGCTAAAAATTCCTGCTGCCAGTCAGCTCTGACTGAGAGATGCAGGAGCTCCCAAACGATCTGGCTCATTCAGTTGCCTCCAAGACTGGAAAGGTCCATCTCAAGATCATTGTTTAATCACATATGCTCAGGGTAAAAAAAAAACACGAACAAAGGAGGCAACCAAAACTTAAGATCCAGTCTCAGCCTCACCCAACTAATATGTGTTCTTGATTCTATGTGCAACTAGTCGACATTGCTGCTGTGGTGTGTGGTCTATACTTGGGAAATCGCAGGGAGAATTCTAAGCCACATGTTCAGGGGATGGGGAAAAAACAGAGAGAGTAGAACTTAGTTCTCCCTTTCAAATGTACTGAGGGAGGGGTTCTTCCAGGCTCAGTGGTCAATCCTCTTCCATCCAGTGCCCTCCAACTCTTCTATCCCAGGGACCACAGATTGCTGTTTAGCCCCAAATCCTTAACAACTGACCAGATGTATCCCTGGAAGTCGTCACAGGAGCTCAATCCCAAGCATAGCCTTGGAAGTGTGATGGAACCCCGTTTCACATGAAATGTGAAGTTGGCAAGAGAAGGGAAGCCGTCAACTAAGGGAAAAAATCTTTCCGGTAAATTCTTCTGATAAGGGTCTGATGTCCAGGATATATAAAGAGTTAATACAGCTGTATAAGACTTCAAACAATCCCCCGGTGAAAGGTGGTCAAAGAATATGAACAGCATTCAGAAGCCTTGCCAACTATTTACAATCATCACAGATCTGTCACTGCTAATAAGAGAAATGAAGGCAGGAAGGCAATAAACATTTATTAAGCACCGAATATGTGTCAGACACTGCGTTAAGTGCATTACAAATATCTTCTCCTTCTGCCTAGGAAAACAAAAGAACTCTTGAGATTTTAATGCACACACATCAAATTGGCAGTGATGACAGAAGATGGACATATTCCATGAAAGAAAAGGAATAGAGAGACGGTCATAGGTGTGTAGTGTTAATGGCATTGTGAACTGCTCCAATTATTCTGGAAAGCAATTTAGAATTATGCTATAGCAAAAAGTCTAAGATGTCCATACCCTTTGACCCAGAGATCCCATGGCTAGGCACAAGCCCTAAGAAGATATAAGGAAGGAAACTATATCCTGCTAAAAGGCAATATCATTACTGAATATATATGCACCAAGTGGTATAGCATCCAAATTCCTAGAGAAGAAATTAAAGGAATTAGAGGAAGAAATAGATAGGAAAACTATACTAGTGGGGGACCTTAATATCCCCCTTTCTGAACTTGATAAATCTAACCTCAAAATAAACAAGAAAGAAGTTAAGCAGGTGAATAGAATTTTAGAGACTCTAGATATGATGGATCTCTGGAGAAAACTGAATGGCAATAAAAAGGAATTTACTTTCTTCTCAGCAGTGCATGGTACATACTCAAAAATCAACCATATACTAGGGTATAAAAACCTCACAATTCAGTGCAGAAAGGCAGAAATATTAATTAAATGCATCATTCTCAGATAATGATGCAATAAAAATTATGTGCAATAAAGGGCCATGGAAAGGAAGACTAAAAACTAATTGGAAGTTAAACAATTTAATCCTCAAGAATGGGTGGGTAGGGGCAGCTAGGTGGCGCAGTGAGTAGAGCGTCAGCCCTGGAGTCAGAAGGACCTGAGTTCGGATCCAGCCTCAGACAGTTAATGCATACACAAATAAAAACCTAGCCGTGTGGCCTTGGGCAAGTTACTTAACCCCAATTGCACTCCAAACCCCCCCCCCAAAAAAAAAGAATGGGTGGGTCAAACAAGAAATTATAGAAACAATCAATAATTTCATTCAAGAGAATGATAATAATGAGACAACATACGAAAATCTGTGAGATGCATTAAAAGCAGTTCTTAGGGGAAGTTTTATATCCCTGAGCACATGCTTAATTAAAGCAGAGAGAAGGGAGGTCAATGAATTGGACATGCAATTGAAAAAGCTAGAAAAAGAACAAATTGAAAATCCCCAATTTAGTACTAAATTAGAAATATTGAAAACTAAAGGAGAGATTAATAAAATTGAAATTAAGAAAACTATTGAATTAATAAATAAAACTAAGAGCTCGTTTTATGAAAAAAACCAATAAAATTGATAGACTCTTAGTCAACATGATAAAAAAAAAAGAAAGAAGAAAACCAAATTATGAGTATCAAAAATAAAAAGGGAATCTACCCCCAATGAAGAGGAAATCAAAAACATAATGAGGAATTATTTTTCCCAATTGTATGCACATAAACATGACAATCTTTAGTGAAATGGATGAATATCTACAAAATTACAAGTTGCCCAGATTAACTGAAGAGGAGGTGAATTACCTAAATAACCCCATCTCAGAAAAATAAATCAAACAAGCCATCAATGAACTCCCTAGGAAAACCTCTCCAGGGCCAGATGGGTTTTCTAGTGAATTCTATCAAACACTTAAAGAACAATTGATTTCAGTACTCTACAAACTATTTGGGAAAATCAGTGAAGAAGTAGTCTTACCAAATTCTTTCTATGACACAAATATGGTACTGATTTCTAAATCAGGAAGAGATAAAACAGAGAAAGAAAATTATAGACCAATTTCCCTCATAAATTTAGATGCAAAAAATTTAAATAAAATACTAGCCAAAAGACTCCAACAACTTATCACAAAAATAATACACTTTGATCAGGTAGGATTTATTCCGGGAATGCAAGGATGATTTAATATTAGGAAACCATCAGTATAATTGAGCATATCAACAATAAAACTAGCAGAAACCATATGATTATCTCAACAGATGCATAAAAGGCTTTTGACAAAGTACAACATCCATTCCTATTAAAAACACTACAAAATATAGGAATAAATGGAGCCTTCCTTAAAATAGTTGATAGCATCTATTTAAAACCATCAGCAAGTGTTATATGCAATGGGGATAAACTAGAAGCTTTTCCAACAAAATCAGGAGTGAAACAAGGGTGTCCACTATCACCCCTCTTATTCAATCTGGTACTAGAAACGTTAGCAGTAGCAATTAGAGAAGAAAAAGAAATCAAATGAATCAAATCAGGCAAAGAAGAGACCAAGCTACCACTCTTTGCAGATGATATGATGATATACTTAGAGAATCCTAGAGAATCAAGTAAAAAAGTACTTGAGACAATAAATAAATTTGTCAAAGTTGCAGGTTATAAAATAAACCCACATAAATCCTTGGCATTCCTGTATATCTCTAATGAAACTCCACAGCAAGAGACAGAAAGAGAAATCCCATTTAAAGTCACTGTAGACATCATAAAATATTTAAGAATCTACCTGCCAAAACAAAGCCAGAATCTATATGATCACAACTACAAAACACTTCTCACACAAATAAAATCAGATCTAACTAATTAGAAAAATATCAATTGCTCGTGGCTGAGTCGAGCTAATATGACAAAAATTGACAATTTTACCAAAACTAAACTATACATATTAGTGCGATACCAATCAATTTACCAAAAAACTACTTTTTAGAATTAGACAAAATAATAACAAAATTTATTTGGAAAAACAAAGGGTCTAGAATATCAAGGGAATTAATGAAAAGAAAAGCTAGGGAAGGTGGACTAGCTATGCCAGATTTTAATCTGTATTATACAGCAGCAGTCATCAAAACTGCTTGGTACTGGCAGAGGAGTAGAGTAGTGGATCAATGGAATAGATTGGGTGCAGGAGACTCAGCAGTTAATGAATATAGTAATCTATTGTTCGATAAACACAAAGACCCCAGTTTTGGGGATAAGAATGCACTATTTGACAAAAACTGCTGGGAAAACTGGAATACAGTATGGCAGAAACTGGACATAGATCATTACCTAATTCCATATACCAAAATCAAGTCTAAATGGGTGCATGATCTAGGTATAAAGGATGATACTGTAAGCAATGTGGGAAAGCAAGGAATAGTTTACTTGTCAGATTTGTGGAGAGGGGAAGACTTTAGGACCAAACAAAAATTAGGGAACATTATAAAATGCAAAATGGATAATTTTGATTACATTAAATTGAAAAGCTTCTGTACAAACAAAGTCAATGTAACCAAGATCAAGAGGGAGGTGGGAAATTGGGAAATAATTTTTACAACCTATGTCTCTGATAAAGGACTCATTTCTAAAATTTACAGAGAATTGAGTCAAATCTATATGAATACAAGTCATTCCCCAATTGATAAATGGTCAAAGGATATTAACAGACAGTTTTCAGAGAAAGAAATTAAAGATATCTATAAACATATGAAGAAAAGCTTTAAATCACTATTGATTAGAGAAATGCAAATCAAAACAACTCTGACCACATCTCTCCAGTCAGATTGGCTAAGATGACAAAACAAGAAAATGACAAATGCTGGAGTGGATGTGGGCAAATTGGAACACTAAGGCATTGCTGGTGGAGTTGTGAACTTATCCAACCATTCTGGAGAGCAATCTGGAATTATGCCCAAAGGGCTATAAATAATTTCATACCCTTTGACCCAGCAATACCACTTCTAGGGTTATATCCCAAAGAGATCATAGAAGAGGGAGGAAGACCCATATGTGCAAAAATATTTATAGCAGCTCTGTTCGTGGTTGCAAAGAATTGGAAACTGAAGGGGTGCCCATCAATTGAGGAATGGCTAAACAAGTTGTGGTATATGAATGTAATGGAATATTATTGTGCTATAAGAAATGAGGAGGAGACGGTTTTCCTATTTACCTGGAGAAGCTTATACAAACTGATGCTGAAAGAGAAGAGTAGAATCAGAAGAAATTTGTATACAATCACAGACACAACATATGTGTGATGACCAACTATGACAGACTGGACTCTTTTCAGCAATGCAGTGATATAAGTCAATCCTGAAAGACTCATGAAGGAGAGAAATGTGACATCCAAAGATATAACTAGAAAGAACTGAGCCTGAATCCTGATGGAAGCAAACTAATTGATCTTTTTCTTTTCATTGTCTGGTTTTATTTCTTCTTTATCATTTTCCATCCCACCTAGTACAATATGCCTTTGTAATTGGACTAATGTCTAATATGAACGTATTTGCAGATCCTGTACTGGACTATATGTGGTTGTGGGGTGTAGGGGGAGGGAAGTAAAGGAAATCTGAAAATCAAAGAACTATGGAATTAAATATTGTTAACTGAAACTAAACTAATAAATTAATTTAAAATAAAAAATAAATACAAACAAACAAACAAAAAAGACATGGAAACAAAATAGATGCCCATTGAGTGGGGAATGGCCAAATAAGTTGTGGTCCGTGAATGTTACTCTGGTATATACATATAGATAGATAGATAGATTGATTGATAGATTGATAGATAGATAGATAGATAGATAGATAGATAGATAGGTAGATTGATAGATAGAGATAGAGATATGTGAGTATAAACATTGAATGTTACTGTGCTATAAGAAATGACAAGAACTTGGGGCGGCTAGGTGGCAAAGTGAGTAGAGTGCCGGCTCTGGAGTCAGAAGGACCTGAGTTCGGATCCGGCCTCAGACACTTAACCCACACAAACAAAAACCTAGCTGTGTGACCTTGGGCAAGTTACTTAACCCCAATTGCCCTCCAAAAAGCAAAAAAATTAAAAATAAAAAATAAAAGAAATGACAAGTACAATGAATACAAAGAAGCATGAAATGACTTCTCTGAATTGATGCAAAGTAAATAAAATTGGGAAAACACAAAAGACAATGAATCCAACAATGTAAACAGAAAGAATAAAAAAATATGTAACTGAATGCTGTGTAATTGTAGTAATCACTGTGAATTGTCTCTGGAGAAGTGCTAGGAAAACATACCATTCTCCTTCCACGTAAGATGTTGGGGATTACAGATGTACAATGCTGGGGATACTGTTGAACAGAGTGGCTGCTTTTTATTATCTCTTTCTTTTTAATCTCTTTTACCAGAGATGACATTTTGGATAAGGGAGGAAGACAGGCTAAATCCAGATAGACTAACTCAAATGGCAAAGGAGGCCCAAAAGGGCAATGAGGAGAAGAATGCCTTAAAAAGTCGAATTTGCCAGATGGAAAAAGAATCTCAAAAGCTCACTGAGGAGATTCATTCCTTCAGAGTTAGACTGGAGCAAATGGAAGCTAATGACTTTATGAGAAATTAAGATGCTGTTAAGCAGATCCAAACAAATGAAAGAATAGAAGGCAATGTGAAATATCTCATGGGAAAAACCACTGACCTGGAAAATAGATCCAGGAGAGACAATTTAAAAATTATTGGACTACCTGAAAGCCATGATCAAAGAAAGAACCTAGAAATCACCCTTCAAGAAATTCTCAAGGAAAATTGCCCTGATGTTTTAGATCCAGAGGGCAAAATAGAGGTTGAAAGAATCCACAGATCACCTCCTGAAAAAGATCCCAAAAGAAAACTCCCAGGAATATTATAGCCAGGTTCCAGAATCCCCAGATCAAGGAGAAAATACTACAAGCAGCCAGGAAGAAACAATTTCAATATTGTGGAAACACAATCAGAATAGCCCAGGACCTGGCAGCTTCTACACTGAGGGATCGAAGGGCATGGAATATGATATTCCAGAGGGCAAAAGAACTGGGAATGAACCCAAGGGTCACCTACCCAGCAAAACTGAGTATTTTGTTTCAGGGGAAAATATGGTCATTCAGTGGAATAGAGCACTTTCAAGCATTCTTGAGGAAAAAACCAGAATTGAATAGAAAATTTGATATCCAGACACAAGAAGGAAGAGATGCCTGAGAAGGTAATCAGGGAAAAGAAATCAAAAGGAACTTATCAAAGTTGAACTATTTACATTCCTATATGGAAAAGCAATAACTGTGAGTGATGATATCTTTCTCACCATGAAAATAATGGAAGAAGGGTGTGTGGTCATATGAATACATATGTGAATGTGTGTGTATATGGTTACAGTTATATATGGATAGAGGGCATGGGTTGAATTTGTTAGGAAGGGAGAATACTCAAGGGATGAAATTATGAGGTGAGAGAGGAAAGTGGCAAGAGGAGATGGCGAGAGACAGGGTAGGGTAAACTATCTTATGTAGAAGAAGCAAGGGGAAGTGGTTGCAAGGGAGGGAGAGAATAGGAAGGCTAAAAAGGCAAAACCACAGTCTCATTGAATTTGGTTCAGGGAGAGAATGACATACATACTAAATGGGATATCTCAACCTGCAACAGAATAGGGGGAAGGGGGATGAGAGGAGGGATGATGGATGGGAGGGCATCCTTGGGAGGAGGGGAGGTTGGAAGTACCCACTATAGAAGAGGGACAGGATCATGTAGGGAATGGACCAGGTGGGGGGGTGGGATGAGTGGGAGGGAATTATAAGCAGCCTTGTACAATATATCTACTATGATAATGTTTTGCATAGCTAGACATGGACAACATATACTGAATTACTTATCTCCCAAGAGGGAATGGGTGACAAGGGAGGAAGGAAATGGATCTGAAATTCGAGGTCTTAACATTAAATGTTTCAAATATATATAAATACTATTATTAATACTCTTTTGCTTGTAATTGGGAGATAAGATGTGCAGGCATTGGGACAGAAAGATTCACCTTTCTCTAATGGAAAAGTCGAAGGGGGTATGGGAGAAGGTATGGGAGAGAGAAGATTGGAGGAAGCGATATCTTGTGGGACTGCTATTCTGGGAGGTTGGGTAGGGGAATAACGCGGGGGAAATGATTGTAACTCAAAATCTGGCGGAAATGAATGATATAAAACAGAAGTTAATAAAGCATTTGTTTAAAAAAATAAAATAATAAAAATAGAATAAAATAAATAAAAGAAAAAGATGATATTAATTGAAAGAAGACAAAATGTACTTTTAAAAAGAAAATGAAGCAAGCAAATGGGGAGTCTTGAAAGCCTTGGTAAGTTGTCATCTCTACATTAAATAGCAGGGTGAGCATGAGTGTCTCTATTTATACGAATGATGTGAAGCTCTCTGACTGTGGGAAGGGGTCCAGGGTGACTAAATTGGAACCTAAATATTGGATCTGCTGGAGCGGCAGGGCCAGATGTTCCTTCTAAATATTTACAGAATTGCCTCTCACCATAACCTCTTATTCAGTAGCCCTACTTCATTAGCAGAGCCACCTACATGGAAATTCTGCCCCCAGAATCCATTAAAGTGGAAATTCTGCTGTGACCTTTCATTCACAATTACCTACTTTGCCCTATCCAGTCCTTCTCTCTCCTGCAAGGTTAAATTCCTCTGAGCCAGATCAGTTTTAAAGGAATACTTGGGTAGATTATGGAAGCTTGGATAAATAGAGTACAACCCTTCCTCGAAGGACTTTTATGAATGTAGGATATATTGGGACTTTTCTGGCTCTATTTGTTTTTATACAAAAATCCCTCTTTGTGGGCATGTTTCTCCTGCTGTTGGATCACACAGCAAAGTCCAAACCAAGTGTACATGGAAGGGAGCTTTGGCAGAAGTTGCATGAGTTTAAAATAAAGCATGCAGATCAGTCTGGTACATATTTAACTCAGACAGATTTCCCAGATTCCCACTGTCTGAACCATCCTCTTCAATGGGCTCATGGCCCACCATGATCAAGGTTGAACGATGAAACTGACCTATGAAGGAGCATCAAATCTCTGCTATTCTGACTTCTTAGCCAGCTGGTTTCATCTCCTCCTCCCTCCCACTGATTCGATTTGGACAATTTCACTGTTGGTTTTCACCTCTGCTAGAGGATGTACAAAGGAAATGAAAGTCCCATCATTCAATTTTATTCTTTGTGAGTAACTCCCAATCTGGTGGGATAAGAAGGCCAAACTAAGCTAAAATGAACTTTTACTATTTTCCATTATTTTTCTAAGACTTACACTCAGTCAAGAGCTGGTTATACATTAGCTTTCTTGTCCTCCATATTTTTTATATTTTTAAAGAAAGAATTTAGGATTTTGTTTGGTAGCACAAATGTTAGGTCTCTTTGCTCTCAAGCCCATGGTGAAAACCCCCACCCCCTGTTTTGTGTGTCTGTTTTGTTGCTTAAAACTTTGCTCCTCAGGGGTGTTGTGAGGATACCTCGTGAAGTTACATGAAGGCAGGGGATACTTTTCAAAATTATTGCTCATTTCTTATTTTTTTCAGGGACTGCTTATTCACAAAGGAATTTAAGCAAAGATCCATATGGCCATGGTGATGTCTCAATAAATAGAGAATAATAGCAAGTGTAGAAATCACCTTTGTTTAACAGGGAAAACTAGTGCAATGGCAAACCAGTTATCCTGTTTTTTAAAAACTCACTTAAATCTCAGTGGCTATAAGGAGGAGAGCAGTTATTTATTAAGTGCCTACTATGTGCCAAGCATTATTCCAAGCATTTTTCAAATATTATCTTTCTTTTTTTTAACAGCATAATTCTTTATTTACTAGCCAAAACAATCCTAATTACATCAAAGCTTGGAAATAAAACTGTTTGCAAGTAGTCATTCACTGAGATAACAGACCACAGTAAGGAAGAGAAGAAAAAAGCAAGAGTTTGGTTGGAGAGTTTGCTCATTGAACTGAGCTGGTTCATTCATAACAGCTAATTCCTGTCCCATATGAAGATGGAATTTCTTTATTCATCCTTCTCGTAGACCCTGTGGCAAGTCACATTGTTCATAACACAGTCCACCAATAGCTTTCCATCTTCTACTTTTCTTGTTATTGTGCTTTCCTTCCCATCCCAAGACTGTAGCTGGATCCATGTATCATTTTCAAGGGTACAAAGAGTCTGAGTTTTCCTGCCATCAGCTGTGGTCTCATCAAACTTCTCACCAAGTTTAAAAGAGAATTGTGTAGTTTTTATGGTACTCTCAGTCTTAATGGTAATTACGTCCCCATTTTCAGTGATATAAACATCTAGTTTGGCCATTCCAGCCATTTTCCTCAGGGCCATCCCCACACCCAATTCCTTCATGTACTCGTCAAATCCTTTACTTTCCACAAGGCGCCATTTGCCCAGCAACTGCTTGGGAAAGACCATGGTGATTCAGGAGAGATGGAGAGGGAAGAAACCCAGAGCAGAGCAGAGCATGCAGATGAAAGGTAGAGGACCCGCGTGCCCAAATATTATCTTTCTTAATCCTCACAACAACCCTGGGGAGGGGTTCTATTACTATTGCCATTTTACAGATAAGGAAATTGAGGCAGACAGAACTTTAGTGACTTGTCTGTGGTCACAGAGCTAGGAATTATCTGTGAGATTTGAACTTTCTGGTCTTTCTGACTCAAGGGCTAGCACTCTCTCTACTGCAATACCTAGAATGTTAAGTTAATAAGAGATTATGAGATAACAAGTGTGCATACTCAGGGCTTGCCATTCTTATTTTCTCCTGAAGGAATCTGAGATAATAAACATATTGATAGAATAAAAGAACCTTGAAGCTGGAAGGGCCCTTAGATTCCATTTACTTCAACTTCTCTTATTTACAGATAGGGAAACTGAGACATAAAGAAGGGAAATGATTTGTCCAAAGTTACATAAGTAGGTAGAAGATATGAAGAAGCAACATAAGAAAATGGAACAAGCACAAGACTTGGAGAAATAGGATAGAGGTTAAAATTCTGCCTCTGCCACTGTTGCTTGTAGGATCATGATGAAGTGACCCTGCACCTCAGTAGTCTCATCTGTGAAATGGGAGAGTTGGACTAAATGGTTCCAGCTCTAACTCTAAGATCTTATGGTGGTTTAAAGTGAAAGAGAAGAAAGAAAGAGAAGGGAAATAAGGATGGAAGGAAGGAAGGAAAGAAGAAAGAAAAAGAAAGAAAGAGAGAAAGAAAGAAAAAGAAAAAAAGAAAGGAAGGAAGGAAAGAAGAAAGAAAGAAAGAAAGAAAGAAAGAAAGAAAGAAAGAAAGAAAGAAAGAAAGAAAGGAAGGAAGGAAGGAAGGAAGGAAGGAAGGAAGGAAGGAAGGAAGGAAATAGAATGAAGGGAAGGGAAGAGAAGGGAAGGGAAGAGAAGGAAAAGAAAAGATGGCTCTAAAATGGAGTCATAAGAACCTAGCTCTACAGCTTGGAAGGAACTCAAAGCCCATCTAATACAATCCCTCATTTTATTTATTTATTTATTTTTGCTTTTTGGAAGGGGGAAAGTAGGGCAATTGGGGTTAGGTGACTTGCCCAAGGTCACACAGCTAGCAAGTGTTAAGTGTCTGAGGCCACATTTGGACTCAGGTCCTCCTGACTCCAGGGCTGGTGCTCTATTCACCGCTGCGCCACCTAGCTGCCCCTATCAATACCTCATTTTATAGAGGAGGAAACTGAGGCCTTGGAAGCAGATGTGACTTGTCCAGAGCTTCACAAGTAGGAACCATCATAAGTGGGATTTGAACCCAGGTTCTCTGACTCCAAACTGCTCTTTCCACTTTACCACACATCATATTTTTGTCTTACCAAATGCACAGAACTATGACAGAACATTTTTACAGAAATGAAAATTTTCAATAAAATTAGGATTTGTATATATGTATGTATGTTCCCCAAAGTATGGCTTAAATAATTTTGAAATCAATGTCAGAAATATCCCCAAAAAACCCAGATAAAGTTTTGAAAAGAGAATCTTGTCTATGAAGAAACAGACAAAATTGAAAAATAGCATTAAAAAATAAGAACAGTCTACTTAGAATGTCCCAGCTACAGTCCTAGTCATTTATAGGAACTGCTCAGGATCAATCTCCTCTGGAATAGTGGCTCTGGTGCCCTGAGGAGGCAAAAGATAGGTGTCAGCATGTCACGAACCCACACCCTTTGGCTAAGACAAGAAACCATGAAAAGAGATTTTTCAATGAAAACATTTAATCAGATTCCCATTTCCTTGAGTTTTGAAAACTTTGAGAACCAAAGATGAAGCAAGGGTACACCACACAAGCTCCTGATTTTCTACTCTTAAAATAACCAAGGTGTTTCAAAGTTGTGGCTTTGAAGAGGGAAGGGTGATAAGGGGGGGGGCGGTGGTAAGTGGTTCTGCCAGGGATACCTCCCTGGCATCCAGTCTGGAAGGAATTCACCAGGCTCAAGCAAACTTTGAAGCCGAAGTTGTAAAGTTTATTGTTACTCTGTAGAGAACAGCGGGCTAGATTCTTATGGAACCTGCAAACTCCCAGAGGCTGCAGGCATAGTTTTAAGGTGTCAATTATGCTAACTAGCTGAGTAAGGGTGGGATCAGGGAGGAGTTAAGGAGTGGTCAGTGCTCAAAGGACCATACACTTTTAATATGAACTGCACAGGTGTATTGCCCATGATTCACTGGGAAATAGCTCAAGAGGGGCTAGCTGGAGGTGTGGTTTTAGGCCTGACATGTCACTAAAGAGTGCCCAGTCTGCCTCCCACCAAGGTCAGCAGAGACAGTGTGGGTATGTAATTGACTAAGGAGTTACCCTATAGATAAGGTATTGAAGAATTTTATGGTGGGGCTGGCCACTCTAACTAAGGGAGATAACATTTACATAACTTGTTGTTTCAAGCAGAGATAAACAGGTCATGAGTTGTTGCTGGGCAGAGTGCTGGAAGGGGGAAGGGGCAGAGTCAATGCTCTGAGGCTGGGGGGGGGGGTGGAAATGTGATCTTAAGACTGCTTTTACAAATTGATTTTACAGACATAGATCCCAAAGCACCCCATTTACAAACTGATGTTACAGATTGATACTACAGACATATATACATCACAAGGACCCCATCAGCTTCATGCTTTAAAGAGTAACTACATTATCAACAAACATGGAGACCAGAATCTGAACTCCTTCTCCCTGGGCAGAGACTGCCACATTTCCTCCTTGGGATTCTAGGGGAAGCCTCTTGGAGCTAGAACTGGAGTGGGAAATCTATGGCTTCGACACTGCATGTGGCCTTCTAGGTCCTCAAGTGAGTCTCTTTGATGGATTCGGTCAAAGAGCTGCACTTGAGGGCCTAGAGGGCCACATGTGGCCTCAGGCCCACAGGTTCCCCACCCCTGAGTTAGAGTATCTTTCTCTAATGCTGTTGACTCACATCCCCATTCTATAAAATTGCATAAATTTTTTTCCATTAAAAAATATTAGCCAGTCTGGGAAGTTTCATCACCATATGATTTTCTTGTGGCAATGAACACATATTTGAACATTGTCAAATGGTTGCTTGTTGTCCTTTCTTCTCAAAGAGGACCGAAATGACATCACTATGTTGGAGTTGAGGAGCAGTGTGTCCAACTGGGGCTGACCAGACCAATATGATCTGGGAAGGCTCCACCACAGGTCAGGCACAAATAGTCCGTGTCAACATCTGGAGTGGAGAAGGCTCTACTCTGATTTTGAGCAGTTCACACTATCAGATATTCACCCCCACAGAATTCTATTTGTTTAAAAAAAACCCTAAGTATCTTACCTGCTCTAAAAATGAGAATCTCTCCCTTCCTTTCCTGGGATCACTTTTACCTAAGTTTGCAAGTTTCTTTACCTTAAAGACATAGTTTACTGAAACCTCTGGATGATGATTGTTGTTGTTGTTGGATTGTTGTCATTGATGGATGATGGTGTGTGTGTGTGTGTGTCTTGATACAAATGAAGTTAGCATAGAATATAGTAGCATATAGATACACAGATTTCACAGCCATTTATAAATGATCACATTTTGATAATTTCAGTGTTAGGTTAAAGAGAATTTTTAGATTTTTTTTTAATCTAGGAAATTACTGCTTCAAAAGCAAACAGTATTGGTTCATTAGTGATGTGATTACTGCCCCACTCTCCCCCAAAAGGTTTCCATTCAATCTAAAAAGGTTGATGTTTTTATGAATTTCTTCCATTCTTATTTGCAGAAGTTCATGTTTGAAACAAAGTATTATTGCTCTTTCAAAATTTACACAAGTGTTACTATTCCAGTAATTGTTTTTCTTGGATGTGTTGTGAGAATTTCTTTGAAAAGAAGAAAGACAAAAGAATTCTATGTATTATGCAATGATTCTATGGTTAAGATAAGACTTGATTATAAATTGCAAAGTAAACCAAAATTTGAATTTTAAAAAATTTTTCAACAGAATTTGTAATTAGCAATGTGCAAAATTCCTTTTTTTCACTGTATATGAATATTCTGACTAGGTGTCTTGAGTTTTTTAAAATGAAAATAAGTTAAACCAGCAGTTAGACCGGTAGGAATGAGCTTGACCAAAAGACTTGCTTTGGTTATTTGATGCCTTTTTGTAAAGACACCCCCAGTGCCAGCTCCCAGACCAATCAAATGAGACTCTTCTTCACGTGGTTAGCAGGGCAGAAACAGTTACAGAATGTCTGCACATGCTACAAAGCCCATGTGGGGATTGCATCAGCTGAGCACACTGCACCTGTTCACTGACCATCTCCCACCCCTGCATCCACCATTGGAGACATTTGATGCGTTCTCCAATAAGAACCAGTCATTCTGCTTAAGGAACTTACATCCTTGTCTAGGGAGCAAAGACGAACATACACGAAACCTGAGGAAAAGCAAAAAGAGTGCAACAAAAGAAGTGAGAAAAATGGACAGGAGATGCTGGAGATGGCTTCATGGAGCAGCCAGACCTCATCTGGACCATAACAGATGGTCAGAATTTAGGTAACTAGCCTAAGGGAAGACATTTGGGGGGCAGAAGTGGGGAGGACCAGAGAGTATAAACAAAGCAGAACCAAGAAGAAATTGGGGGAGGGTGTATAGGTGGGGAGGAAAATGTGGGAAATTAGAAGAAACACAGTTGGTTAAGGTAAGCATGGTCCATATTTTGAAGATCTTTGAAATCCATTCGGAGGGGTTTGAACTTAGAATCCTAGAAACTCATTGGAAGACATTCCCAACCTGATTCAGCCTATACTCCATCTGGGCTTTTGCCCCAGATACCTTCTTTATAATGGCAATGCCTCCCCCTCTACAATCCCTTTCTCTGATTGGTGAGTTCTTTTCCAGGACTTCCATTTGGGGAAGCAAACATTACCCATCCTCCAAATACAACTCAAGCCATAATTCCTTCTGGACCTTTACACCTGTGGGTACCTCCGCTCCCTCCCCAACCCAACCCCTTGTCAGCATTGTCTTTCCCATTAGAGTATAAACTCCTGGAGGACAGGACTTCTCCCTCTTTGCTGATATTTGCCTTCCCAGTGCTTAAGAGAGTGTCTGGCACACAATAAGTGCTTAATAAATGCTTATCCATCTGTTTGTCTGTCTATCATCAATCCATCATGTCTTTATCTAAATATCAATTTGTCTATCATCTTTCTATCTGCCTATTATCTATCTATGCTTGTCTATTACTATTCTATCATCTCTCTATCTAAATATGTTTGTCCATTATGAAATGCAAAATGGATAATTTTGATTACATCAAATTGAAAAGTTTTTGCACAAACAAAGCCAATGCAACCAAAATCAGGAGGAAAGCAGAAAATTGGGAAAGAATTTTTATAACAAGTTTCTCTGACCAAGGCCTCATTTCTATAATATCTAGAGAACTGAGACAGATTTATAAGAATACAAGTCATTCCTCAATTGATAAATGGTCAAAAGATATGAACAGGCAGTTTTCAGATGAAGCTATCTATAGTCATATAAAAATGCTCTAAATCACTACTGATTAGAGAAATGCAAATCAAAACAACCCTGAGGTACCATCTCATACCTACCAGGTTGGCTATCATGACAAAAAATTATAAACGCTGGAGAAGATGTGAGAAAATTGGAACACTAATGCATTGTTGGTGTAGTTGTAAATTGATCCAACCATTCTGGAGAGCAATTTGGAACTATGCCCAAAGAAAGGGCTATAAAATGTATATACCTTCTGATCCAGCAATGCCACTTCTAGATCTATATCCCCAAAAGATCATACAAATGGGAAAAGGACCCACATGTGCAAAACTATTTATAGCAGCTCTTTTTGTGGTGGCCAAGAACTGGAAATTAAGGGGATGTCCATCAATTGGGGAATGACTGAACAAGTTGTGGTATGTGAAAATAATGGAATACTAATGTGCTATAAGAAATGATAAGCAGGCAGACTTCAGGAAAACTTGAATGAACTGATGCTGAGTGAAGTGAGCAGAACCAGGAGAGCACTGTATACAATAACAGATACAAATGTACAATGACTAACTTTGATAGACTTACTTCTTCATAGCAATGCTAGGATCCAAGACAACTCCAAAGGACTCATAATGGAAAATGCTGTCCACATCCAGAAAAAGAACTATGGAGTCTGAAGGCAGATGAAAACATTATTTGCTCTATTTTTTCTTTTTCTTGTTTGTTTCTTCTATCGTGTGGTTTCTCCCATTGGTTCTAATTCTGCTTTACAACATGACTAATGTGAAAATAGGCTCAATATGAATATATACATGTGAGTGTGTGTGTGTGTGTGTGTGTGTGTGTGTGTGTGTGTGTAGAGCCTATATCAATTTTGCGCCATCTTGGGGTGGGGGGAAGGGAGATATAGGGAGAAAAAAGGAACTCAAAATCTTATGGAAGTTGAATATTGAAAACTAAAAATAAATGAATAATTTTTAAAAATAAATATCTTCTAGTCTATCATCTCTATATCTGTCTATGTCTATTACCACTCTATCATCTATCTAAATATCTGCTAGTCTATTTAATTACCATTTACCAATTTATCTATTATCTACCATCTATCTAAATATATAGATATTACATCTGTCTATCTGTCTTCCTAGATCTCTATATATTGTGCTCTTCTGTCTATCTATGTATTTATCCTATCTGTCTATCCTGTCTGTCTATTTCAGAGGTCATATAGTCCAACCTGTACCTAAGTAGGCATCTGCTCTACAGCATGCTGAAGGAAAAGCCTAGATCAGATTAGATAATATCTGTAAAACACATTGTAAACTTTATAGTGTTATAAAGATGTTAGGGGGCGGAGCCAAGATGGCGGAGTAGAAACAGCTCGTCCAAGCCTCTCTGCCCCCAGATTCCCCACAAACTATGTAACAAAGGACTCTGAACAACTTCTGGAGCCCCAGCACCCACAGAACGACACAGAGAAGCTAACATCCCGCTGAGGACAGCCCAGCAGCCCTGCAGGAAGGACCAGTGCAGCGGTCTGGGAGCCGGCAACGCGAAGAGCGCAGGAGCCCAGCCGAGCCGAGCCCACGTCCGCGTGAGCCGAGGTTTTAGCCCCAGGGCGGCAGGGCCAGCAGCCGGCTGGAGGAACCCCAGAACATCAGGAGCTGTGGCAACTCCAGAATTATCAACATAGACATGCCTAGGACAAAGTAAGAGGTTAGTGTCCTATGGACTTTGGGACCTGTATTTGGGGAATGCGTCAGCTCCCTCCCCTGGGTGCTAGAAGCCACTGAGGAGACACGCCATTTTGTAGTTTTCATAGGCATTTCCGGCTCCCAGCCTACAAATCGTGGGGAGATCCAGCGATCAGTCTTGGGGGGTAATGGCTCTTGCTTTAACCTCCCTGGATCTGGATTGTGATCTAGGGTGGAAGTTGTGGGTGGGTTTACAGCTTGCCAGAAACGGAAGTTGCCCCCCACACGTTTGGGACGAAAATTCCTCTATCTGGCCTTAAAGCCATAGGGTGGCAACAAGCCCAAAAGTCAAGTAATTAAGTGGCAACATGCCAAGGCAAAGGAAACAGAAAAATGCAACCCTAGACTCCTATTTTGGGGGCATAGAACGGGAAAAGGACTGTGAGGTCAGAAGTCCTGCTCCAAAAGCCCCAGGGGAAAACATGAGCAGGTTGCAGGCCATAGAGGACCTTAAGAAGGACTTTAAAAATCAAATAAGAGAATTGGAGGAAAAATTGGAAAGAGAAATGAGAAGGATGCAGGAAAAGTATGAAATGAGGGTCAACAGCCTGACTGAGGAAAACAACACCTTAAAAAATAGACTAACTCAAATGGCAAAGGAGGCCCAAAAGGGCAATGAGGAGAAGAATGCCTTAAAAAGTTGAATTTGCCAGATGGAAAAAGAATCTCAAAAGTTCACTGAGGAGAGTCATTCCTTCAGAGCTAGACTGGAGCAAATGGAAGCTAGTGACTTTATGAGAAATCAAGATGCTGTTAAGCAGATCCAAACAAATGAAAGATTAGAAGGCAATGTGAAATATCTCATGGGAAAAACCACTGACCTGGAGAATAGATCCAGGAGAGACAATTTAAAAATTATTGGACTACCTGAAAGCCATGATCAAGGAAAGAACCTAGAAATCACCCTTCAAGAAATTCTCAAGGAAAACTGCCCTGATGTTTTAGATCCAGAGGGCAAAATAGAGGTTGAAAGAATCCACCGATCACCTCCTGAAAAAGATCCCAAAAAGAAAACTCCCAGGAATATTATAGCCAGGTTCCAGAATCCCCAGATCAAGGAGAAAATACTACAAGCAGCCAGGAAGAAACAATTTCAATATTGTGGAAACACAATCAGAATAGCCCAGGACCTGGCAGCTTCTACACTGAGGGATTGAAGGGCATGGAATATGATATTCCAGAGGGCAAAAGAACTGGGAATGAACCCAAGGGTCACCTACCCAGCAAAACTGAGTATTTTGTTTCAGGGGAAAATATGGTCATTCAGTGGAATAGAGGACTTTCAAGCATTCTTGAGGAAAAAACCAGAATTGAATAGAAAATTTGACATCCAGACACAAGAAGCAAGAGATGCCTGAGAAGGTAATCAGGGAAAAGAAATCAAAAGGAACTTATCAAAGTTGAACTATTTACATTCCTATATGGAAAAGCAATAACTGTGACTGATGATATCTTTCTCACTATGAAAATAATGGAAGAAGGGGGTGTGGTCATATGAATACATATGTGAATGTGTGTGTATATGGTTACAGTTATATATGGATAGAGGGCATAGGTTGAATTTGTTGGGAAGGGAGAATACTCAAGGGATGAAATTATGAGGTGAGAGAGGAAAGTGGCAAGAGGAGATGGGGAGAGACAGGGTAGGGTAAACTATCCCATGTAGAAGAGAAGTGGTTGCAAAGGAGGGGGAGAATAAGGAAGGCTAAAAAGGCAAAACCACATTCACGTTGAATTTGGTTCAGGGAGAAAATGACATACATACTAAATGGGATATCTCAACCTGCAGCAGGATAGGGGGAAGGGGGATGAGAGGAGGGATGATGGATGCGAGGGCATCCTTGGGGTGAGGGGAGGTTGGAAGTACCCACTATAGAAGAGGGACAGGATCATGTAGGGAATGGACCAGGTGGGGGGTGGGATGAGTGGGAGGGAATTATAAGCAGCCTTGTACAATATATCTACTATGATAATGTTTTGCATAGCTAGACATGTACAACATATACTGAATTACTTATCTCCCAAGAAGGAATGGGTGACAAGGTAGGAAGGAAATGGATCTGAAATTCGAGGTCGTAACATTAAATGTTTCAAATATATATATAAATACTATTATTAATACTCTTTTGCCTACAATTGGGAGATAAGATGTGCAGGCATTGGGACACAAAGATTCATCTTCCTCTAATGGAAAAGTCGATGGGGGTATGGGAGAAGCTATGGGAGAGAGCAGATTGGAGGAAGTAATATCTTGTGGGACTGCTATTCAGGGAGGTTGGGTAGGGGAATAATGGGGGGGAAATGATTGTAACTCAAAATCTAGCGGAAATGAATGATGTAAAACAGAAGTTAATAAAGCATTTGTTTAAAAAAAAGATGTTAACTATTATTAGTCATTTTATTATTATTTTGAATTAGAGACCCTAGATTTAAACCTTGGATCTATCATTCACCTTCATAGGGTAAATCACCTAACCTTCGGATCTCAGCTTCCTTATTTGTAAACAATGAGAGACCTGGACCAGATGACCGGTAAGAAGCCTCCTAGTTCTCAATTCCTGAGCCTCTGATTCCTGACGAGGTCACTCAGGGTTTGACCAAGGACCTTCAGTGAAAAACAATCCACCACATTTCCAAAGGAACCCCTTCCGATTTTGCCCAGTTCTAACCAAGACAATCTGGAACCCCTGAAGCCCCTAGCTCCTCAAGCAGGGGAGTGACGTGACCAAGATTGAGTTTCAGCAAATACAGTAGTCCAACAGTGGTCCTCAGGACAACCTGGAGGGGGCCAAAGGGGCCAAGGTTGAAGCCAACAAGACTGACAGAGGACCACGTCATGGTTGTTACATTAATCCAGGCATGAGGTAATTCGGACTCAAGGCTTTGTGCTTAGAAAGGGAAAGAGGAGGAAGGGATGAAGCAGACAAACAGTATGAAGAAAGAAAAGTACAACTTCGTGACATGTAGTGGCTAAAGGAAAACATAGAAACAAAGGTAACTCTAGTCTGGGAGGTTCAAGTAGAGATGTCCTATAAGTAACTGTAAACACAGAAGAAAAAAGAAAGAAAAAAACCAGGTTGGGATACAGGAAGATAATCAAATTCCAATTCACCATTTGTTAGCCATGTGCCCATGGACAGATCACCTCCTTTTCTGAACTTCACTTCCCTCCATCTTTTCCAGGGCCTATGATTCTCCCTAGTATGGAGATTTGGGAATTAGCTGCAGAGATATGGATCCTTGAATGTTGAGGAGCTACTGGAAAGAGAGAGAATATAAAGATAAGGGAACAGAGTCCTGTGCAGAAGATTTGGGAGGGGATACCCCCAGTTAGGGGGGAAAGGCATCTACTGAGGAAGAGCCACCTGAGAAAGGGGAGGCCTGGCTCATAGTAGTCCTATAATAAATGCACACTGATTAGTTGATTGATAACCAGGAAACCAGATTGTCATGGAAACCAAGGGCAGAGGTCATTTCAAAGAAGGAGAGATTAATGGCATCAAATGCCACTGAGGGACCCAGGAGGATGAGCACTAAGAACAAACCTCAAATTAAACAAGTGAGAAGTCATTGGAGACATGGCATGGAGAGGAAATGTAGTAGATGGGAGGGGGTTAAGGGAACAGGTGAATAGAAAGTGGTGGCAGATTCAGGCTTTAGTTGAGGAGATTGTAAACAAGTAGAAAGAGAGATGTGAAGGTGGCTAGAAAGCATAGCAGTGGTACCTGAACACTTTGTGCTTTTCTTCACTATGAGAAAATCTGTGCCTCAGTATCCTCACCCATAAAATACAGAGTTTGCCTACATCATCTGTAGGGTCCTTTCCAGCTCTCAACAATCCATCTATCTATCTATCTATCTATCTATCTATCTATCTATCTATCTATCTGGATGTCTATCTAGATATATCTATATCTAGAAAAATGGATAGATCTAGATATATAAATATGTCTATATATCTATAGATAGATATCTACATATAGATATATCTATTTAGAGAGATATAGATACAGATAGAGATAGATAGATATAGGCAGACAGAGATATAGAGAGATATAGACAGACAGAGATATAGAGAGATAGATATAGACAGATAGAGAGATAGATAGAGACAGATAGATGCTAGATATAGCATCTATATATAGACAGACAGAGAGATATATTCTAGCCAGGCTTGAAGCTAGAAGGGAAGGAAGCCATGGAAGGGAAAAAAATTTTGGCATCTTAGAGAAAGATGGTAGATGAAAGTGGCATCCCAATAGATAAGGAAGAGATGAATGGCTTCAGAGTGGAAGGCTGTGCCCAATCCAGCCCACTTCCCACCCCTTCTAAAGATTTGATTTACTCTCAAATGGAAAAGTCATTCTTCCTATGGAGCTTTTCCCTAAGACACTACAGAAAAATGAAAACAAAGCTAGAGCAGAGAGAACTCCATTAAGATTAAGGTGTAGTTTGTGCCTACGCCTCCCAAAATGTGGGTACCAGGGTCCCCCATTCTGAGTAGGTATGCTATGTCTAATGTGGATGTAGGGCACGATATAGCAGTCACTTCCTCTGGAATAGTCCATGCAAAAGATTGAGGCTAGAGCAGAGTGTAGGAACAATGCAGAAATGGCCAGTACTCTCTGGAGTACTCAACTCCCATGAGCATGGGCACAAGATCTGAAGTTCAAAGGAATCAGAAGCCAGCTAGTTCAGCTCCCTCATTTTACCAACTGAGAAATGGAAGGCTTCTCTGATGAAGTGACTTGGGAAAAATTTCACAGCTAATAAAAAGAGGGTCTAAGCTTTTAATCCACATTCCCAGACTCCAAATCCTATGTTTCTGCCACCAGAGCAGAGCTGAAGGTAGAGCAAGGTGACATAAATCTGACTGAATGGTCTCACATCTCTAAGATGCAAGGAAAAGGGAAAGTTGTCCTTCAAAAGTGAACTGCAGGAGGGAGGAGGCAGTTACAGTGCACAGTGGAAAGAGCACCAGTCCTGGAGTCTGAAGGACCTGAGTTCAAATCTGGCCTCACACTTGTTAGCTGTGTGATCTTGGGCATCACTTAACCCTATTTACCTCAGTTTCCTCATCTGTAAAATATCTAGAGGCAAATCATTCCAGTATCTTTACAAAAATAACCCATATGTGGTCACAAAGAATCAGACCCAACTAAACCACTGAACAACAATAAAATTAAGGCCCAGGGAAGGAGAGTTATTTGCCAAAGGTCACACATAAGCTCCCAGCCCTAGGACTGGAAGAGTTATTTAGTCAATTGCCCTCTTTTTATAAAGGAGGAAACCAAGGCCCAGGGAAGGCAAGGGACTTGGCCAAGATCACACAGAGGACTTGAGACTTAGATCTGGAAGGGACTTCAGAGACCCCCTCACTTTACAGAGGAGGAAACGGAGACCCGATGAGGGGAAAAGACTTTCCCAAGGTTACACAACCAATAAGTGGCAGAAGAAGGATTAGAACCCAGGTCTTCAGACTCCAAATGCAGGTACTTGTTCCCCCATGGCATGCAGCCTCCCTCAGGTGGGCCAGAAAAAAACATGTAAAAGCCAGACCTATGTGGTCTGCTTTATCTGGCCCCACAAGGCCTATGAAAAGGAGTGGAAAAAAGTAGTGGGGGAAGAGAAGAGAGGAGAGGGGGTGGATCTGGAATTGAAGAATAATGAAGGGAGTTTAGAGAAATCAGGGGAGAGAAAGAGTGTTTGGGATGGTGGAAAGGGCTAATGGAACCTCACATCCAAAGGGTCGAATGGGGGCTAAGGCTGGGCAAAGGATTCAAATCAGGTAGGAGGGGGAGTGGCAGCTGATCTTAGCAGGATCAGTGGAGTGGGTTTGAGAGGCCCTGTGGGGGAGATGGAGAGATGACAGCTAAGAAAGCGGGGGGGGGGGGCTGGAGGAGCAGCTGTGTCAACTCACAGGTCTCTGGGGCTTTGGGCTGTTCTGCTCTTGATGAATTTCATAAAAGTAAACACAAAATGAATAGCAACCAGCCTGGAGGTGGAAGCGCTCAGCTGTGCACTAGTAAGGAATCTCAAGGGCTTTACCCCACACCCAGAAGAGCAAGACCAGATGCTGAAGTCTACGCAGGCAGGCAGGTGGACAGGCGGATGGGCGGTCCACAAGTACTGAGGCAGCATTCACTTTGTGCCAGGCACTGGGCTAAGAAAGGCAAAACCATGGGGCCTGCCTTCAAGGAACTCACCTCCTAACGGGGAAGATGGGGGAGGCTGCATGCAGTTACTAAGTGTATATGTGCATAGACATATATGTACATACATATGCATAGAAATATATATATGTGTGTGTGTGTGTATGCATGTATGTATGTATATTACATTTTTGGCAGCGAGGCAGCGCTGCAGGGGATAGAGCACTGGACCTGGAGTCAGGAAGACTCATTTTCCTGAGTTCAAATATGACCTCAGACATTTCCCAGCTGTGTGACCCTGTTTGCCTCAGTTTCCTCATTTCCAAAATGATCTAGAGAAGAAAATGGTGAACCACTCCAGTATTTTTGCCAAGAAAACCTTAAATGGGGTCACAGAGAGTCAGATATAACTGGCATGACTGAACAGCAAAAACAACAATATATTACTTTATATAATGATACAATATTCTATAATATGAGTTATGCCTATAGTAAATAGGGTATAACCTCAGAAGGAGGCACCAGAATTAAGAGATTTGGGAAAGGACTCTTGTAGAAGATGGGATCTGAGGAGAGACTTGAAGGAAGCCAGGGAATCTAGGGGTGAAGATGTGGAGGGAGAGTACTCTAGGTATGGGAGGCAGCCAATGAGATGGCATGGGTGAAGTTAGGAGATGGTGCATCCATTGCAGAGAACAAGATAAAGGCTTGGATGGTAGAGGGAAGGGAAGTGGAAGAAGTTAGATAGTAACTGGCAAGTTAGAAAGGGGCCAGGTTATGAAGGGCTTTTAAAGCCAACCAGAAGATGTGGTACTTGATCCTGTAGGTAATGGAGAGTCACTGAGTGTGTGGCACAGGTAGGGAAGGAGACAGAAGGGGATGATCAGACCTATACTTTGGGAAGATCTGCCTTCAAGGGCTGGCCAACAAGGTTCAGTCTTCTACAAGCTACCATGTGGTGTGTAAGGGCAAGGAGGCACATTTCCATGAAGTTTCCAGCAGGTCTGCTGGTCCCAGGAATGTCTCTTTCTTGCCTGGCTATGTATGGCCCTGTAAGGATCCCTGCAGAGAAGTCAACAAATAGGGGGGTATGTAGTCAGCTTTTCCCTGAAAATCTTGTAGGGTGTGAGGATAGATTTTATACTGCACAATTACAGTGGACTTGGAACAATGATGGGGTGATTAGTTATATGAGCTTCAGAGTCTGCCTCCGAGCTACAAATCTGATAACAGAATCAAGGGTTATCAAGGGTTTCCCAAAAAGGGACCTTGGTGGCCATCTAAGCCAACCCATACACTACAACAGAAATCTTGGTTCCCCAAAGTAATTTTTATTAAGTGTGAATCTGATCATGTGACTCTCCTATTCAATTAACTCCACTGACTCCCAGTTGCCTTCCAGACCATATCTCAACTCCCCTGTTTAAAGAGTCCTTCTGTAGTGTCTCTGGTATGTCCTCGGCTCCTGATATATTGCTATCAGTCACTGCTGTTCTAGATTCACTGATTGGATGCCCATGAGAGGTCCAAACTCTAACCTTTTGGATTCCACAAGAATGTCCTGATTCAGTAGGGAGGGGGAAGGAGGGAACAGAGGTGCCTCTCTCCCCAGACTGTACTCTGGACTTTCTCTACTATGTTCCATATCTCCATCCTGAACCCTCACTCCAGCCCTGGAATTCCCCCATTGGAAGTACTCTTCATCCCTGGGGCCCCTCCCTCTGATTGGATGGCTCTTCTTAGGATCCCCATTTAAGGAAAGCCCCCACATCAATCAAATCTCATTCTTCGATGGGCACGAGTTATGGTACCGTTGGCCATGAGTTCAGTGTTAATGAATGAACAATATGGCACATCCAAAAAGGAATGAATGGGTGTTCAGAAAGGACTAGTACTCTGGTGTGAGGGCTTGCCTTTAGTGTCCACCTACAAGCCAACTCTCACCTGTAGCTCCAAGAAGCTGTAGCATGCTCAGAGACCACACTCTGGTAAAAACTATCTCAGCAGATGGGCTAACCCAGGCCGAAGGTGACCAATAGCCCACAAACCTTTCGGTGAGTTAGAGGGATGTCTACCCCAATTATGTGAAGACTCCTGGCAGGGTGTTTGGATGGGAACAATTTGTTCCAAAGGCCACGAAAGAGACTGAAGTAGGTGCTGTGGAGCATGTAGAGCTTGGTCAGACATCAAAGACACCAAGGTCATCTACTGCATCCCGGGCCATTAACAGTCCTCTTGACTTTTGTCTTGCCACTGGACTTTGATGACTCTGGAAGAGAGAGTGAGGCTCACGGTTTTGTGCAACTCTGCCTCACTTAAATCTGATTCACACAGGAGTCAAGACATCCCCCCATGATGACATTGGTCCTCTCTGAAAACAAAGGACAAACAACAACAAGATCCAGGAAAAGGAAGAAGTAATTGGCCAGTATGTATGTGAGGCCACTCTGAAGAGTGCTAAAGTAAATGTTGTGACCAGAGGCTTGCAGAAACCTAACCCTGTATTTCCTCTATGAGTAATGGTTCAGTATTTGCTAGTTCAGCCTCTGCAGAAACTTTATACAACCTAACTACCATGAATGAGCATCTATGAAAATCTTGGGTATATTTCTATAATTAATGATTATGGGGTCATTATAGTTTCCCTGATATTAAAATGATGCTAAGATAAATTTAAAAACCAAGTCAGATTCCTTGCAAATGCATATCCATCTCTAACTGCATGTCAATTTGCACCTTTGACTTGACTTTTAAAAAAAGTTGGACTCCGGGCGGAGCCAAGATGGCGGAGTAGAAACAGCTCATCCAAGCCACTCTGCCCCCAGATATCCCCCAAACTATGTAAAAGGGGACTCTGAACAACTTCTGGAGCCCCAGCACCCACAGAACGACACAGAGAAGCTAACCTCAAGCTGAGGACAGCCCAGCAGCCCTGCGGGAAGGACCAGTGCAGCGGTCTGGGACCTGGCAGCGCGCAGCGCGCAGAGCTCAGGGAGCAGAGCCGAGCGCTGAGGTTTTAGCCCCAGGGCGGCAGGGCCAGCAGCCGGCTGGAGAGACCCCAGAACACCAGCAGCTGTGTCGACTCCAGAATTATCAACATAGACATGCCTAGGACAAAGTAAGAGGTTAGTGTCCTATGGACTTTGGGACCTGTATTTGGGGAATGCGTCGGCTCCCTCCCCTGGGGGCTAGAAGCCGCTGAGGAGACACGCCATTTTGTAGTTTTCAGAGGCAGCTCCAGCTCCTGGCCTGCGAATTGTAGGGAGATCCAGCGATCAGTCTTGGGGGGTAATCGCTCTTGCTTTAACCTCCCTGGATCTGGATTGTGATCTAGGGTGGAAGTTGTGGGTGGGTTTACAGCTTGCCAGAAATGGAAGTTGCCCCCCACACGTTCGGGAAGAAAATTCCTCTATCTGGCCTTAAAGCCATAGTGTGGCAACAAGCCCAAAAGTCAAGTAATTAAGTGGCAACATGCCAAGGCAAAGGAAACAGAAAAATGCAACCCTAGACTCCTATTTTGGGGGCATAGAATGGGAAAAGGACTGTGAGGTCAGAAGTCCTGCTCCAAAAGCCCCAGGGGAAAACATGAGCGGGTTGCAGGCCATAGAGGACCTTAAGAAGGACTTTAAAAATCAAATAAGAGAAGTGGAGGAAAAATTGGAAAGAGAAATGAGAAGGATGCAGGAAAAGTATGAAATGAGGGTCAACAGCCTGACTGAGGAAAACAACACGTTAAAAAATAGACTAGCTCAAATGGCAAAGGAGGCCCAAAAGGGCAATGAGGAGAAGAATGCCTTAAAAAGTCGAATTTGCCAGATGGAAAAAGAATCTCAAAAGTTCACTGAAGAGATTCATTCCTTCAGAGTTAGACTGGAGCAAATGGAAGCTAATGACTTTATGAGAAATCAAGATGCTGTTAAGCAGATCCAAACAAATGAAAGATTAGAAGGCAATGTGAAATATCTCATGGGAAAAACCACTGACCTGGAAAATAGATCCAGGAGAGACAATTTAAAAATTATTGGACTACCTGAAAGCCATGATCAAAGAAAGAACCTAGAAATCACCCTTCAAGAAATTCTCAAGGAAAATTGCCCTGATGTTTTAGATCCAGAGGGCAAAATAGAGGTTGAAAGAATCCACAGATCACCTCCTGAAAAAGATCCCAAAAAGAAAACTCCCAGGAATATTATAGCCAGGTTCAAGAATCCCCAGATCAAGGAGAAAATACTACAAGCAGCCAGGAAGAAACAATTTCAATATTGTGAAAACACAATCAGAATAGCCCAGGACCTGGCAGCTTCTACACTGAGGGATTGAAGGGCATGGAATATGATATTCCAGAGGGCAAAAGAACTGGGAATGAACCCAAGGGTCACCTACCCAGCAAAACTGAGTATTTTGTTTCAGGGGAAAATATGGTCATTCAGTGGAATAGAGCACTTTCAAGCATTCTTGAGGAAAAAAACAGAATTGAATAGAAAATTTGACATCCAGACACAAGAAGGAAGAGATGCCTGAGAAGGTAATCAGAGAAAAGAAATCAAAAGGAACTTATCAAAGTTGAACTATTTACATTCCTATATGGAAAAGCAATAACTGTGAGTGATGATATCTTTCTCACCATGAAAATAATGGAAGAAGGGGGTGTGGTCATATGAATACATATGTGAATGTGTGTATATATAGTTACAGTTATATATGGATAGAGGGCATAGGTTGAATCTGTTGGGAAGGGAGAATACTCAAGGGATGAAATTATGAGGTGAGAGAGGAAAGTGGCAAGAGGAGATGGGGAGAGATAGGGTAGGGTAAACGATCCCATGTAGAAGAAGCAAGGGGAAGTGGTTGCAAGGGAGGGGGAGAATAGGAAGGCTAAAAAGGCAAAACCACATTCTCATTGAATCTCTCATTCAGGGAGAGAACGACATACATACTAAATGGGATATCTCAACCTGCAGCAGACTAGGGGGAAGGGGGATGAGAGGAGGGATGATGGATGCGAGGGCATCCTTGGGAGGAGGGGAGGTTGGAAGTACCCACTATAGAAGAGGGACAGGATCATGTAGGGAATGGACCAGGTGGGGGGTGGGATGAGTGGGAGGGAATTATAAGCAGCCTTGTACAATATATCTACTATGATAATGTTTTGCATAGCTAGACATGTACAACATATACTGAATTACTTATCTCCCAAGAGGGAATGGGTGACAAGGGAGGAGGAAATGGATCTGAAATTCGAGGTCTTAACATTAAATGTTCCAAATATATATAAATACTATTATTAATACTCTTTTGCTTATAATTGGGAGATAAGATGTGCAGGCATTGGGACAGAAAGATTCACCTTTCTTTAATGGAAAAGTAGAAGGGGGTATGGGAGAAGGTATGGGAGAGAGAAGATTGGAGGAAGTGATATCTTGTGGTACTGCTATTCTGGGAGGTTGGGTAGGGGAATAACGGGGGGAAAATGATTGTAACTCAAAATCTGGCGGAAATGAATGATGTAAAACAGAAGTTAATAAAGCATTTAAAAAAAAAGTTGGACTCCGAGGTTTGAAGTTCTCATTCTCATTTGAATGCTTAACTACAAAGATTCATTGAGTACTTTCCGTGTTATGCATGCTGAAAGGAATCTCATATAACCTCTTCATTTTTCAGAGAAGCAACCTGAGGCCTAGAGGGGAAGAGACTTGTTCAAAATCACACAGCTCATAAGAGACAGATCCAAGATTTAAACTGGCTTTCTGATTCCTGGTGCAGTATAGGGTACATTGTCCCATGACACTTCTAGTCCCTATGTTCAAGGATTTACAACGTAACTGCCAAAGGACCATCAACACAGGGAAAGAGAAATAGCAATACTTATACCACAATGGACCTACCATCTCAAAAGCTTGGACTCACCCACCAATGGCACAGACAGCTACCCGTCCATGCTTCCCTTTTACTGAAGGATTCTTGGTCATACCATTGGATCATAGGATGGAGAGCTAATAGAGGCAAAGAGATCATTTTGTCTGGCCCATTGATTTTGCAGATAAGGTAATTCAGACCCATGATGACAAAGTGATTGCCCCAAGGTCACACAGCATAGAGCAACATAAGTTCTACCTACCTCTGGTTCCTTCATGCAGACACCTTCCCAGTGTGCTGGAGCCCTTCTGGTTCTGTGAAATATATCCTGAACGCAAGAGTAGTACTTGGTAAGGGTCTGGGACAGCGGACACTCCAGTGGGTGCTATCCTTTCCTCTTCGTCTTGGCCATATCCTTTCCAGACGCATGCTGTTTCTTTCTAAAATGTGTAGAGATTCAAAGACATAACAGTATAATAGTTAAGTAACAGCTGAAGGTGATAGAGCCTTAGAGAGTGAATGCTAGCCTCGGAGCTATGAAGACCTAGGTTAAAATTCTGCCTCTGATATGAACTGGGTGACCTTGGGCTTTTAAGCCTCAGTTTCCTCCTCTGTGAATGGAAGAATTGGACTGCTGGCCTCTGGGGTCCCCCTTCTAGCTCTACATTTAGGATGCTAGAATCCTGAAAGATGTTTCAAGACAGAACATGTGCTGTGTGGCAAAGGGCAATTGTAAGTGCTACCGCCCTAAAGAGGCCATTGCAGGCTGTGCCCATCAGGGAACATGGGCTCAGGGACCACCATCAAAGGACAGGTAGAAAGGAGAGGAAAGGGCATTTCAAGCAGGAATAGACCAGAGGGGAAAGCAGGTTCTGGGAATAGTAAAGTAAGCCAATTTGGCTGCAGTATATATGGTGTTTGAGAGGAGACAGGGAGGCTAGTGACTTTGCACAGCCCTGCCTCACTGAAATCCAATTCACTTGGAAGTCAAAATGTCGCTGTCCTGATGTCATTGGTCCTCTTCAAGAATGAAGGACAAACGGGGCGGCTAGATGGAGCAGTGAATAGAGCACCAGCCCTGACGTCAAGAGAACCTGAATCCAAATCCGGCCTCAGACACTTGACACTTACTAGCCATGTGATCTTGGGCAAGTCACTTAACCCCAATTACCCTCCAAAAAGCAAAAAAAAAAAATGAAGGACAAACAACACACATACATATATAAATATATGTGCATATAAATACATGTGCGCACACAAACACGCACACACACACACACACACACACACACACTAGCTGGGTGACTAGGCAAATCACTTAACATCTCTCTAGCCTAGTTTCCAAAGAGTTGCTAATCTACACCAATGGAGACCAAATCCTCCTTGGGGAGCTCAATAGATGAATGGTATCACAAATCTTGAATATATGTACTATCTCCACATACATACATACATACATACATACATACATACATATATATATATATATACATATACATATACATGTATAAGAAAAAGGTGCCTAGCACTAGAAGCTAAAGGCCGGTTGGGATGACCATATTCCCGACTACGTTAGCATATTTTTAAGTCCCCAAAAGATCTCTGCTCCGGAAATTGGCACACAAACAAGGTCAGAGTAGAAAGCACATTTGTTTTCATAAACCAATTATGGGAAAATGTGAATCAGGACTCTAGTTATAAGAAGGAAAAAATGAAAGCCCTCACTGCGTCTTCCCAGAGTCAGTGATTGTACAAATCCTCATCAACTTAAAAATAAATATGGCCCAGAATTGACTTGATAGCAGCATGGTACAGAGCAGAGCTATCAAACACGTGGTCCAGCCACACTGTGAGGGATGCAGAACCAGATCCAAATGTCTTTGGGAAGTATTTGACAAAATAAATAAGAATACAATAAAACATGGATAATGTCAATATGCAGTTTCCAAAGTCCCACAGAGATACTTAGCTAACTGTTAGTGCCTTTCCCCCCATTTCTTATTTGAGTTTGACACCATCGATGTAAAGGAAAGAGCTTTGGATTCAAATGTCAGCCCCAGAGCTTTGACCGTGCAACTGGGGCCAGGTCACTTACCTTTTCTGAGCCTCAATTTCCTCATCTATGAAATGGGGTTAGTAACACTTTGCTTGCTACCTTACAGGGTTGTTACAAGGAAGGCTATTTGTGACTTTTAGTACCATTTTAAGTGAGAATGTTTGAAACTTGACCTCTCAGAGGTACAATTAGAATCATTACAATGAACAAGATGGATAAAATAACCTCATAAAAGTATCTGAGTGTTAGGCTTTACATGAAGGCAACCATTGCTTTTTTTTTTTATTAATTTGTTTATTTTTAGTTTACAGGATTCAATTCCATAGTTCCTTGAGTTTCAAATTTCCCTTCCCTCCCTCCCCCCCAACTCCCACGACGGCATGTAGTCCAGCATAGGATCTGCAAATACTTTCACATTAGACATTAGTCAGGTTACAAAGGCATATTGTACTAGATGGAATGAAAAATGTTAAAGAGGAAATAAAACCAAACAATGAAAAGAAAAAGATCAATTAGTTTGCTTCCATCAGGATTCAAACTCAGTTATTTTTAATTATTTCTCTGGATGTAGGCATCTCTCTCCTTCATGAGTCTTTTGGGATTGACTTGTATCACTGCATTGCTGAGTAGAGTCCAGTCTGTCATAGTTGGTCATCACACATATGTTGTGTCTGTGACTGTATACAAATTTCTCCTGATTCTACTCTTCTTGCTCAGCATCAGTTTGCATAAGCCTCTCCAGATAAATATGAAGGCCATCTTCTCCTCATTTCTTATAGCACAATAGTATTCCATTATATGCATATACCACAACTTGTTCAGCCATTCCCCAATTTATGGGCAACCCTTTAAGTGGTATTGCTGGGTCAAAGGGTATGAAATTATTTATAGCCCTTTGGGCATAATTCCAGATTGCTCTCCAGAATGGTTGGATAAGTTCACAACTCCACCAGCAATGCATTAGTGTTCCAATTTGCCCACATCCTCTCCAGCATTTGTCATTTTCCTGTTTTGTCATCTTAGCCAATCTGACTGGAGAGATGTGGTACCTCAAAGTTGTTTTGATTTGCATTTCTCTAATCAATAGTGATTTAGAGCATTTCTTCATATGCTTATAGATATCTTTAATTTCTTTCTCTGAAAACTTCCTGTTCATATCCTTTGACCATTTATCAATTGGGGAATGACTTGTATTCATATAGATTTGGCTCAGTTCTCTATAAATTTTAGAAATGAGTCCTTTATCAGAGACACAAGTTGTAAAAATTCTTTCCCAATTTCCCACCTCCCTCTTGATCTTGCCTACATTGGCTTTGCTTGTACAGAAGCTTTTCAATTTAATGTAATCAAAATGATCCATTTTGCATTTTATAATGCTCTCTAATTCTTGTTTGGTCCTAAAGTGTTCCCCTTTCCACAAATCTGTCAGGTAAACTATTCCTTGTTTTCCCAAATTGCTTACAGTATCATCCTTTACACCTAGATCATGCACCCATTTAGACTTGATTTTGGTGTATGGTGTTAGATAGTGATCTATGCCCAGTTTCTGCCATACTATATTCCAGTTTTCCCAGCAGTTTTTGTCAAATAGTGCATTCTTATCCCAAAAACTGGGGTCTTTGGGTTTATCGAACAATAGATTACTATACTCATTAACTGCTGGATCTTAATCTTGTGCACCCAATCTATTCCATTGATCCACTACTCTATTCCTCAGCCAGTACCAAGTAGTTTTGATGACTGCTGCTGTATAACAGATTAAAATCTGGTATAGCGGGGCGGCTAGGTGGCGCAGTGAGTAGAGCGCCGGCCCTGGAATCAGAAGGATCTGAGTTCGGAGCCGGCCTCCGACACTTAATCCGCACAAACAAAAACCTAGCCGTGTAACCTTGGGCAAGTTACTTAACCCCAATTGCCCTAAAGGGGCGGCTAAGAGGCGCAGTGAGTAAGAGCGTCGGCCTCGGAGTTTGGATGACCCGAGATCAGATCCGGCCTCAGAAAACGAGCACCCACGCATAAATCAAATGACTAGCCATGTAACCTTGAGCAAGTTACTTAACCCCAATTGCTTTAAAAAAAAAAAAAAATCTGGTATAGCTAGTCCACCTTCCCTAGCATTTCTTTTCATTAATTCCCTTGATATCCTGTACCATTTGTTCTTCCAAATAAATTTTGATACTATTTTGTCTAACTCTATAAAGTAGTTTTTAGGTAAATTGATTGGTATGGCATTAAATATATAATTTAGTTTGGGTAAAATTGTCATTTTTTTATATTAGCTCGACCCAGCCATGAGCAATTGATATTTTTCCAATAACCATTGCTTTTTCTTGATGCTAAATCTTTGTTTTTGAGGTGCAGATTTACTACTGAATGAGAGGCAGTATAGCTTTATATTATCACTTCAAGTGATGAAGATCTGAATTCAAATCCCACCTTAGATATTAGATTCTTATTAGCTGTATGATCTTAGGAAGATCACTCAACCTCTCCAGACTCACTTTCTTTACATATAACATGGGGGGAGAATAATAGCATACATCTCACAGGGTCAAAAGTGTTTTGCAAATGTTAAAGGGCCACATCAATGTCCCACATGATGATGATGAGGATGCCAGAGTATGACATGACCCACTTGTAGCAGAAAGAAACCAAGGCTGAAGGGGCAGGTGGCTTGGGCTGGAATCCTGACTCACACTTCCTAGCTGTATGACCATGGACAAGCCCCTTAACTCCTCTCAAACTCAGTTTCTCTATTTGTAAAATGGGGCTAATAAAACCTTCACTGCTTACTTCAAAGGTGTGTTGTGAAGATTCTGCAGATAAGTGGCAAGGGAAACATTAGCTCTTATTAGGAGAGGTAGAAAGAGCTGTGCCTGAGAGTTAGAGGACCTGGTTTCCATTTCTTTGTCTGTGGATTGAGAGGCTTGGGCTGGACAGTCTCTAAGGTGCCTTCCAGAGTTACCTTCTATGAGCAGGGCAAACCTTGAAAGTTCTACAAACTTTGGAAGGTCCAACTAAGCCAGGAAGGCCCAGAGAACGAGTGGTACCATGGACTGCCCATCATCCAAGAAGCAACTTCACTACATTGATTGGTGTCCACCTCCAAAAGGTTGGCCACCAACAAGTTTTGGTCACAGCACTTCATAACCTCCTATATCTCTCTTCTCTTTCTCAGCCAAACTTCAGTGCCTTCACTTACCTTCCTTTCACTCAGTCCTCAGATCCCCTGAAATCTGGCTTCTGAGCTCATCTGTCCACTGATATTGTTCTCTCTAAGGTTGCCAGTGGTCTCTTAATGGCCCGTTCTTATGTTTTTTTCTCAGCCCTTATCCTTCTCTGCCTCTTTACAACATCAGATACTACAGGCCACTCTCTCCTAGATATTCTCTTCTTTCTGTTTTTTTGTGACTCCGTTTTTCCTGGTTCTCCTTCTACCTGTCTGATGACTAGTTTCCAGTCATCTTTGCTGGGTTATCTTCCATGTGATGCCTCTGATCTGTGGGTAAATCCCAAGGCTCTGTCCCAGGTCTTTTTTCTCTTCTTTCCCTACCCTTTCACTTGGCAACCTCATCAAATCCCATGAGTTTAGTTATCATTATGCCAACCTATATATTCAACCTCTCTCCAGAGCACTAGTCCACATCATCAGCTGCCTTTAAGCATTTATTTCTGTTTTTTTATGTAAATAGCATTTTATTTTTTCCCAATTACATGTAAAATAGCTTGCAACATTCATTTTTTATAAGATTTTGAGTGCTTTTTTCCCCTCCTTCCTCTACTCCCTCCCCAAGACAGCAAGCAGTCTGATATAGGTTATATATGTGTAAGCATGTTATATTTCCACATTAGTCATGTTGTAAAAAAAAAAGAAACAGAACAAAAGGGGGGAAAAGCACAAGGGAAAAAAACAAAGAAAGTTAAAATAGCCTGCTTCAGTCTGCATTCAGACTCCATAGTTCTTTCTCTGAATGTGGAGAGTGTTTTCCATCATGAGTCTTTTGGGATTGTCTTAGATCATTGTATTGCTGAGAAGAGACAAGTTTATCAGAGTTGATCATTGTCTAATGTGGCAGTTACTGTGCACAATGTTCTCCTAATTCTGCTCACTTAACTTTGCATCAGTTCATATAAGTCGTTACAGGCTTTTCTGAAATCTACTTACTAAACATTTCTTATAGCACAATAATATTTCATTACATTCATATACCACAACTTGTTCAGACATTCCCCAACTGATGGACATGCTCTCAAAGTCCAAATCTTTGCTGCTACAAAAAGAACTACTAACAAATATTTTTCAACATGTGGGTCCTTTTCCTTTTTATTTTTTAAACAAATGCTTTATTAACTTCTGTTTTACATCATTCATTTCCACCAGATTTTGAGTTACAATCATTTTCCCCCCGTTATTCCCCTACCCACCCTCCCAGAATAGCAGTCCCACAAGATAGCGCTTCCTCCAATCTGCTCTCTCCCACACCTTCTCCCATACCCTCTTCGACTTTTCCATTGGAGGAAGATGAATCTTTGTGTCCCAATGCCTGCACACCTTATCTCCCAATTATAAGCAAAAGAGTATTAATAATAGTATTTATATATATTTGGAACATTTAATGTTACGACCTCGAATTTCAGATCCATTTCCTTCCTCCCTTGTCACCCATTCCCTCTGGGGAGATAAGTAATTCAGTATATGTTGTACATGTCTAGCTATGCAAAACATTATCATGGTAGATATATTGTACAAGACTGCTTATAATTCCCTCCCACTCATCCCACCCCCCCACCTGGTCCATTCCCTACATGATCCTGTCCCTCTTCTATAGTGGGTACTTCCAACCTCCCCTCCCCCAAGGATGCCCTCCCATCCATCATCCCTCCTCTCATTCCCCTTCCCCCTATCCTGCTGCAGGTTGAGATATCCCATTTAGTATGTATGTCATTCTCTCCCTGAATGAGAGATTCAATGAGAATGTGGTTTTGCCTTTTTAGCCTTCCTATTCTCCCCCTCCCTTGCAACCACTTCCCCTTGCTTCTTCTACATGGGATAGTTTACCCTACCCTGTCTCTCCCCATCTCCTCTTGCCACTTTCCTCTCTCACCTCATAATTTCATCCCTTGAGTATTCTCCCTTCCCAACAAATTCAACCCATGCCCTCTATCCATATATAACTGTAACCATATACACACACATTCACATATGTATTCATATGACCACACACCCTTCTTCCATTATTTTCATGGTGAGAAAGATATCATCACTCACAGTTATTGCTTTTCCATATAGGAATGTAAATAGTTCAACTTTGATAAGTTCCTTTTGATTTCTTTTCCCTGATTACCTTCTCAGGCATCTCTTCCTTCTTGTCTGGATGTCAAATTTTCTATTCAATTCTGGTTTTTTCCTCAAGAATGCTTGAAAGTCCTCTATTCCACTGAATGACCATATTTTCCCCTGAAACAAAATACTCAGTTTTGCTGGGTAGGTGACCCTTGGGTTCATTCCCAGCTCTTTTGCCCTCTGGAATATCATATTCCATGCCCTTTGATCCCTCAGTGTAGAAGCTGCCAGGTCCTGGGTTATTCTGATTGTGTTTTCACAATATTGAAATTGTTTCTTCCTGGCTGCTTGTAGTATTTTCTCCTTGGTCTGGGGATTCTGGAACCTGGCTATAATATTCCTGGGAGTTTTCTTTTTGGGATCTTTTTCAGGAGGTGATCAATGGATTCTTTCAACCTCTATTTTGCCCTCTGGATCTAAAACATCAGGGCAGTTTTCCTTGAGAATTTCTTGAAGGGTGATTTCTAGGTTCTTTCTTTGATCATGGCTTTCAGGTAGTCCAATAATTTTTAAATTGTCTCTCCTGGATCTATTTTCCAGGTCAGTGGTTTTTCCCATGAGATATTTCACATTGCCTTCTAATCTTTCATTTGTTTCGATCTGCTTAACAGCATCTTGATTTCTCATAAAGTCATTAGCTTCCATTTGCTCCAGTCTAACTCTGAAGGAATGAATCTCCTCAGTGAACTTTTGAGATTCTTTTTCCATCTGGCAAATTCGACTTTTTAAGGCATTCTTCTCCTCATTGCCCTTTTGGGCCTCCTTTGCCATTTGAGTTAGTCTATTTTTTAAGGTGTTGTTTTCCTGAGTCAGGCTGTTGACCCGCATTTCATACTTTTCCTGCATCCTTCTCATTTCTCTTTCCAATTTTTCCTTCACTTCTCTTATTTGATTTTTAAAGTCCTTCTTAAGGTCCTCTATGGCCTGCAACCCGCTCATGTTTTCCCCTGGGGCTTTTGGAGCAGGACTTCTGACCTCACAGTCCTTTTCCCGTTCTATGCCCCCAAAATAGGAGTCTAGGGTTGCATTTTTCTGTTTCCTTTGCCTTGGCATGTTGCCACTTAATTGCTTGACTTTTGGGCTTGTTGACACACTATGGATTTAAGGTCAGATAGAGGAATTTTCGTCCTGAATGTGTGGGGGGCAACTTCCATTTCTGGCAAGCTGTAAACCCACCCACGACTTCCACCTTATATCCAGATCCAGGGAGGTTAAAGCAAGAGCGATTACCCCCCAAGACTGATCGCTGGATCTCCCTACAATTAATTCACAGGCCAGGAGCTGGAGCTGCCTCTGAAAACTACAAAATGTCGTGTCTCCTCAGCGGCTTCTAGCCCCCAGGGGAGGGACCCGACGCATTCCCCAAATACTGGTCCCAAAGTCCATAGGATACTAACCTCTTACTTTGTCCTAGGCATGTCTATGTTGATGATTCTGGAGTTGCCACAGCTGCTGGTGTTTTGGGGTTCCTCCAGCCAGCTGCTGGCCCTGCCACCCTGGGGTTAAAACCTCGGCTCATGCAGACCTGGGCTCGGCTCGGCTCAGCTCCCTGCACTCTGCGCGCTTCCAGGTCCCAGACCGCTGCACTGGTCCTTCCTGCAGTGCTTCTGGGCTGTCCTCAGCGGGAGGTCAGCTTCTCTGTGTTGTTCTGTGGGTGCTGGGGCTCCAGAAGTTGTTCAGAGTCCCCTATTACATAGTTTGGGGGGAATCTGGAGGCAGAGTGGCTTGGAGGAGCTGTTTCTACTCCGCCATCTTGGCTCCGACCCCCGGTCCTTTTCCTTTTTTATGATCTCTTTGGGATATAGCCCTAGAAGTGGTACTGCTGGATCAAAGGATATGCACAGTTTTATTGCCCTTTGGGCATAGTTCCAAATTGCTCTCTAGAATAGTTGGATCAGTTCACAACTCCACCAACAATCTAGGCATTCATTTGTATATATGTACAAATCAGAATTCATTACTTTTCTCCATAAACCCACACTCTTCTTCCAAACTTCCCCTAGTTCTGTTGAGGACCCTGCCATTCTTCCAATCACCCAGGCTAGCAGCCTCTTCATCATCCTCATAACTTTAGTGTCCCTCACCCCAAACAATCAATCAAGTGCCAAAACTTTCTGCTCCCACTTGTTCACTGTGTCTCACATTCTATCCTTTCTTTCCACTAACATGACCAAAACTGTAGTTTAGGGTCTCATGACTTCTAATCTGGACTATTAGAATAGACTCCTAATTTTTTTCCCTGGCCCTAATTTTTCCCTGCTCATTCTATCTTCTACATAGTTGCTAAAGTGAATTTCCAAACTCAGGTCTGACCATGTCATATAAATTCCACTATTCCTTCCAGGATCCAGTCAAAACCCCCTCCCCACTCTTCAGTCTCAACCTACCTTTCTAGCTTTATATATGTAATGTGTGTATACACACACACACTCACACACACACACACACATATATATATATACACATATATATTAAAAACAAAACACGTGTGTGATGTAAATATTATTTGCATGTATATATATAATATATAACAGAAACATGTGTGTGTGTGTGTGTGTGTGTGTGTGATGTATATATTGTTCCCTTTCACTCACTCTGTGAGTAATTATTTCTGTTCTGGCTAGGAACTCTGAGGGTCTTCCCTTCCCAGTTTCTTTGGGAAAGCAAACTAGGCCACCTTCTGCCTCATCTTTTACCTAGCTTTTAATCACTGAATGGGTGTTGCCCCAGACAAACTGAGACCTGGGGAAGACCTTAACTTAAAAAGGCCAAGGTCTCCTCCTGAATTCTGGGCCATCTGTAGTCATCCTGATTGATATCTGGCCACTGGACCCAGATGGCTCTGTAGGAGAAAGTGAGGCTGGTGACTTTACACAGCCCTCCCTCACTCAAATCCAATTCACTTACAAGTCATGGCATCACCTTCCTGATGTCAAAAATGAAGGACAGACAATAAACAACAACTCTGTGTGCCAGTCAAACTGCCCCCTGCTACACACACTCACACACACACACACACACACACACACACTTACAGACACATACACTCACACTCACTCACACAAACACACATACACACACACACACACACACCAGCCCACATTCCTTCTATACAACACTCTTTCAAACTTTTTGCCTGCATAAACAAATGCCCATTCCTGGAATATTCTTCTTCCTCACCTTCTCTTGGATTGGCTAGTTTGCTTCAGACTCACCTAAAGTACCACCTCCTCCTCCTGTAAATGAATGAATGAATGAATGAATGAATGAATCCCTGAATCAATGAACAAAAAAGCATTTCTAAGCACTTACTATGTGCTAAGCACCAAGGATACAGACAGACGTAAAAGGCAGCTTCTGCTCTAGCTGCCAGTGTTGTGATTCCAAAATGATTTTTATCTCTAGATATTTATTATTCACTTTTACCCTATAACGTGTAAGCACCTTGAGAACATAGGCTGTCTAATTTTTATCTTTTAACACATATATCAAGTAGGCATGGGGAGACTTGGGATTTTATTAACATAGGATATTCCTGGGTGAGAAAACTCCTTCTACTAATGCAGGTTGGGATCTCTAGTCTTGAGAGTTGCCTAGAATGCTAAGAAATTAAGTGACTTGCCCAGAGTCATTCATTCAGAGGCAAAGAGGCAAGACTTTAGTCCAGGTCTTTCTGACTTTGAGGTCAGCCCCCTCTCCACTCTCTGGAATATACTGGGCATTTAATTAATGTGTGCCAATTGATTTAGATATGAAAGGGACCTTTGAGGTCATCTAGTCTAACCACTTCATTTTATAGTTGAGGAAACATGAGACTTGAGGTATATTACACCAAGGTCCCACATGGGACAGCAACAAGTCCGATAGCTATGATCTGGAACTCCTGTCACTGTGCCACACTGGAGCTGAGATCCACATTGTCAAAGGAAGTGAAACATTAAGGACCCTACTAGGCTTCTGAACTACACTCATTACAAGAAAGGCAGCATGGTATAGTGCAGGCCTGCACAGCATGCTTCTGGACAAAAGATTTCAGGCAGCCTGTGAAAAATGGCTCCCGAGGGGCACTCACTCCTGTTTGTCCCATGACCTGAGATAACCAATCATTGTCAGTCTGTCTCTAGTCTACCCTATCTGTGGCCCAAAGAAGGTAAGCCTATTTTAATTTTAGCCCCTACCTACTGCTGAGTTGTGCAGGTCTGGTATAGTGGATAGAGATCTGGCCTCAGAGCCAGGATGACCTGAGATCAAGTCCCACCATTCACACATACAGGTTGTGTGACGCTGAACAGGTCACTTAACTTCTGACCAGAGGTGTCAACCTTGAAGCCAGCAAAACTCCCTCATATAGCCCCAACCAGATTAAAATGTCATTGGGAAATGGTTAACAAATAAATAAAAATAGATTGAACAGTATTAATATGTTCAGTTAATATGTTCTGAGTCAATATGTACCAGACAGGGATCTTTTTCTAAGTTTGCCACCATTGGTCTAGGCAATTTTCTTCTTCTTCTTCAACTTTTTTTTTGGAGGGGGGAGGCAGGGCAGTTGGGGTTAAGTAACTTACCCAAGTTCATCGGGGCTAGTGTTAAGTGTCTGAGGCCGGATTTAAACTCAGGTCCTCCTGACTCCAGGGTTGGTCCTCTATTCACTATGTCACCTAGCTGCTCCTCTAGGCAATTTTCTAAGACTAAGACTTTCTAAGACTTCTGCAAGTAGATTTTTTTTATTAATTAATTTTTAGTTTTCAACATTCACTTCCACAAGATTTTGAGTTCCAAATTTTCTCCCCATCTCTCCCCTCCCCATCCCAAGATGGCATGCATTCTGGTTATTCCTTCTCCCAGTCTGTCCTCCCTTCTATCACCCCCACCCCCTTCTCTTATCACCTTCCCTTCTATTTTCCTGTAGAGGAAGACAGATTTCTATACACCATTCTACAACTAGATGGCAGAGAAAATGTCATCGGGCATTGGTAAAAAGACTTTCCATATCTGAAAGTTCAAAACACCAAAGAAATTTCACTTCTAATGTTTATCCTCTTAGTATTACAAGTAACAAAGAGTGAGGGAGCAGAATAGTCATTATATTCTGTAAGTAAATTTCAAGTGAGTCACAGATGCTTCATGGGTTTGTTAAATGGGCTGGTATGAAAATGTGACAGGTAGTCTTGTATTATATTTTAATCTAATTGGACAAAAGACTCAATTTCAGAGGACCCGGCTCCAAAAGAAAGCCTTCCTCCAAATGAGGGTGTAGATAGTATGAGGAAAGAGATCATTTCTTTACTCATAAGTGGAGGGAGTCCAATATCTACCCTCCCAAACCCCTCCCCCCCACAATGAGTTACTCTATGAGAGGACTTGGGAAGTCTGTGAAAAGTAGTATTACCTTGCATTGGGTCTGTCAGTTGCCAGAATTCTATTTCAATCCATTTATTTATAGCACAAATAGAATTCTTAAGGTATCTGATCCACAGAAATAGCTGTGTTTCTTCTGAGTCATATTTCTGCAATGTTTTGGCAACTCAAGAGTTTCATTTAATCTTGTAACTTTGATGAACAAATGAGGAGAATGAAGAGGGGGGAGTGTGTGTGATTATTTTTTAAATACTTATAATATGCATTTATTCTCACATCACCTTTGACTGACCATAACTTTGCTGGTGACCACAACTCTATAAAGAAAAAAGAATTATCAAATACCACAGATGAAGAATTTTGAGAGACCTCAGAGTTCAAAGGAGGAAACTGAGGCCCAGAGGCATTATGGAGGGAATGGAATCTTAAAGCTAGAGGAGGAAACTGAGATTTCCCAGAGGTTTGAGATCACATGATCTCAATGTTGGGAGGAAACTTACAAATCATTTGAATTAGGCAATCAGTCCAGACCCCTGCCATTAAATACATTACCCCTAAAAGAGGAGTTCTTTGGGGTTCATAACCATGTGTGTGTGTTTGTGTGTGTTTAATATTTGGTTAAATGAATTTCTATGTAATTGGTTTTCTATGTAATTCTGTGTACTTTACTTTGTACATCTAAAATCTTGATTCTGAGAAGGGGCCCTTGGGCTTCAGTAGACTCTGCCAAAGGGGTGCAGGACACATGAAAGGTTAAGAACACCTGCTATAAAATCCTCAACTCGTGGTCAGCCCCAATCATCATGAGAAGGGTTCACATTGCTGTAATGCTTAGAGGTTTACAAAGCATTCTCCTAGCAACGCCGCTGTAATCTGGAATGCTAGTGCTGTCTAACACAAATAATAAATGCATACACACACAAATGGAGCTATAATTATATGTAATTATGCACAATACAGTATGCACATTTATATTGTACACACATTTTCTATTTGTTTCTAGATACATACATATTTATATAAGCATATGCATGTAGATATGTATGGAATCATATGTCCTTATTTGGCAGGCACACAATCTGCACATAGCCAAAAAACTTTTGCAGCTATAAAGGACCCTCCTCCCAGAGCTGGTACTTGACTCTAAGCGCCATCTTGATTTGCCCTAGTCATGGAGCTTTGAACTGAAATGAGGCTTTGGAGATCTTCTAGTCGAACTTCATTTTATTGAAGAGGAAAGTCAAGGCAAAAGAGGGGAAGGAGGAACTTGCCCAAGGTTATATAGCTACTAAGTAGCAGAGCTGTGATTTGAACTCAGTGCCTCTGATTCCAAATTCAGTGCTTTTCCTATCTCCATTTCCCCTGGCAAAAGGCAGATATGACATTAACATTTAAATGTAATAATATTGGTGATAGGTACAAGGTCTATGTGGACCTAACTATATATTTGCTTAGACAGTACAGAGCTAAGGTGAAGGTAGAGAGATATATTTAGTAATCCCACTTAAATGCTTCATGTTGTAATGTTTTCAGTGTCAGCCTCTTAAGAAAGTATAATAGAAGTAAGAGTATATATAATATAATTATCATATGTAACATATATTTTATATAATATATATATAATTATTATATAATAATATAATAAAATAGGAGTGTATGGTTGCTATATCATGTTTTAGGTTGTGTACATACATGTATATGTGTGGAGGGGGAGAGCAACAAAGAGAGAGAGAGAGAGAGAGAGAGAGAGAGAGAGAGAGAGAGAGTACCTGGGATTTTGTTGATATAGGGAAGTTCCCAGGTAAGAAATTCCCTCTACCAATGTAGGTCAGTACCTAGAGCTGCCTATATCAGTGGTGTCACATAAATAGAAATGAGGGCCACTAAACCATACATAAGAATCTCTGTGGTTGCATATTGTCTTAGAAAACCATGTAGTAATATTATCTATGTTTCATTGTGTTTAGTTTGGTTACATATTTCCCAGTTCCATTTTTAATTTGTTTTCTCAGATCTATGTTTCTGATGCCTCAGATCCAAGGCCCAGAGGGGTTAAATGATTGCCCAGGGTCACATAACCAGTGTGTGTCTGAGGCAGGACTTGAACAAAGGGCTTCCTGGCTTTGAGGTTGGCTCTCTCTCCACTGTATGCATTTGTATATGCAAATATGCACACATGTGTATACACACTCATCAATGTGTATACACACCCATCTATTGCAGTGTGCCAGGGTGGCTAAAGAGCTGGGCATGGAGTCAGAAAGGATGGGGTTCCAGTCTTACCTTAAGCATATATTGGCTAAGTGATCTTGAGGAATCCATAGTTTAGTGCCCCAGGCAACTCCCTAAGGCTAGAAGTTGTTGTTGTTGTTGTCTGTTTTTCCTTTTCAAAGAGACATGACATCATGGAATGATGTGGAGTCACAAGTAAATTATATTCTTTAATCTAATCTTAAATCTAAAGGCAGACTTGTACAAAGTCCTCAGTCTCACTCTCTCTTTCAGAGTCATCAAAGTCCAGTGACAAGACAACAGTCAAGAGGGCTGGCGATGGCCTGGATGCCAAGGATGACCTTGTCGTCTTTGATGTTTGACCTAGCTCAACACACTCCACAGCTCCTGGTGCGGCCACCTTCATGGCCATAGGAACAAATTGTTCTCAATCGCCCATTCTGCCAAAGAAATCTTCCCATGCTTGGGATAGACAGCTCCCTAACTCACCAGTGGGTCTAAGGCCTGTTGGTCACCCTCAACCTGATTTAGCGCACCTGCCAAGAAGGTTTACGAGGGTCTGGCTGCTGCACATGCTACATCTTTTTGGAGCCACAGGTGAGAGCTGCATGAAATGTAGACACCAAAGGTGGATGAGATTGATTGATTATCTATTGATGATCGAAACACATTTTGATGTGACTCCCTTTTTTCTATGTTCTATATATCCAAATTGTTTCCAGCTCTAAAATAATTGGATGTATATTGTAATGTACTTTCTAACTTTCTATGTTCTATGTTCTAAGGTTCTTTGGAGATCTCACGTTCTATATTCTACATTTTAGGGCTCTTTCTGGCACAAATATTCTTTTTCTCTGTTAGAAAGTTACTTCCAACCATGACATTTTAAGTCCTAAGGTCACTTCCTGCTTAACTATTATAAATTAAGAAGTACTTTATGGCTCTAACATATGATATTGGATATTGTAATTTTTTTCAGCTCAAATATTCTATGTTCTATTGTCTATGGCTCTAGAAAGCTCTGTCACTCTATAGTCTCTGTTTCTCTACTATTAGATTCTATATTATACTGTAATGTTCTATCCAGATCTGATATTCTATGTTCTTTTTCCTAAGGCTGTTTCCAACTTTAACTTTCTATGTTATCTTTGGTATAGTTCAACCTAGGTCTGACATTGTATTTCGAAGATCCTTTCCCAAATTAACATTCTTTATTTAGCATTTTACTGTCCCTTCCTACTCTGATATCCTATGTTCAATGTTACAATGTTCTTTCCAACTATGACATTTTATTTTCTTTATCCCAAGGTGCTTGTCATTCAACATTCTGTGTATTAAGGCTCTTTCCTGCTCTGGCTTCCTATATTCTTCATTTTTTTCAAGCCCTCACATTTTATGTTCAATGGGCCAAGGTTCTTTTCAGCTTAGAGATTGTGTTCTGAGGTCTAAGGTTTTTACACTCCTATAATTATATTGCAATAGGAGACTGAACAGGGAGAACTCAGTACTGGGAATATGGACCTTTGGTGAGTGTGCTTCTGAGTGTGTTCTATGTTCTAAAGTTCTAAGGTTCTACAGTCGTGGCATTCTATGTTTGAAAACTTTTCCTTTCTCTGCCATTTTATGTTCTCTATTCTTAGGTCCATTTCCACTTTAACATTCTGTCTTCTAGGTTCTAAGGTTGTTTCCCCTCTAGCATTCCATATTTTTTGTCTTAATGCTCTTTCAAGCAGCAAATGTTTATGTTCTTTGTCCTCTACTTCTTTCCAGCCTATACATTCTATATTCTTTGTTCTATGGTTGTTCCCTACTTGAAAGGCTAGAAGTTTCAGAGCAGGTGAAAATCAGAATTAGGGAAGGAAGTTATCTTCCTTGGAGTTTCTTATACCAATGAGATTGCAGATCCAGCACAGATACACCAATACCTAAAGTGTGTCTCTAAGTGGGTGAGTATACAAACAGATATGTGTGACAGGGCTTTCCTGTGGGCATGGCCAGTTCACCTAAGATGTAAGGACATGCTTCTGGCAAGGACTTCCTAAGGTCCCCACATTTTCCATCATCTCTATTGACTTAAGAGGCTGCATCTTTGAGACTACCAGACTACCTACAACAGTTCCTTTTCCCCATCCCATTCAGGTCCTATTCACCCATGGCACAGGTGCCATGAACTGAACTGGGTGAAGAGATAAACTACCTTCCCCCTCCCCTTTTAAGACCCTCTGGCCCCAGGAAACAGGCTTGGGGGACTATTCTGGTCTGTTTTGTTTGTCCTTTTCAGGTACAGGTGGTAGAGTCTAGCCATGGACTAGAGCAGGGGTGGGGAACTTTGGAGACATGATGGCAGACTAGATGTTATTGTCAGCCCAGCAGGGAAGGACTGAAATCTCAGGTAGCAGGGACTTGAGCCCAAGGGGAGAGTTGGACTTGGAACTTGGAGGATCTGTGCTCAACTAAACTGAATATGATCCCAGAGACTGAGATAGCATGGGAAGGGGAATATTTATATGGTTGTTTTTGTAATAACTTTCAAGCAAATGTTCCTTGGCAAAAGTTAATGGATCTGAGGATGCAAGGCACTTCTAAAATTGGGGGAATACTGTCAGTTGGGGCTGGAGCCAATAGCAGAGAGACAGATACTCCCAAACCTTTTTAAGAGTATCAGAGAGCCCTAGGGGAAGGGTAAAATGGAACACACCTGACCATTAGGTAGTGGGGGCCAGAGTAGTCACTCTTAAGTAGGAATATGTGTGTGTGTGTGTGTGTGTGCTCATGCATGTGTAATAAACCTATAACAAAGGCTATCCCCCATATGTAACATGGGGGTGTCATTTTTTGGTTCCAAGAAAAGTAGAATAGACATCTCCAGGCTCTTCTCTTCCTACCCCTCTCCAAAAGAGACTTTAAATCCTGCCAGGGAATTAGGGAAGCAGGAAATTGAGGCCAGAAGTTTGGCCACTGTGCTCTCCTCAGAGAAAGGGAGTATTAGGCTAAAATTATATCTATCTGCCTTTATGTCTAGGGGGTGTGATTTTCAGGTTCTAGCTAATTTTTGATCGCTGTTTCTTTAATGAGGGAAGCAGAACCCCAAGCTCTATATCCAAAGTTTGACAAATACCAGTTCCACAATGAACACAAATACCAATTACCAAAAAAATCTATTTCTCCAAGTCTATAGTAAAACAGAAGTTAAGCAAGCTATACAAAGGAGAATATATACCAGGCAATAGACATATTGAAAAGGTCTCCCGTTGTAGTGACATAACTTAGCTCAACCAAGAGAAAGAGTCGTAGATCTCACCCAAGGGGAGTTTCCTGAAGTCTCTAGTATAGCAAGTTGAGACAGGTACGTGACAGAGCCTGCCAGCTCCTTTCATGTTAGCTTTTTCACAGAATCTTTTCCTTCAAAAACCTGAAGTAGAGTTGGTATCGTCCATTTTCTCTCTCTTCAGCCAGAAGAGGCTGAAAGTGACCATAGAACTCAAAAAAGGTTTAAGATTTGGACTCTCCTTTCTCCTATTTTCAATAACTCTGGTATGCCCTTCATGTGTTGGTCTCCACCAATAAAGAGAGAGGCCCATAGTAGTGGACTTTGGGATCAGGGTTACACTTATGCATGTATGGTTGTTGTCCTTCCTTCCTGAAGAGGACCAAAATGCAATCACTATGCTAGAGTCAAGTTTCAGTGTGTCCAACTGTGACTGATCAGACCAGCGTGAACTCAGAATGCTCTACCATAGGTCAGGTACAAATAGGCCATGTGAACATTTGGGGTATATTCTCTAAATCTGTGAATCTCATGTCTCTTTTGAGCTATGTCCATTCTACTTTGCTCATAGAGCACAGCCCCTTCTCTGATGAGGGCTCGCCATGCTGAGTGGTCCTATGCCAGTGTCTCCCATGTCATATAATCAACTCCAGAGTTCTTAAGAGAGAACTTGAGAATATCCTTGTACCGCTTATTCTGACCACCATGCGAGTGTTTGCCCTGCTATATGTATGTATATGTGTATATGGAAAGCCTGGGAGTGAAGGACAGAAGGGATGTATGTACTTATATGTGTATATGGAAGGCCTGAGAGTGAAGGATGGAGGCACTCTCTCTCACCAAGAGACTCAAACTCTGGCCCCATGTAGCCTGGTTTCAGTCCTTTGAGAGTCAGACCCCCAAGGGAGAAGTCAGATTCCCCTCATATGCTCAAGCTCATTCCACATCCTTACACAACACCCCATGAAAATCTCTTAAAGATGAGGCTTGGTTTATGTCTGGGACCTACCCAAAAGAATGAATAGTGACCCTTCTAGGAGGTCCTCAATGGTCAGAGTAGATTGAGTCTAAGAAGTCATTTATCTCTTTCACATCAAAAGAAATGATTCAAACATGAAAAATGTGTGTGTTAACTTTATTAAGTATTCAATTTTATTAAGTATTTATTATGTATTAAATACTTAAAATGAATGAAAAAATATATTAAGCACTTACTGTATGCCAAGCACGGAAGATATAAACATATAAGCAAAGATACTATCTGCCCTCAAGGAGCATGCACTCTATTGGGGGAAGGGAACTGTCAGGCAATAATGTTTATTAAGCACCTACTAATGTTCAAACCACTGTGCTAAGCACTAGGGATTGAAAAAGAAGCAAAAGGCAACACAGATAGGGGGAGGTGGCCAAGGAAGGACCATTTTGAACCAATCGAGTTACAGTGCTGAGGGGGGCAGGGAGGGTGAGATGAACATCCTCCTTCCCTAAGCAGTAGAACTGATTTGCTTTGATCATGGTTCTGAGACTGAGAAATGGGGTGAAGGCAGGGGCAGACAGCAAGGGGGAGCATGGCTTGGGCGTGCCTGATGAAGTGGGCCAAGTGAGGGATTCACCAAACAGGACAACTGGGCCCAAGACTCAAGTTCTGGAGATGAAAGAGTTAAAACTTCCAAGGCAGTTTCAGGTTCCTGAGCCAACAAGGTGACAGGTGAGGGGATGGCTGGGGAGTAAACCATCAAACTTATTTCTCTCAAACATAAATAATTTTTGTGGCACTACTGATTAGACATATCATCTTCCCCTCATCTCTATGCTGTCCAAAGACTAGAGGCCACATGTGACCTTCTAGGTCCTTGGGTGCGGTCTTTTGACTGAGTCCAAGTTTTACAGAACAAATCCTTTTTTTTAAGGGGATTTCTTCTGTGAAGTTGAGATTCAGTCAAAGGGCTGCACTTGAGGACCTAGAGGGCGACATGTGCGATCCAGGCTTCAGGTTCCCTACCCCTGGTCCAAACAGTTCACTTAAGGTCCACGTTTTCTAGGAAGTTGAGGCACAGCTTGGTTCCTTTCTCTTGGTTGCAATCCCTCTGGGAGGTTGTTTCAGCAATTACCTCTTATTGGGCAATCAACACCTAGACCCAGAAGCTCATCAGCTCTCAAAATCATGAGGTCACCACTAAGGCTAGAGGATCATGGGACAGGGAACTCCCCAGGAGAGGCAACTCCTACCAATGCAGTTTTGTGCCTTCTCTGCAATTTTCAGTCTTGGCAAAATGCCTAGAACAATGAAAGATTAAGCTACTAGGCCAGAATAACACAGCCAGGTATATGTTAGAGAAGGGACTTGAACCCAGGGATGTGCCCAGGGAAAGAGACACAAAGTAGGAGAGGAAGAGCAGTATGTGAAATCCAATTTCAAGGTCACACTCACAGCTCACTGCTTTGTCTAATCTAGACTGGCTGGTTGAAAAACCCCAACATGGAGTCCACTCCCAGATCTCCTGGTGACTTGCTCTCTTACCTTCTCAGAGGTAACCATCACTAGTCTCCTTCATTGAAAAGTGAAAAGAATAGACACAATAGAATTAAGAAGTGAGTCGAGTGCTCACTGTCCACATTGTGGTGGCTTCAGTGAAGAAATGAAGGCCTGAGGCCTTCTCCCTCACCCCCTCACTGAAAGTTTAGTCTTAGCCACCATAGTCAGAAGTCAAGGGCCAAAGAGTGGATTCTCAGTTTGAGAAGTGAAAAGTGAAAAAGCCTTTCCTTATGAACCCAGTGAAGGATTCTTTATCAATCATCTAAGAACTAGCTTGTCTAAGTATGGAACCCATTACTGGAAGGGTTGGCCACCAAACCATGAATTTTTGGGGGCAAAAGCAACACATGAAGGCCATGTACACGGAAAAATGAAAAGGACACAGTTTACTTTGGTCGAGGCACAAAATCACGGCTATTTGAAGCATTTAAATAGTGTTCCTTTAGGGAAGCACCCTCAAAAAAATTCAGCCAGGAAAGCTGGCAAATTGGGCAAGTCAAATGTTCAAAATACAATAGGTCAATATCGAAGGTTATTATCCTGCTGACTCTGTATGTATCTGAAAGGATGTGCCAGCAAGCCCCTTTCATGTGCATGTCAAAGGGGAGGAATGCAGTTAGACAGGTAAGAGAGTCAATGGCCTTGCCCCCTGGGCTTAACATGTCTCAGGTGCTATTTTCCACCCACTCATCTACATAGGAAAACTGGGAGAGGCTTCAAGCTTCCAAACTGGGGAATGATGTTTGGTAGTACTAGGTAAATAACCATTAGCTAGTGTTCAAAGATTAAAACTGGATACTATTTGGAATGCTCAAAATAAGCCTGGGTAAGGTTTCCCAAGAGGGATCTAAGCCCCTGGACCAGAAATAAGAGTTTAAAGAAGATTTAAGTCTGAGGGCCAGCTGGGATGACCCTATTATTTGTTCTAAACAGCTTAGGGAGAGAGGGTTAATTATGAGGAAGCAATAGAGCCCAGATATCCCACTCACCACTGCAACGAAGATCTAAGAACTGAGCTAAGTAGAGATAAGGAAACCTAAGGAGACATCACAGTGGATCATTTCAAACAGCCCACAGACAAGAGATCTCAGCAGGGATTGTGACACAGACATGGTAGAGTAACTTTATAGCCTCAGAACAGGGATAAAGTTCTGTCAGTTTGCCCTGGAGTTGTATCCAGGACTTGGCCCAGGGGCAAGTGACTAGGAATCAACCAGAGCTCTGTCCCTCTGAACCTGCAGAGTCTTCTAGCTAAATGACAAGAACTCAAGCCAACTGAACTCCACCCAGGGGCAAGTCAACGGTTATATTGCCTAGACCCAAATTGGGGTCTAGAACCCGAAAAGCTCAATCCAGGAGAACAGAAATCATATCAGATTAGTACTCACTCAAAGTTTGCAGCTCTATTAACTTGAGTTACCCTTGTGATCCCTGAAAAACACAGAACTCATTATCTGGAGGACACAGGAGCAAGACCCCAGGTAATACAGATCTGGCATACAAGGCAACAATGTTCCCTCCAGAGACTGGCCCTAATACCAAGTGTCAATTCAGGAAATAAGGTTAGCAGAATGAATAAAGAAAAAAGACACCCACAACAAAGAACTATTCATGTGCCAGAGACACCCAAGAACCAAGCCTGAGTGAAGAAAATATCGCCAGAACTGGTTCATTGGTTGGTTGTTGTCCTTCATATTCAAAGAGGATCAAAATGCCATCACTATGTCAAGTTACAGTGTGTCCAACTATGGCTGATCAGACCAATATGAGCTCAGGTCAGGCACATGTAAACATTTGGGGTGGATTCTCTAAATTTGTACATCTTCTATTTTTTTTTTTGAGCTACTTCAATCCTGCTTTACTCCTAGAACATAGCACCTTCTCTGACATACAAGCAAAACCACATAGAAAGCTACAGCTTGGCCACAAAATCAACTAGAATTCCTAGGAGAAAGAATAATAATTACTATCAATAATAAAGTATCCATAATTATTGTTGTCACTAATAATTAGTATTTATATGGCACTTAAAGGTTTATAAAGCGCTTTAAAACTATTGACTCATTTTATCCTTACAACAATTCTGGAAATAAATCCTATCTTAATTTTATAGATGAGGAAATTGAAGCAGACAGAGGTTAAGCTATTTACTTCCCTGGGGTTACACAGCTAACAAATATTAGTAGATGTATTTGAACTTGTCTTCCTGATTCCAGGTCCAAAATTCTATTTAATGCAGCACCTAGTTACCCCAAATGAAGAAATGAAGCAAGAAATTTTGTTTTGTTTTGTCTAATTTGAAATTATATGAATGACATGAGAGTACTACAGTAAAGAATTGGAAGAGGAAAGAAATAAAAATTGAATGAGAATTTTGGAGGAAAACCTCAGGAGAATGAACAGCTTAGCACAAAAGGCCCAAACCTTTATATAAGTAGCAGTCTCCTTGAAAATTCAAGCATATCAAAAAGAAACTAATGGCTCCATAAGACAACAAAAAATATTCAAGAGTTTGGCCCCCAGGGCTGAAAACTCTCCTGCCAGAAGGATCAGGAACTTTGGAGCCAAAACTCTGGATAAATAAGATCGGAAAACCTGAGAGGGGACTTTTTCTTGGTTTTCAATAAAGAGTTTCTGCTTTTTTTTTAAAGCTGAGGGCAAAGCCTGTTTGTTCTAAGCGTACAGCAGCACCCAATCATCGCTTCAAAAGATATCCAAGGATTTCAATTGAATCAGAAGCTGGAGGCCTTTTCAAGTAGAGCAAGATTTGTAGACATGAAAGCAGCACAAGATTGGGCAGAGACTATGTACCCAACTAAGAAGCATCTGAGAACAGTCCATCAGGGTCCACAAGACCATCAGAGAGCAGTACAATAACCAGATTTAAGGACGGAAGTGGGGTGGGGGCAGAGCCAAGATGGCAGAGTAGGAGCAAGCGCTCACCTGAGCTCTCTTAATATTCCTCTCCAAACAACTTTAAAATAATGCTTCACATTGAATTCTGGAACAGCAGAGCCAACAAAAGGTCAGGCAGGGTGAAACAATTTTCCAGCCCAAGACAACTTAGATCAGCAGGAAAGATCTCCCTCACCAAGATGGTGGTTGGCCTGAAGCAAAGGGTAGGGCAGGCTGTGCCCGGCCACCAATAGCAGGCCTTGGAGGTGGCTGCATTAGCAGCAAGATCAGCAACTTCAGGAGTTTGCAGCTGGGCCAAAGTTAAAGGACAGGAGCTTTCAGCTTATTAAGTGGGTTGGACAACTGGTCAGAAGGAGATTACAAGGGACACTTTGCTGGCACTGGGTTCAGGACCCTGTTTCATCAACCATACACAGCTCTAGGTCATAGTCTCAGGGCAAAAAGGAACATTAGTGATTGCAGACAAGGAGCACTAGTGATTGTCACTACAGGGAAACAAGTTCCCTCCCTGAGTAAAGACAATCAAACTATACTGTGGGGGGAGGAGGTTGTACCTCAACTTTTCCCTCTCAGAACAAGATAAATCTAACCAAAAAATAAATAAGAAAGAAATGAAGTGAATAGAATTTGAGAAAAGTTAGATATGATAGACTTCTGGAGAAATTAAATGGGAATAGAAAGGAGCATACTTTTTTTTCCAGCTGTTCATCCCACCTTGACAAAAACTGACCCTATGGCAGGTTACAAAAACAACACAATGCATCCTTTTCAGACCATAATGCATAAAAATTACATTTTCAGACTATAATCCATAAAAATTACATTCAGTAAAGGGCTGTGGAAACATAGGTTAAAAGTTAATTGTAAACTAAATAACCTTATCCTAAAGAATGACTGGGTTAAAGAATAAATCCTAGAAATGATCAATAAGTTCATTAAAGAGAATGACAACAGTGAGATAAAATACCAAACGTTATGAGATGCAGCCAAAGCAGTACTTGGGAGGTACTTTATATCTCTAAATGATTCCATCAATAAAATAGAGAAAGAGCAGATTAGTGAATTGGGCATGCAATTAAAAGACTAGAAAAAGAACAAATTAAAAATCTTTAATTAAACACCAAACTGGAAATCCTGAAAATCAAAGAAGAAATTAATAAAATTGAAAGTAAGAAAACCATTTCAGTAATAAATAAAGCTAAGGGTTGGTTTTATGAAGAAAAAAAGATAAGATAGACAAACTATTGGTCAATTTGATTTACAAAAAGAAAGAGGAAAACCAAAGTACCAGTATCAAAAAATGCAAAGGGGGAATACATCACCAATGAGCACAAAATTAAACCAATTATTAGGAGCTATTTTGCCCAATATGCCAATCTAATAACTTAAGTGAAATGGATGAATATTTACAAAAAATACAAATTGCCCTGATTAGCAGGAGAGGAAATAGAATACTTAAGTAATCCCATTTTATAAAAAGAAATAGAACAAGCCACCAATGAACTCCTTAAGAAAAATATTCCTAGGACCAGATGTATGGACAAGTGAATTCTACCAAACATTTAAAGAACAATTAATTACAATACTGTTTGGAAAAATAGGCAAAGAAGGGGTCCTACCAAATTCCTCTTATGAGACAAATATGGTGCTGATACCTAAACCAGGAAGAGCAAAGACTGAGAAAAAAAACCATAAGTGAATTTTCCTAATGAATATTGATGCAAAAAAATTTAAATTAAATATTAGCAAAGAGATTACAGCAATGTATTTCATACACTATGACCAGGTGGAATTTATACCAGGAATTCAGGACTGGTCTACCAACATAACTGACCACATCAATAATAAAAAGAAAAAAAATTATTATTATCTCAATAGATGCAGAAAAAACTTTTGACAAAATGCACCATTCTTTTCTATTAAAAACAAAAGAAAGCATAGGAATAAATGGAGCATTCCTTAAAATGAGAATTATTATCTCCATACAACCATCAACAAGCATTATCTGTGATGGAGATCATTTAGAAGCCTTCCCAGTAAAACTCAAAGGTGAGGCAAGGATGCCCATTATCACCACTGTCAAATTTACAAGAATGAGTTATTCTTCAATTAATAAATAGCCAAAGGATATAAACAGGCAGTTTTCAGATAAAGAAATCAAAGCTATTTATAGTTGCACGAAAAGATGGTCCAAATTTCTATTGATTAGAAAAGTTCAAATTAAAACAATTCTGAGATACTTTATCACACTTATCAGATTAGCTAATATGACAGTAAAGGAAAATGAAAAATTTTGAAGGAAATGTGGAAAAATCAGAACATTAATGCATTGTTGGTGGAGCGGTGGACAGATCCAACCACCCTGTAGAGCAATTTGAAACCATACCTGAAAGGCTATAAAACTTTGAAATAAAATTGTAAAATAAAATATTAGCAAAAAGACTACAGCAACTTATCACCAGAATAATACACTTAGATCAGGTAGGATTTTTTCCAGGAACGGAAGGATGGTTCAATATTAGGAAAACCGCCAGTATAATTGGTCATATCAACAATAAAACTAGCAGAAACCATATGATTATCTCAATAGATGCAGAAAAGGCTTTTGACAAAATACAGCATCTATTCCTATTAAAACACTAGAAAGTACAGGAAAAAATGGACTTTTCCTTAAAATAACAGGTAGCATCTATTTAAAGCCATCATCAAGTATAATATGTAATGGGGATAAACTAGAAGCATTTCCAGTAAGATCAGGGGTGAAACAAGGATGTCTACTATCACCCCTCTTATTCAATCTGGTACTAGAAATGTTAGCAGTAGCAATTAGAGAAGAAAAAGAAATCAAAGGAATAAAATTAGGCAAAGAAGAGACCAAGCTATCACTCTTTGCAGATGATATGATGATATACTTAGAGAATCCTAGAGAATCAAGTAAAAAACCATTTGAGACAATAAATAAATTTGGCAAAGTTGCAGGATATAAAATAAACACACATAAATCCTCGTCATTCCTACATATTTCTAGCAAAATCCAACAGCAAGAGATAGAAAGAGAAATCCCATTTAAAGTTACTGTAGACATTATAAAATATTTGGGAATCTGCCTGCCAAAACAAACCCAGGACCTATATGACCATAACTATAAAACACTATTCACACAAATAAAGTCAGATCTAACTAACTGGAAAAATATCAATTGCTCCTGGCTAGGTAGAGCTAATATAATAAAAATGACAATTTTATCTAAATTAAATTATATATTTAGTGCCATACCAATCAATCTACCAAAAATTACTTTATAGAGCTAGAAAAAGTAATAAAAATTTATTTGGAAGACCAAAGGTCCAGAATATCAAGGCAATTAATGAAAAGAAATGCTAGGGAAGGTGGCCTAGCCATAGCAGATTTTAATCTGAATTATTTTTTTTAAACAAATGCTTTATTAACTTCTGTTTTACATCATTCATTTCCACCAGATTTTGAGTTACAATCATTTTCCCCCCATTATTCCCCTACCCAACCTCCCAGAAAAGTAGTCCCACAAGATACAGCTTCCTCCAATCTGCTCTCTCCCATACCTTCTCCCATACCCCCATCGACTTTTCCATTAGAGGAAGGTGAATCTTTGTGTCCCAATGCCTGCACATCTTATCTCCCTATTACAAGCAAAATAGTATTAATAATAGTATTTATATATATATTTGAAACATTTAATGTTATGACCTCGGATTTCAGATCCATTTCCTTCCTCCCTTGTCACCCATTCCTTCTTGGGAGATAAGTAATTCAGTATATGTTGTACATGTCTAGCTATGCAAAACATTATCATAGTAGATATATTGTACAAGGCTGCTTATAATTCCCTCCCACTCATCCCACCCCCCACCTGGTCCATTCCCTACATGATCCTGTCCCTCTTCTATAGTGGGTACTTCCAACCTCCCCTCACCCCAAGGATGCCCTCGCATCCATCATCCCTCCTCTCATCCCCCTTCCCCCTATCCTGCTGCAGGTTGAGATATCCCATTTAGTATGTATGTCATTTTCTCCCTGAACCAAATTCAACGTGAATGTGGTTTTGCTTTTTTGCCTTCCTTATTCTCCCCCTCCTTTGCAACCACTTCCCCTTGCTTCTTCTACATGGGATAGTTTACCCTACCCTGTCTCTCCCCATCTCCTCTTGCCACTTTCCTCTCTCACCTCATAATTTCATCCCTTGAGTATTCTCCCTTCCCAACAAATTCAACCTATGCCCTCTATCCATATATAACTGTAACCATATACACACACATTCACATATGTATTCATATGACCACACCCCCTTCTTCCATTATTTTCATAGTGAGAAAGATATCAGTCACAGTTATTGCTTTTCCATATAGGAATGTAAATAGTTCAACTTTGATAAGTTCCCCTTGATCTCTCTTCCCCGATTACCTTCTCAGGCATCTCTTCCTTCCTGTGTCTGGATGTCAAATTTTCTATTCAATTCTGGTTTTTCCTCAAGAATGCTTGAAAGTCCTCTATTCCACTGAATGACCATATTTTCCCCTGAAACCAAATGCTCAGTTTTGCTGGGTAGGTGACCCTTGGGTTCATTCCCAGTTCTTTTGCCCTCTGGAATATCATATTCCGTGCCCTTCGATCCCTCAGTGTAGAAGCTGCCAGGTCCTGGGCTATTCTGATTGTGTTTCCACAATATTGAAATTGTTTCTTCCTGGCTGCTTGTAGTATTTTCTCCTTGATCTGGGGATTCTGGAACCTGGCTATAATATTCCTGGGAGTTTTCTTTTGGGATCTTTTTCAGGAGGTGATCGGTGGATTCTTTCAACCTCTATTTTGCCCTCTGGATCTAAAACATCAGGGCAGTTTTCCTTGAGAATTTCTTGAAGGGTAATTTCTAGGTTCTTTCCTTGATCATGGCTTTCAGGTAGTCCAATAATTTTTAAATTCTCTCTCCTGGATCTATTTTCCAGGTCAGTGGTTTTTCCCATGAGATATTTCACATTGCCTTCTAATCTTTCATTTATTTGGATCTGCTTAACAGCATCTTGATTTCTCATAAAGTCACTAGCTTTCATTTGCTCCAGTCTAACTCTGAAGGAATGAATCTCCTCAGTGAACTTCTGAGATTCTTTTTCCACCTGACAAATTCGACTTTTTAAGGCATTCTTCTCCTCATTGCCCTTTTGGGCCTCCTTTGCCATTTGAGTTAGTCTATTTTTTAAGGTGTTGTTTTCCTCAGTCAGGCTGTTGACCCTCATTTCATACTTTTCCTGCATCCTTCTCATTTCTCTTTCCAATTTTTCCTCCACTTCTCTTATTTGATTTTTAAAGTCCTTCTTAAGGTCCTCTATGGCCTGCAACCCGCTCATGTTTTCCCCTGGGGCTTTTGGAGCAGGACTTCTGACCTCACAGTCCTTTTCCTTCTCTATGCCCCCAAAATAGGAGTCTAGGGTTGCATTTTTCTGTTTCCTTTGCCTTGGCATGTTGCCACTTAATTGCTTGACTTTTGGGCTTGTTGCCATACTATGGCTTTAAGGCCAGCTAGAGGAATTGAATTATAAAGCAGCAGTCATCAAAACTACTTGTTACTGGCTGAGGGATAGTGTAGCAGATCAATGGAATAGATTGGGTACACAAGACTCAGCAGTAAAAGACTATCTACTCTTTGATAAACCCAAAGACCCCAGTTTTTGGGATAAAAACTCACTATTTGACCAAAACTGCAGGGAAAACTGAAATACAGTATGGCAGGAACTGGGCACAGACCAATATCTAACAACATATACCAAAATCAAGTCTAAATGGGTGCATGATCTAGGTATAAAGGATGATGCTGTAAGCAATCTGGGAAAGCAAGGAATAGTTTACCTGTCAGACTTGTGGAGAAGGTAAGATTTTATGACCAAACAAGAGTTAAAGAACATTATAAAATGCAAAATTAATAATCTTGATTATATTAAATTGAAAAGTTTCTGTACAAACAAAGCCAATGTAAGCAAGATTAAGAGGGAAGTGGGAAATTGGGAAAGAATTTTTACAACCAGTGTCTCTGATAAAGGCCTCATTTCTAAAATATACAGAGAATTGAGTCAAATCTACAAGAATACAAGTCATTCCCCAATTGATAAATGGTCAAAAGATATAAACAGGCAATATTCAAAGATAGAAATTAAAGATATTGGGGGCGGTTAGGTGGCACAATGAATAGAGCACCGGCCCTGGAGTCAGGAGGAGCTGAGTTCAAATCCGGACTCAGACACTTAACTCAAAAAACTAGCTGCATGACCTTGGGTGAGTCACTTAACCCCAACTGCTCTACCTTCCTCCCTACAAAAAGCAAAAAAAAAAAATTAAAGGTATTTATAAGCATATGAAAAAATGCTCTACATCACTATCAATTAGAGAAATGCAAATCAAAACAACTCTGAGTTACCACATCTCACCAGTCAGACTGGCTAAGATGACAAAACAGGAAAATGACAAATGCTGAAGAGGATGTGGAAAAATTGGAACACTAATGCATTGTTGGTGGAGTTGTGAACTGATTCAACTATTCTAGAGAGCAATCTGGAACTATGCCCAAAAGCCTATAAATAAGTACATACCCTTTGACCTAGTAATACCACTTCTAGGATTGTATCCTAAAGAGATCATAGAAGTGGAAGGAAGACCCGTATGTACAAAAATATTTATTGCAGCTCTTTTTGGGGTAGCAAAGAATTGGAAATTAAGGGGATGCTCATCAATTGGGGACTAGCTAAACAAGTTGTGGTATATGAATGCAATGGAATACTATTGTGCTATAAGAAACGAGGAGCAGACAGACTTCATATTTACCTGGAGAGACTTATACAAACTGATACTGAATGAACAGAGCAGGACCAGGAGAAATATGTACACAATTACAGACACAATGTAATGTGTTACAACCAGCTTTGAGAGACTGGACTCTTCTCAGCAATCCAAGATTATAAAACCACTCCAAAAGACTCATGATGGAAGGAGATGTCTACATTAAGAGGAAGAACTAGAGAGAACAGAGTTTGAATGCAGATTGAAGCAAACTACCTGCTCTCTCTCTTTTCCTTGTTTGGTTTTGTTTCCTCTTTCCCATTGTTCATTCCATTAGTTACAATCCTTCTTTATAATCTGACCAATGTCTAATGTGGAAGTATTTGCAGATCCTATACTTGATTACATGCCGCCATGGGGGGTTGGGGAGGAGAAGGAGGGAGAGAAAATTTGAAACTCAAGGGACTGTGGAACCGAATCTTGTAAACTAAAAGTAAACCAACAAGTTAACAAAGACCAAAAAAAAAAAAAACTTTGCGGTACTTTGAGAAAGAAAAAGGTACCCTTCCAAGCCTGTGGAAGCCAAGAGGCAGCCATGAGTCAGCACTATGTCTGCTGAAGGGACCCTCTTCAAGGATGAGCCCCCAAGCGCCCAGGCAGCTCATGTCCATCTTGAGACCCCGATCCTGGAGAGTGCACTCAGGTAAATTTTTCCATAACCTTATGGAGAGAAAGGACATGACTTGATAACATTTCTGTTACATTTCTTTCTCGAGGCGGAGCCAAGATGGCGGAATAAAAACAGCTCATCCAAGCCACTCCGCCCCCAGATTCCCCCCAAACTATGTAAAAGGGGACTCTGATCAACTTCTGGAGCCCCAGCACCCACGACACAGAGAAGCTAACCTCCCGCTGAGGACAGCCCAGCAGCCCTGCAGGAAGGACCAGTGAAGCGGTCTGGGAGCAGGCAGCACGCAGTGCGCAAAGCGCGGGGAGCCGAGCCGAGCTGAGCCCAGGTCCCCGTGAGCCAAGGTTTTAGCCCCAGGGCGGCAGGGCCAATAGCCGGCTGGAGAGACCCCAGAACACCAGCAGCTATGGCGACTCCAGAATTATCAACATAGACATGCCTAGGACAAAGTAAGAGGTTAGTGTCCTATGGACTTTGGGACCAGTATTTGGGGAACACTTCGGCTTCCTCCCCTGGGGGCTAGAAGCCACTGAGGAGACACGCCATTTTGTAGTTTTCAGTGGCAGCTCCAGCTCCTGGCCTGCGAACTGTAGGGAGATCTTTCGATCAGTCTTGGGGGTTAATCGCTCTTGCTTTAACGTCCCTGGATCTGGATTGTGATCTGGGGGGAGAGGTCTGGGGTGGATATCCAGTTTGCCAGAAAGCTGTGAAGACCCCAACGTCCGGGACGAAAGCTCCCCTGTCTGGTGGCATAGTCCTACTATGGCAACAAGCCCAAAAGTCAAGTAATTAAGTGGCAACATGTCAAGGCAAAGGAAAAAAAAATAACAGAAAAATGCAACCTTAGACTCCTACTTTGAGGGCAAAGAGGATCTAAGCAGGGAACAGGAGGAGGACTGTGAGGTTAGAAATTCTGCTCCAAAAGCCCCAAAGGAAAATATGTGCGGGTTACAGGCCATAGAGGAACTTAAGAAGTACTTTAAAAATCAAATAAGAGAAGTGGAGGAAAAACTGGGAAGAGAAATGAGAAGGATGCAGGAAAAGTATGACATGAGGGTCAACAGCCTGACTGAGGAAAACAACACCTTAAAAAATAGACTAACTCAAATGGCAAAGGTGGCCCAAAAGGGCAATGAGGAGAAGAATGCCTTAAAAAGCCAACTTTGCCAGATGGAAAAAGAATCTCAAAAGCTCTCTGAGGAGATTCATTCCTTCAGGGTTAGACTGGAGCAAATGGAAGCTAATGACTTTATGAGAAATCAAGATGCTTTTAAGCAGATTCAAACAAATGAAAGAATAGAAGGCAATGTGAAATATCTTGTGGGAAAAACGACTGATCTGGAAAATAGATGCAGGAGAGACAATTTAAAAATTATTGGACTACCTGAAAGCCATGATCAAAGAAAGAACCTAGAAATCACCCTTCAAGAAATTCTCAAGGAAAATTGCCCTGATGTATTAGACCCAGAGGGCAAAATAGAGGTTGAAAGAATCCACTGATCACCTCCTGAAAAAGATCCCAAATAGAAAACTCCTAGAAATATTATAGCCAGGTTCCAAAACTCCCAGATCAAGGTGAAAATACTACAAGCAGCCAGGAAGAAATCATTTCAATATTGTGGAAACACAATCAGAATAGCACAGAACCTGGCAGATTCTACACTGAGGGACTGGAAGGCATGGAATATGATATTCCAGAGGGCAAACGAGCTGTGACTGAAACCAAGGGTCACCTACCCAGCAAAACTGAGTATTTTGTTTCAGGGGAAAATATGGTCATTCAGTGGAATAGAGGACTTTCAAGCATTCTTGAGGAAAAAAAAAACAGAGTTGAATAGAAAATTTGACATTCAGACAGAAGAAGCAAGAGATGCCTGAGAAGGTAGTCAGGGAAAAGAAATCAAAAGGAACTTATCAAAGTTGACTTATTTACATTCCTATGTGGAAAAACAATAACTGTGACAGATGAAACCTTTCTCAGTATGAAAACAATGAAAGAAGGGTATATGGTCATATGAATATATATGTGAATGTGTGTATATATGTTTACAGTTACACATGGAGAGAGGGCATAGGCAGAAATTGTTGGGAAGGAATGATACTTAAGAGCTGAAATTATGAGGTGAGAGAGGAAAGTGGCAAGAGGAGATGGGGAGACACAGGGTAGGGTAAACTATCTCATGTAGAAGAAGCAAGGGGAAATGGCTGCAGGGGAGGGGAATAATGGGAAGGCAAATAGGCAAAACCACCTTCTCATTGAATTTGGTTCAGGGAGAGAATGACATACATACTAAATGGGATATCTCAACCTGCAGCACAATAGGGGGAAGGGGGATGAAAGGAAGGATGATGGATGGGAGGGCATTCTTGGGAGGAGGGGAGGTTGGAAGTACCCACTATAGAAGAGGGACAGGATCATGTAGGGAATGGACCAGGTGGGGGGTGGGATGAGTGGGAGGGAATTATAAGCAGTCTTGTCCAATTTATCTACTATGGTAATATTTTGTGTAGCTATACATGTACAACACATACTGAATTACTTATCTCCCCAGAGGGAATGGGTGGCAAGGGAGGAAGGGAATGGATCTGAAATTCGAGGTCTTAAAATTAAATGTTTCAAATATATATAAATGCTATTATCAATACACTTTTGCATGTAATTGGGAGATAAGATGTACAGGCATTGGGGCACAGAGATTTACCTTGCTCTAATGGAAAAGTCGAAGGGGGTATGGGAGAAGATATGGGAGAGAGCAGATTGGAGGAAGGGATATCTTGTGGAACTGCTATTCTGGGATGGTGGGTAGGGGAAAAACGGGAAAAATTGTAATTCAAAATCTGGCGGAAATGAATGATGTAAAACAGAAGTTAATAAAGCATTTGTTTAATTAAAAAAATAAAGTTGAGCAAACAGAAGTGCACTCTTTATTTAAAAAAAAAGAATACTTGAAAGTCCTCTATTCCACTGAAGGACCATATTTTCCCCTGGAACATGATACTCAGTTTTGCTGGGTAGGTGATTCTTGGTTTTAATCCCAGCTCCTTTGACCTCCTGAATATCATATTCCAAGCCCTTCAATCCCTCAGTGTAGAAGCTGCCAGATCCTGGGTTATCCTGATTGTGTTTCCACAATATTCAAGTTATTTCTTCCTGGCTGCTTGTAGTATTTTCTACTTGATCTGGGGATTCGGGAACCTGGCTATAATATTCCTGGGAGTTTTCTTTTTGGGATCTTTTTCAGGAGGTGATTGGTGAATTCTTTGAACCTCTGTTTTGCCTCTGCTTCTAAAATATTAGGGCAGTTTTCTTTAAGAATGTCTGGAAGGATGATTTCTAGGTTCTCTTTTTTAATCATGGCTTTCAGGAAGTCCAGTAATTTTTAAATTATCTTTCCTGGATCTATTTTCCAGGTCAGTGGTTTTTCCAATGAGATATTTCACATTGCCTTCTATTTTTTCATTTGTTTGGATCTGTTTAATAGCATCTTGATTTCTCATAAAGTCACTAGCTTCCATTTGCTGTGATCTAATTCTGAAAGAATGATTCTCTCCAGTGAGCTTTTGAGATTCTTTTTCCATCTGGCAAATTTGACTTTTGAAGACATTTTTCTCCTCATTGCCTTTTTGATCCTCTTTTGCCATTTGAGTTAGTCTATTTTTTGGAGTTTTTTCTTTAATTTTAAACAAATGCTTTATTAACTTCTGGTTTACATCATTCATTTCTGCCAGATTTTCAGTTACAATTTTTTACCCATTTTTCCCATACCCACCACCCCAGAAAGAAGTCCCACAAGATATCCCCTCATCCAATCTGCTCTCTCCCATATCTTCTCCCATACCCCCTTCAACTTTACCATTAGGGTGAGGTGAATCTCTGTGCCCCAATGCCTGAACATCTTATCTCCCAATTACATGCAAAATAGTATTAATAATAGTATTTATATATATTTGAAACATTTAATTTTAAAACCTCGAATTTCAGATCGATTCCCTTCCTTCCTTCTCACGCATTCCCTCTGGGAAGATGAGGAATTCAGTATGTGTTGTACATGTATAGCTATGCAAAACATTACCACAGTAGATATATTGTAAAAGGCTGCTTATAATTCCCTCCCACCCATCCCACCCCCACCTGGTCCATTCCCTACTTTGATCCTGTCCCTCTTCTATTGTGGGTACTTCCAACCTCCATTCCCCTAAAAATGCCCTCTCCTCCATCATCCCCCTTCGCCCTACTCTCCAGCAGGGTGAGATATCCCATTTAGTATGCATGTCATTCTCTCCCTGAGCCAAATTCATTGAGAATATGGTTTTGCGTTTTTGCCTTCCTATTCTTCCCCTCGCCTGCCTCTTCTACATGACGTAGTTTGCCTTACCCTGTCTCTCCCCATCTCCTCTTGCCACTTTCCCCTCTCACCTCATAACTTCACCCCTTAAGTATCATCTCTTCCCACCAAATTCAACCTATGCCCTCTATCCATGTATAACTGTAAACATATGTACACATATTCACATGCCCATATACCCTTCTTCCATTATTTTCATACTGAGAAAGGTTTCATCTGTCACAGTTATTGTTTTTCCATGTAGGAATGTAAATAGTTCAAATTTGATAAGTTCCTTTTGATTTCTTTTCCCTGATTACCTTCTCGGGCATCTCTTGCTTCTTGTATCTGGATGTCAAATTTTCTATTCAACTCTGGTTTTTTCCTCAAGAATGCTTGAAAGTCCTCTATTCCACTGAATGACCATATTTTCCCCTGAAACAAAATGCTCAGTTTTGCTAAGTAGGTGACCCTTGGCTTCAATCCCAGCTCTTTTGCCCAGTGGAATATCGTATTCCATGCCTTTCAATCCCTCAGTGTAGAATCTGCCAAGTCCTGTGCTATTCTGATTGTGTTTCCACAATATTGAAATTGTTTCTTCCTGGCTGCTTGTAGTATTTTCTCCTTGATCTGAGAATTCTGGAACCTGGCTATAATATTCCTAGGAGTTTTCTTTTGGGGATCTTTTTCAGGAGATGATCGGTGGATTCTTTCAACCTCTATTTTGCCCTCTGGATCTAAAACATCGGGGCAATTTTCCTTGAGAATTTCTTGAAGGGTGATTTCTAGGTTCTTTCTTTGATCATGGCTTTCAGGTAGTCCAATAATCTTAAAATTGTCTCTCCTGCATCTGTTTTCCAGGTCAGTCATTTTTCCCATGAGATATTTCACATTGACTTCTATTCTTTCATTTGTTTGGATCTGTTTGACAGCATCTTGATTTCTCATAAAGTCATTAGCTTCCATTTGCTCCAGTCTAACTCTGAAGGAATGAATCTCCTCAGTGAGCTTTTGAGATTTTTTTTTCTATCTGGCAAAGTTGGCTTTTTAAGGCATTCTTCTCCTCATTGCCCTTTTGGGCCTCCTTTGCCATTTGAGTTAGTCTATTTTTAAGGTGTTGTTTTCCTCAGTCAGGCTGTTGACCCTCATGTCATACTTTTCCTGCATCCTTCTCATTTCTCTTCCCAATTTTTCCTCCACTTCTCTTACTTGATTTTTAAAGTCCTTCTTCTCCTCATTGCCCTTTTTGGCCTCCTTTGCCATTTGAATTAGTCTATTTTTAAGGTCTTATTTTCCTCAGTCAATTTGTTGACCCTCATTTCATACTTTTCCTGCCTCCTTCTCATTTCTCTTCCCAATTTTTCCTCCACTTCTCTTATATGATTTTTAAAGTCCTTCTTAAGGTCCTTTATGGCCTGTAACCCGCTCATATTTTCTTTTGGGGCTTTTGGAGCAGGATTTCTGACCTCACAGTCCTCCTCCTGTTCCATGCTTCTATCCTTTTTGCCCCCAAAGTAGGAGTCTAATGTTGCATTTTTCTGTTTAATTTGTTTCCCTTGCCTAGGCATGTTGCCACTTATTTACTTGACTTTTTGGCTTGTTGCCACAGTAGGGCTCTGCCACCAGACAGGGGAGCTTCATCCCAGTCACTCGGGTTTTCTCAGCTGCCAAAGGTATTAGTTGGGTGCCCTCTCTGATGCCTCCATATGCTCTGACAAACTGGTCATACAAGCCAGGACCTCCACCCTAGATGGCACTCCAGATCCAAGCAAGTTAAAGCAAGAGTGATTACCCCTCAGACTGGTTGCTTGGTCCCCCTACAATCTGCAGGCCAGGAGCTGAAGCTGCCACATGGCTGTGGCTGCAGAGTGGAGGCACCACGTCGGATTCTCCCTCCAGGGGATAAAGCCTGATCTGCACTCCCAAACTACTGGATCCCAAAGTCCACACTGCACTGACCTCTAACTTTGTTCTTAGTATCGATGTGTTGATAATTCTGGAAACTGCCACAGATTGAGGTGATCTCAAGTCCCTCCAGCCAGCAACTGGTCAGGCCACCCTGAGGCTAAAACCTCTGGCTCAGGTGGGGCTGGGCTCAGCTCCCAACACGATGTGCTGGCTGCTTCCTGCCAGCCTGCCAGGCTGTCCCCAGTGGGAGGTTAGCTTCTCTGTGTCATTTGTGGGTTCTGTATCTCCAAAGTTTGTTCAGGGTTACTTTTTACATGGATAGGAGGAGGTGGAATCCACAGCCCTGCCGAAGTCTTGTTTCTACTCTGCCATCTTTGGGCCCGTCTTTCTTGACTGGAGTATTGGTTTAAAGTAAAGCAAATTAAATGGTTTACAAATCTGCTAATAATTGAATATGAAATCCCAGGGAGTTATTAAAGATTTTTTTGCCCTGGTAAAAATAAAGGAAAATGACCTGTACAAAAGTATTTATTGCACTTCTTGTGGTAGCAAAAAATTAGAAATTGATGAGATGCCCATCAATTGGGGAATGGCTGAACCAAGTTGTTATATATGATTGTGATGGAATACTATTGTACTATAAGGAATGATGAGCAGGATGCTTTCAGAACACCCTAGGGAGACTTACATGAACTGAGGCAAGGTCAAGTGAGCAGAACCAGGTGAGCAGTGTACACAGCAACAAGCAATATTTTGTGATGATCAACTGTACCTGAACTAGCTGTTCTCCACCATACAATGATCCAAGATAATTCTGAAGCATTTATGATGGAAAATCCTATCCATCTCCAGAGAGAGAATTTGTGGAGTCTGAATGTAAATCAAAGCATACTTTTTTAACTTCCTTTATTTCTCTTGGGATTGTTGTTGTTTTTTGGTCTGTGTTTTGCTTTTGCATCATGGCTAATATGGAAATATATTTTGCATGACTGCACATGTATAATCTATATTAAATTGCTTACTTTCTCAAAGAGGGGGGAGGGAGGGAGAGAGAGAATTTGGAACTTAAAAGTTTTAAGAAACAAATGTTAAAATTTTTTAACATTTAATTGAGAAAAAATAAATCAGCAGCACGAGTTGCCCATCCATTTGTGTAACCATGTATCCATATTGGTGGGTCAGCCTGCCTCAAGTCACTCCCCACTCTAATCCATTCAACCACCAAAGTGGTTTTCCTAGAGCACAAGTCCAACCATGTCACCTCCCTATCCTGTAAACTCCAGTGGTCCTCTATTCCCTCCAGGAGCAAATATAAAATACTGTGTTTGGCATTCAAAGCCCTTCATCACCTAGTCACTCCCACCTTTCTTTTTACACCTCCCTCTCCACCATGTACTCTTTGATTCAGTGATACCAGCCTCCTGGCTGTTCTATGAACAAGACACTCCATCTCTCAGCTCCAGGAATTCTCCCTGGCTGTGCTCCATGCCTGGTATGTCCTTCCTCCTCCACTCTGACTACTGATCTCTCTGGCTTTCTTTAAATTCCAACAAAGATCTCATCTTTCTCATCTTCTACAGAAAACCTTGCCCAACCCCTCTTAATTCTTGTGCCTTTCCTCTATTAGTGATTTCCTGCTTGTCCTGTATAGAGTTTAATATGTGTACGTACATATACATACATACATACATACATATATATATATATATATATATATATATATATATATATTTGCATCTTGTCTCTCCCATTACCCATTAGATTGTAGGATTCTTGAGGGTAGGGACTATCTTTTGCTTCTTTTTGTGTCTCCAGCACTTAGTGCCTGTCACATAAAAAGCACTTAATAAATATTGATTGATTGATTGATTGACTATATGGGCCCAGTTCATACATGTTCCTTACATGTCCCCCGGCCATATGTTTCCCATAAGTGAGCCTTAACCATAACTGTTTCCTATGTGCATCCACTCTCCTCACCAAGATCTTGTTTATTGGTGGGGGAGCACATCAAAGGCATATAGGGGAAATGTTTGTTGCTACTTTCTTGCTATACCCTTTCATTCAATGCCTTTATTTTGAGCTAATTGTGTCCTAAGGCTGACTCTTACAGGTAAATTCATTAGTGAGGGAGTGAACTCATTAGTTCATGAGATAAAGTTTTAGGAATACTGAGCCACTGAGTACCTTTAACCTGCAATAGCTGTTCCCTGAGGGACTGATCCTATTAACTATGACATTTCACATACAGGAAAATAACTCCAAAAGGAAGAACTCAGGAGAGGAGCCAGAAGGAGCTTCTGTTAGGAAACCAAAAGAGGGGAGATAATGAAGACAATTTTGTGCTGATAAGTTGCCATCCTCCAGTACACTAAATCCATCAGGGCCATTTCAAATAATTTCACTGAAGATTAGAGAGTGGGTTAGAAGCAATTCTCCTGCCATGGAAATATGAGGAAAATTAAGGTGACTGTTTTTGGATAAAGATGTCAAAAACCCAAGAATCCTCTTTTCAGGCTTTGAATAACAGTACCCATCATTGTCTTGTATAGTTAGCACTCTTATATAACAAGTGAAAACCAAACTCATAATGACCAATGGATTATCAAAAGATTTCCAGAGAACGCCTGTGGAAACAAACACATTATGTCCTATGCATCATGGGGGTTTATGGGAATGGGAGTACAATGATGTCCAGTGCTTGGGTACTGGAAAGTGAGGCTCCCTTGAAAGAACTCTAACTGATCTCTGGCTGGTACACAGTGTCTCTAGGCTTCGAGTCTGTTAATATGAAAAAAACAATCCCGTAGTTGGGTGCCAAACTGGGCTGTTTAAAGTCATTACGATGTTTCTGTACCGTATCATTCACAGTTTAATTGTCTTTGATTGCTTTAGTAATTTTCTTCCCCTTTTCCAATTAATTTCAGCAGATGATCGTGCAAACTGGCACAAAAATTGCTACAACAAAATGAGTCCACTTTAAAAATCAAATCCACAAATTAGTAAGGAGGGAAACAATGTCCAAACAACCAACCAGGGGAAATGCTGTGAACTGTGCCATTTATCCGAAATCAAAGATAGTTTCCTGAAAGGGTTTAATCAATTAGTGGAAAACTGGCATTCAAAATAGCATACTTTTGTTCTGCCTTGTCTAACACCATGGTCATTTAGATGGGAAATTAGCTTAAGACAAGTGGGTTTACTTACAAAAAAGAAGAAACTTTCAAATACCATAAATTAAGAACTGCTTTTGAAAACTGTCTTAGTCAGTGTTTATGAGGCATCTACTATGAGCCATGAATCGTACAACATTCGGATAACATAAAAAGAGACAAAAAAAGTCGCTGCCCTCAAGAAACTTACAATCTGTGGGGGAGATAATGAACGTACAAACACATCTAACAGGCTATATAAAGGAAAAACAGAGGAAATTATTTTAAAAGGGAAGGCTCTAGAATTTAAAGGGGCTGGGGAAGGCTTCCTGTAGAAGATGGGATCTGGATCGGAACTTGAAAAGAAGCCAGGAGGCAGGGAGGGAGGGAGAATGCTCCAGGCATGGAATCCAACCAGGGAAAATGCCTGGAGCCAAGAGATGGAGGGTCTTGTTCCTGAAATGTCAAGGTCAGTGCTGCTGAATCAAAGAATATGGGGCAGGGAGTAAAGCATGAAAAGACTATAAAGTTGTTGGGTGGAGGGGAGGGGAGGGTAAGTTATAAAGGTCTTTAAATGCCAAATAGAGAATTTTGTATTTGATTTGTTGTTGTTAAGTCATTTTTCAGTCTCACTCTTTGTGACTCCATTTAGGGTTTTCTTGGCAAGCATGCTGGAGTGGTTTGTCATTTCCTTCTCCAGTTTATTTTAGAGATGAAGAAACTGAGACTCTAGGCCCAGAATTCTATCCACTGCAGCACCACCTAGTTGCCCTTTGCATTTGATACTGGAAGCTATAGGAAGCCCCTGAAGTTTATTGAGTGGGGAGAGGGGGGAGATATATAGTTGGAGGTGGTAGCAGCATCAGGAGGAAGAGGTATACTTGAGAGATGTTGCAAAGGTGAAATTGCCAGGCCTTGGTGATCACTTGGACCTTGTGGGGTGAGAGATAGTGGGGAGTCTAGGATGACTCCCAGGTTGTGAGCTTGAGGAATTGGGAAGATGGTGCTGCCTTCAAGAGTAACACGTAGGGGGACACAGTTCACAGGGAAAGAGGAGTTCAATTTTAGACAAATTCGAGTTTAATATATCTATTTCAAAATGTCTAGAAGACAGTTGGAGAAATGATATTGGAGGTCAGCAGAAAGATTGGGGCTGGATAAGTAGATTGGATAATCATCAGCATAGAGATGATAGTTAAATCCATGGGAGCTGATGAGATCATCATGAGAACTGGAGACAAAAGTGGAGATGAGTAAAGGGAGAAGAGAAGAAAAGAGGGTCCAGGACAGAACCCTATAGGACACCTACAGTTAGAGTGTGACCCAGATGAACATCCAACAAAGGAGACTGAAAAGCAGCAGTCTGATGGGAAGGAGCAGAACCAGGGGAAAGTTGGGCATTCTGAAAACCTAGAGAAAAGAGAATATCAAGGAGGAGAGAATGATCAGTAGTGTCAAAGGTTGCAGGCAGGTCAAAGTGAATAAAGATTGAGAAAAGGCCATTGGAATTGGCAACTAAGAGATCATTAGTAACTGTGGGGAGATCAGTTTTGGTGGAATGAGTTTGGAAGCCAGATTGTAAGGGGTTAAGAAGAGAGTGAGAGGAAAGAAGGTAGTGACACTTATTGTAAACCACCTTTTTGAGTTTATCTACTAAGGGCAGAAGCAATATAGAACAATAGTTAGCAGGGATGGAAGGTTTAAGTGAGTTTTTTGAAGTCGGGGGAGATGTGGGCATGTTTGTAGATAGTAAATAAGCCAGTGGAGAGTAGAAAACTGAACATAATTGAGAGAGTGGAGATGCCATAGGGGACAATCTGTTGGAGACTACAGGATGGGATGGGATCACTTGAACAAGTATTGGTGTTAGCTTTGGTAAGGAATAATGTCATACCTCTTCATGTGAGACAAGGGTGAAGGAAGAGATAGTGTCAGAAGGCATGAGTGATAGGAAATGAGAAGAGAAGAGGGAGCTCATGATAAATGGTCCCAATTTTTTTTCAATAAAATACAAGGCAAGGTTCTCAGCTGAGAGCAGAGAAGAAAGGGGACCCATGGGAGGTTTAAGGAAGGATAGGAAAGTTTGGAAGAGCTTCTATAGGGAGTGATCTAGTTAATTGATAAGGGAGGTGTAGAAGGATTGCCTAGTAGCAGAGAAGGCCTAGATGTGATTGTGTAACATAAATTTGAAGTGGACCCAATCACAATAGTTAGGTGATTTTCATCACCTTCATTCAGTAACCTGTGTGTAGGAGTGAAGGCACTGGATGATGGTGAACCAAGACTGAAATTTGGCAGGGCATAATCAGCAATATGAGATGAGGTTATGGCAGGGGTGAGGAACCTGCAGCCTCAAAATCACACGTGGTCCTCTAGGTCCTCAAATGCAGCCCTCTGACTGAATCCAAATTTCACAGAACAAATTCCCTTAATAAAAGGATTTGTTCTTTAAAACTTGAACTCAGTCAAAAGGCTGCACCCGAGGATCTAGAAGGCCACATTTGGCCTCAGGGCTGTAGATTTCCCACTACTGGGCTAGGGATTAAAGAGAGGAGGACAATGCAGAGTTTAATTAGTTCACCAGGGAGTTAATATGGGGAAAAGAGGAGAGAGTGGCTGGTATAGGGGAGATAGCCTGGGAGAGGATTGAGGGGACAAGGAATTGAAGGTCAAAGCATGGACAAAACGTAAGGTTTTTCAAAGGAAGGCAGAGGAAGAGGTGGAAAGCAATAGATTACTGTAGGATAAGGAGATTTCCAAATCCTTGAACATAGAGGCGGTGCATTTGTGAGTGATAGAAAGATAAAGGGTATGAGCATCTTTGTGTGTGCTTGAGTGAAGTTGAAGTCATGGGGAATGAATAAGTTGAGGAACTGAATGGTTTGGGTGTTTGAAGGAAAGTCAATAAGTGTGTTCAAATCCCCTAGTATGAGGGTAAGAGTTGTGGAAGAGAAAAAATTGTGAAATCATTGTAAAAGGAAGGGGAGTGACCTGGAGGTCTATAGATAACAGCTACCAGGATTTTGATTGGTTGGCATATATGAATAACATGAACCTCAAAGGAGGAAAGGTTACTGAGTGATGGAGTAGGGGGAGAATCTGGAAATGGGGAATGAGGAGTATTCCAACCCCCTGCCTCAGCCAGTGATCCAAGGGAAATGAGGAAAGGTGCAACATTACTGGAAAGGGTGGCCATGGAGGATGTGCCATTGGGGGAACCAAATTTTGGTGATTAATAGAAGATGGAAGAGTGGAAAGGGAAAAGGTCTAAGTCAAAGGGAAGTTTGCTCCTTATGGAGTAGGCATACCAGAGGGCATAGTAGAAAGAGTGGATGGCATTTGGTTGTAACTTTGAGGTAGGAGAATTGAGGGAGATAATAATAAGGAATTGGTTAGTGAGAGAAAGAGAATGGGATTTGATTGATGACCTACAGTGGTTCAGAATCATTGGGATGTATAGGGTTTGACCAGATATAAGAATGTTTGTCATTGAATGGAAAGTGCCACTGCATTTTCAGAGGGGGCTGGAGATCAGTGAGAAGACAGGAACAGCACAAGATGGAAGGCAATAGTCAGATGGGCAGATAGGAAGTCCCTTTCATTACTCCTCTTCCCTCTAAGTTAGCAATTGGGCAGGAGAGGAAGCATTAGGAAATGGAAGTCAAAGCCCTGACTGAATTCTTCAATATTAGCTAAAACTCAGGAGGAATACAAATTCATCAGATGTAGAATTTCAAGAAATTTGCTTCTCTGAAGAAAACTCCCAAATTATCAGAGCACAGACAAGACCATCAAACTACACTTGGGAAGGGCCACCTGCTCTCCTGGGCACCTTCAAATAGGATGGGAGTGATCACTGAGCCCTGGAGCTGAAGCAGCCAGGAAAAACATCAGTCCAGCTTCTTTGCCCCTTTTTAGACTCCTTTGCTGGATCTTCAGCCAGGTCATGGTCTCTTACGTGGGTGTCCTCTGAAGCAGAGGTGTCATTGCCAAGAGCAACACAAATTAGATTAGAATACAACGGAGAAATATTTAACAAAAAAATGAAATAAAATAAAACCTAAGTAATATTATGTTTTTAAAACAAAGTCAATATGCAATCCACAGAGATGGTCCCCATTAGTGATCCCTATTTTTATTTGAGCTTGACACCACTAGTTCAAGGCTCTACCTGGGCCTTCACCTCCTCCTCCTCCCTCTCCTCCCCCTCCTCCTCCTCCTCCTCCTCCTCCTCCTCCTCCTCCTCCTCCTTCTCCTCCTCCTCCTCTCTTCTTCTTCTCTCTCTTCCTCTTCTTTTCTTCTTCTTTTCTCTCTCTTCCCCTTCTTCTCTATTCTTCTTTCTTCATTGTCTTCTTATTATTCTTTTCTTCTTCCTCTTCTTCTCTCTCTCTTTCTTCTTCATCATCATCATCATCATCTTCTTCTTCTTCTTCTTCTTCTTTCTCTCTGTCTCTCTGTCTCTCTCTCTCTCTCTCTCTCTCTCTCTCTCTCTCTCTCACTCACTCTCATTCAGTGACCTCATCAACTGTCATAGGACCACTGATCATCTCTATACAGATTCCTGATTCCCAGATCTATATGTAGAGTCCTGTTTTCTCCCCTGAGCTCTAATTTTACATCACTAATTGTCTATCTACAATGATGTCCTCTAGACATCCCAAACTCAACATGCTCAAAACAGAATACAGTATCTTTACACTGTGTTGATCACCTCTTCTTTCTAGATACTCTCATCCCTGGGTTTCTGTAACACTGCTGTGCTGTGGTTCTTTCCCAACCTGATAAATCTTTCCTCCTTGGCATCCTTTGCTGACAAATCATCCATAGCCACTCTCTATGCAAGAAGGACTCTTTCCTCATTCTTCTCTTCTTTTCTCTCTATAATTTCTCTTACTCATATGTGCTTAGGGAAAGACACAAAGCAAAAGGGGCAGCCAGAGACTCAAGCTCAAGATCTCCTACCTAAATCCATGCTTTAGCTCTAATAAATGACCATTTCTGCAGGGGTGGTAACACAAAGTCTCAGAGAAAGGGAGTTACATGTCAATTCCATGTGTTCCAGGAATGGATTGTCTCTTCATTTAAATGAATGCAACTCCCCTCTTCGGTACCACTATAACGTGGCAACTGAGGGACCAATGTGTTATTATAGACACTGTGCTGATCACTTTACAAATACTATCTCATTTGATACTACCTTGGGAGGTAAATACTATTACAGTTATCCCTTCCACATTTCAGGGGTTAGGGACATGGCACCCCCGAAATCTGGAAAATCTATGCAAAAAATTTTGTTCTTCCCTGCATACCAGAGAAGTTCGAATTTTTTTCCTTTTCTTTTATGGAGTGTTTACAGTACCTTATCGTAAAATTTGGGTCAAGTATTTGATTATAGGCTCTGTGTCATCTGCTGGCCTTTACATGTCTGCAGCTTTTGCAAAACTCCTCAAAACTTCCCATCTAATTTCTTATGTGAACCGGTGATATAGCGAAACTGCACTGGGGAAAATCATGATGTGGAAGGGATAATTGTATTATCCCCATTTTATAGCTGAGGAAGCTGAGACAAACATAGGTGAGGGGGCTTGCCCAAGGGCACATAGTCTGTAAATATGCAAGGTCTTCCTGATTCCAGGCCAAGCACTCTATCTACTGCACCAGGTATATGAGATAGGATAAGATAGGATGGAATTGGATAGGGTAGGGTAGGATATGCTAGAATAAGCTAGGATTAAACCAGGCTGGGCTAGGCTAGGATATGGATAGATGCTGGTCTTTCCCTATGAGGTAGGTGCTATTATTAACACTTTTACAGATTAAAAAAAAACCTGAGGTTGAGAGATTAAATGACTTACTCATAGACTCATTATTAGTAAGTGTCTGAGGAGAGCTCCAACTCCCACTTTTCCTGACTTCAGTGCCATAGCTTTATTTACTCCACCACACTGTCATTCTGGTTTGCTTCCTTCTCCCCCCTGCCTCTTAGAATGAGTAGCTTCCTTCAAAATTCAGCTGAAGTGCAAGCTCTCATGTGAAGCCATTCTCATGCCTACTCTATTAGCACTTTCCCCTAACTCATGATTTTAGACACATTTTGTATTTACCAGTGTACATGTAAATGCTGCTAGGTGGAGCTGCAGTGGATAGAGTGCTGGCCCTGGAGTGAGAAACATTCATCTTCCTGAGTTCAAATCTAATCTCAGACACTTCCTAGCTGTGTCACCCTGGGCAAGTCACTTTACCCTGTTTGCCTGTTTCCTCATTTGTAAAATGAGCTGGAGAATATTATCCCATCATAAAAAATGACAAAAAGGATGGTTGCAGAGAAACTTGGGGAGATTTGTATGGACTGACACACAGTTAAGTGAGCACAACAAGGAAAACAAGTTATACAATAACAAAATTGTGAAGAATAACAATTTTGAAATATTTAAGAGCCCTGATGAATGCGATGACCACCCACTGTGCCAGAGGTCTGATGATGAAGCAGGCTACCATCTCCTGACAGAGAAACAGTGGACTCAGGTGCAGAACGAGCCACGCAGCTTTGGACATGACCAATATGGAAATCTGTTTTGCTTGACTATGGATATTTGCTTCAAGGATTTGCTTTTTCTTTTTAAATTTTCTTTTCACTTGGAGTGGGGGACAGTGAGAAGGACAGAAAGTATTTCTTCATTAAAAAAAAAATAGGGGCAGCTAGATGGCGCAGTGAATAGAGCACTGACCCTGGAGTCAGGAGGACCTGAGTTTAAATCGGTCCTCAGACACTTAACACAAAACTAGCCATGTGACCTTGGGCAAGTCACTTAACCCCAATTGCCCTACCTTCCCCCTCCAAAAAGCAAAAAAAAAAAAAAAAAGAGAGAGAGAGAGAGAGAGAGAGAAAATAAAATAAAACTACATCAAAATAAAATGAGACCTTTACACTAGTTCATCTCCATGGTGCCTTTTATGTCTAAATTTTGTCATTCCAATGTTTTCTGGTTGTTGTTGTTGTTGTTGTTGTTGTTGTTTTTGTAAAAGAAATGCATTAAATTAAATCCCCTCTAAAACATCAACCATCTATGATTTTGTTATTTGAATGTAATAACATGTGCTTTCAAGCCCTCATATGCTACTTCTAAAGCTGTTGTTGTTTTTCTAATTGAATGTAAACAGGTTCCTCTGGCTGATTCCTGAGAGCCCACATTACTCCCAGCTTTTAACTGTTTAAGTAAAAACCTGCCCTTTCTCGTTTGATAGCTTTGTTTGTCCAACAGGCAATGAGGGCTAATCACTCAGTAAAATAAAAAAAGAAATCGCTGGGGGAGGAGGGAGGGAGATGAAGGGGAGAGGAAGGACGGAGACCCTCTTCTTGTAGAGGGCTACTGAAACAGAATACCAATTATCCTCCAAGAAACTAAACAAGTCCCATATCAGTAATTGTTCAAGTCCATTTATAGTTCCAAATAGGACATTTAGAGTTCCTGGCTCTGGTAAGACATTACTGACACTGAACTTCACTAAAAACAAGGCTACTCTGACCTGTTCCCAGATTCAGTTGATTGTTGGAAAGTTCAGAAACTGGCTTCGTATCAATTGATCAACAAGCATTTATTAAGCCCCTATGGCCTGCCAGGCATCATGCCAGTATTGGAGCCAGAAAAACAATGAAAGTATCTGGGGAAGAATTCGCTGGATCTTCTGGTCTTAAGTTTTCACTACTGGAAGAGGCTAAAACTTCTTTAGTTAAGAAATCAGTGGTTGGGAAACTGTCCTCGAGGCCACATGGAGCCATCTAGGAGGTAGAGGGCCACATGTGGCTTCGAGGCTGCAGGTTCCCTACCCCTGGTCAAGGTAAAGACTAGCATAACCAGCTGATGGTACAGTGGATAGGGTCCTGGACCTGGAGTAAGGAAGACTTGAGTTCAAATCTAGCTTCAGACATTGATTAGTTGTGTGACCATGGGCAAGTCACTTCCTCTCTGTCTGCCTCAATTTATCCATCTGTAAAAGAAGGATCATAATAGTACTTACCTCATAAGGTTGCTGTAGGAATCAAATCATCTGTTTGTAAAGCACTGAGCACAGTGTCTGGCACTGTGTAGAAGCTTGTTTCTTCTCCTTCCATCAAGAGCTTCCCAGCTGTCACCAAGACTTCAGTTTCTAAAGTCAGATGTTGCTCTGGTGCCATAACTTTTCTTTTTTATATTATTTTAAATTTTCTTCCTTATCATGAACTTAATCCTCAATGTGAACATTAACATGAAAGAAGAGTAAGAAAGATTATATAAGATGGTAAACTTCTATTAACAAGGTAGTAACAAAATGACCCTATTTGTTTGCTCCTCTTCTGTCCATTAAAAAGATACAGATTTTCTCCATGCTTTTATTTTGAATGTCTATTGCTCCCCACTCCTCCAAAAAAGTCCTCCCTTATAATAGATAAGTAGAGTCAAGTGAAGTGAATGCATATTTTGGCCATGTCTGAGAATGGAGAGAGGCAGTGTGGGGTAGTGGATAGAGAAGTGGATATAGAAAGCAGACGTGAATTTCATTTCAGAAGTAAACTGGGTGACTTTGGACAAGTCTCTCTTGGAGTCTCAGTTTCCATATCAGTAAAATAAGAGGGTTGAATTTGATGACTCCCAAGCTCCCTTTGAGCTCTAAATCAGGGATCACGGGAATGCCCGCCCCACCCTTTACCTCTAGCCCAAAGGCTCCCCATCACTTCTCCTCTTGAGTTATTTTGTCAAGAGCACTAGTTCTCTTGTCATTCTCCCCAAGTTTTGTTTTTCTCTTTTCAGATGCTGAAAATAATAATGGCAAAGTTGGTGACACAGACTGCTTCAGCAGACTGAGAACCTTCAGGATACAATTGAACCTTAGATGGAGCACATAATGTAATCATTGACAATAAATATCTGAGAAAAATAAACCTGCTTGGTACTAATACAGGCTCTACCCTGGGTGGCTTTGGAGTGAGGTGGCCATCCATCTGTATTCACTCCTGGTTCCCTTGGTGATCAATTGCACAAATTGACAAGACAAAAAGCTGAGATTAGAATTGTGGTTTACAACTCTGAAACAGAAATTGTTTCTATGGACCATCTGGGCTTCAAGCCCCCATTTTCAGCCCCCGTAGCACTGGGCTCAAGGAACTCAAGCTAATTGAGTTCTTTTGCTTAGTACTAAACAAAGAAGACAGAGCAGGATGGTGAAATAGCAAGATTACTTACTGAAGTACACCTAGCTTTGAGCTGCGACTCTGTATGCTGTGGGGAACCTCCAGATAGTTTTTTGATCTTTGTGGACCTCAGTTTCCAAAGCTAGTGCCTGGAAAATTGCTTCATTGATATGTTTTTAAAAACCTGTCCTTGCGATTTCCTCAGTGTAGGGAATTCTTGGTGTGGAAATTCCCTCCAACCAAAGTGAATGGGCACCTTCCAGTTTTAGATAGTTGCCAGGGACACTGAGAGGTTAAGCCATTTACTCAGGATCCCACAGCTAGAATATATAAGACTAAACACATATGTGACCTCAGATCTTCCTGACTCCAAGGCCCTCAAATCACCACATAGATTGTCATATACACTAGGTGTTGGATGAATGTTAAGTTGAATTGTTGAATTTAGACAATGACTGGGCTACTTTAACTGATCCTCTCCCACTCTGTGTATGTACTGCAGTGCCTCTCAGCCCTGACATTTTTGTTGCATTGTTTCAGAGGCTGGTGACTCTGATTCCATATTACAACTCATATCATTTCAAAGCTTGTGGCTTCTTGGTGCTAATCTTCAGTCATTAGCCATGATTAGTCTCATTATCTCTCACAAAAAGAACATAAATTTTCCCTGAGATAGCCACACAAGGACCAGAAGAGAAAAGGGAAGAAAGGAGGTATAAAAAAAGATATGACTATGGATGGGAGAAAAATTGCTTGAGGTAAAATTAAATACCTAAGAAACAGCTAGGTAGTTAATAAGATTTTTTTTTAAAAAAAAAGAGGGGAGGAGAAGCATAAAAAATAAATGGACAAGATGTACGCATGACTTCTTGGTGGAAGGGGTAAGAAGAAGAAAGGAGATGATGGGGAAATGGCCCCATGCTGCCTCTGAGGTTACTGCCAGTCACCAGCAACTACTGCCTTCAGGTCCAGTATCTTGAAGTCAGTAGGGATAAGAAGGTATTAGGTGGAAAAAGGACTGGGGGTGGGGGTAAGTTTCATTATGCTTTAGGAGTTTAATCAAATCATCTGAATTCACAAATTATATTCCATATAATTTTTAAAATTCACAAATTCTAATATTTTGTTTTTAAAATTTGTTAAAACCAATCTCTATACTATATGTGTTGGTTCTCATTCGATGGACTAATATCTGACTTTCCCACTCTTCCATAGTTCCAAAAAGCCACAATTTAGTGGCAGAAGTTGAAAATGGGGGCGGCTAGGTGGCTCAGAGAATAAAGCACTGGCCCTGGAGTTAGGAGGTTCTGCAGTGCATAGTGGAGTCAGGAGGACTTGAGTTCAAATCCGGCCTCAGACACTTAACACTTACTAGCCGTGTGACCTTGGGCAAGTCACTTAACCCCAACTACCCTCCAAAAAAAAAGAAATTGAAAATGGATTCATTCCAAGGATTCACAGAATTGACATTAGAAAGCAACAACAGGGGGAGGAGCCAAGATGGCGGAAAGGAAGCAGTAACCTCGCTGAGCTCCTCGGTCACTAAGGCTCAAAGGGTGTATCTGAGTGGAATCCGGAGTGACGGAGCCCACTGGAAGACGAAGTGTGGCAGAGTCCAGGCCAGGAGGTTGCCCAATGTGTCCGGACTGGTCGAGCGCAGAGTGCATGGGGTCTGCACAGCCCAGACCTAAGAGCAGACAAGCAGACTACACCAGAGAGAGCAAAAGCCCGAGCCTGCAGACTTACTGGGGACGGATCACAGTCATCTCTCAGACGGGTAGGATCATTGGAGCCAGGTAGGAGAGCTGGGCCCTCAGTGGAAAGAGCGGCTTCTCTAGCTGCATTCGGCCCCCAGCCTAGAAGTTTAGAAACTGCCTGCCTATATAATACAGGGGCTGGAATGGCAAAGTAAATTCTAGCTGCTCCAATCCTCCCATCCCTCCTTCATGAAGCAGAAAACCCAAATATAAGTCTCCCACCCAGATTGAAATCCCAAGTTAATGGAAATAGCCCCAGGCTTGAGAGTCTCCAAGAAGGGGTGTAACTGAGACAGCCAGGAGTCTGAAGAGAAGAGAGGGTGGGGTCCCAACAAGCCCCACCTCTCCTCACCAACAAAAGCCTACTTATAGCCCAGGGGTACGGAGGCAGAAATCTGAAGTGGTCAAACGCACCCATACCTAATCATCTACATCCCTCATTGACTTCCCTGACTTAGCCATAAACTAGCCACCCAGAGGTATTCAAAGTCAAGGATCAGGCCCTAAACTCATAGCCTGAGAAACTGAGAAACAGGAAGTCACAATGGGAAAAAAAGAAGCTGAGAAGGAGAAGCGGAAGGCAAAAAAGTCTATTCGAGCATACTAGGCAGGGCAAGAACGAGAAAATACACAGGACAATATAGACTCTCTACCCATACCTGAGACCACAGAAGGAAACATGATCTGGTCTCAAGCCCAAATAGCATTCCTGGAGGAGCTTAAGAAAAATTTTAAAGACCAAATCAGGGAGGCAGTAACCAACTTGGAAAAACGTCTCAGTGAAGTAATTGGAGAAAATACCTCCCTAAAAAAGGAACTTCAAAAAATAACTGAAGACCGTAATTCAATAAAAATTAGAAACAATCAAATTGAAGCTCAGAACTCTATGATGCAGCAAGAGTCAATCAAACAAAACAAGACGATCAAAAAATTGCAAGAAAATGTAAAATATCTCACTGGAAAAATAACTGACCTAGAGAACAGATCCAGGAGAGACAACCTAAGAATTACTGGTCTACCAGAAAGCCATGATGAAAAAAGCAGCCTAGACAACATCTTCCAAGAGATTGTCAAAGAAAACTGTCCTGAGGTCCTGGAATCAGAAGATAAAATAGCTATCGACAGAATTCACCGGACTCCTCCTGAGAGAGATCCCAAACTGAAAACTCCAAGAAATGTAGTAGCCAAATTCCAGAATTACAAGATTAAAGAAAAATTCTACAAGCAGCCAAAAAGAAACAATTCAAATATCGAGGAACTACAGTTAGGATCACACAGGATCTAGCAGCTTCTACATTAAAAGAGCAGAGGGACTGGAATTTGATATTTCGTAGGCCAAGAGAGCTAGGCCTACAACCAAGGATTAACTACCCGGCAAAACTGAGCATAATCTTCCAGGCAAGGAGATGGACGTTTAATGAAATAAGGGACTTCCAGATGTTCCTGATGAAAAAGCCAGAGCTCAATGGAAAATTTGATCTCCAGTTACAAGACTCAAGAAAGACATAAAAAGGTAAACAAGAGAAACACAGACTCACACATGAACAAGTGCACACACCCACACCCACAAACACATGCTCATTACTTGGAATGCAACAAGAGCAAAATGTTCACTTCCCTATATGTGGAGCTGATAACTGTCAATATTCAAAATCTTTATGATTATCATGACCTTCAAAAGGGTTATACTTAGATAGTGGGTGTGGGTATGAATGCACTAACCTGATGTCTAAAAAAAAAAACTATTAAGGGGATCAAAGAGACTGTAATGGGAAAAAGGAAAGGATTAGATAGGAAAAGGTAAAATATGCCATCTGAAGGGACATTAAAACACTATAGAAGAGGGGAAAGAAAGAGGGAGAGGAACATCATTTAAACACTATTCTCACTGGTTCTGGTTCAAAGAGGGATCAACTTAAATCAGTGAAGTTTAAGATTTTAATGTGAATAGACACATAAATTCATTAAATAGAGGAAAAGGAGGGAGGGAGAGGAGGAATGTTTGAAATTTACTCTCATTGGTTTGGAATCAAACGGGGAGTAATTCACTCTGATAAGTATAAAAACTTATTTCGTCCTATAGAAAGCAGAAGGGTAAGGGGGGGTGAAAAAGAGGAGACTAAAGGGGGGGATTAGAAGGGAGGGAAACAGTAATAAGGGGAGAGGGTAGGTTAAGAAGAGGGATCACTGGGTGGGAACACTGAGGGAGGGGGTGGTCAAAAGGGAAAACTTCAAGGAGGGGAAGGGAGAAGGAAGAAACAAAAACATAAACAGGGGAGGGAATAGGATGGAAGGGAAGAGACAGATAGTCATTATTACTGTGAATGTGAATGGGATGAACTCTCCCATAAAACAGAGGCGGATAGCAGAATGGATTAAAAACCATAATCCTACAATATGCTGTCTACAAGAAACACATTTGAAACAAAGGGATACCCACAGGGTAAGGGTAAAAGGTTGGAGTAAAATTTATTATGCCTCAGCTAAAGTTAGCAATACTTATCTCAGATAAAGCAAAAGCAAAAATAGATCTAATTAAAAGAGATAAGGAAGGAAACTATATCCTACTAAAAGGCACCATCGAGAATGAAGCAATATCACTACTTAATATATAGGCACCAAGTGGTATAGCATCTAAATTCCTAGAGGAGAAGTTAAAGGAATTAAAGGAAGAAATAGATAGCAAAACTATATTAGTGGGGGACCTTAATCTTCCCCTCTCTGAACTCGATAAATCTAACCTCAAAATAAACAAGAAAGAAGTTAAGGAGGTGAATAGAATCTTAGAGAGACTAGATATGATGGATCTCTGGAGAAAACTGAATGGTGATAAAAAGGAATTTACTTTCTTCTCAGCAGTGCATGGTACATACTCAAAAATAGACCATGTACTAGGGCATAAAAACCTCACAGTCCAGTGCAGAAAGGCAGAAATATTAAACGCATCATTCTCAGATCATGATGCAATAAAAATAATATGCAATAAAGGGCCATGAAAAGATAGACTAAAAACTAATTGGAAATTAAACAATTTAATCCTAAAAAATTGGTGGGTCAAACAAGAAATTATAGAAACAATCAATAATTTAATTCAAGAGAATGATAATAATGAAACAACATACCAAAATTTGTGGGACGCACTAAAGGCAGTTCTCAGGGGAAGTTTTATATCCCTGAGTGCATACATAATTAAAGCAGAGAGAAGGGAGGTCAATGAATTGGACATGCAATTGAAAAAGTTAGAAAAAGAACAAATCGAAAATCCCCAATTCAGTACTAAATTAGAAATATTGAAAACCAAATGTGAGATTAATAAAATTGAAATTAAGAAAACCATTGAATTAATAAATAAAACTAAGAGCTGGTTTTATGAAATAATCAACAAAATTGATAGACCCTTAGTCAATATGATAAAAAAAAAGAAAGAAGAAAACCAAATTATGAGTATCAAAAATAAAAAGGGTGAATCTACCTCCAATGAAGAGGAAATCAAAAAAATAATGAGGAATTATTTTTCCCAATTGTATGCACATAAATATGACAATCTTAGTGAAATGGATGAATATTTACAAAATCACAAGTTGCCCAGATTAACTGAAGAGGAAGTGAATTACCTAAATAACCCCATCTCAGAAAAAGAAATCAAACAAGCCATCAAAGAACTCCCTAGGAAAAAATCTCCAGGGCCAGATGGGTTTACTAGTGAATTCTATCAAACATTTAAAGAACAATTGATTCCAATACTCTACAAACTATTTGGGGAAATTAGTGAAGAAGGAGTCCTACCAAACTCTTTCTATGACACAAATATGGTACTGATTCCTAAATCAGGAAGAGATAAAACAGAGAAAGAAAATTATAGACCAATTTCCCTCATGAATTTAGATGCAAAAATTCTAAATAAAATATTAGCCAAAAGACTCCAACAACTTATCACAAAAATAATACACTCTGATCAGGTAGGATTCATTCCAGGAATGCAAGGATGGTTTAATATTAGGAAAACCATCAGTATAATTGAGCACATCAACAATAAAACTAGCAGAAACCACATGATCATCTCAATAGATGCAGAAAAGGCTTTTGACAAAGTACAACACCCATTCCTATTAAAAACACTAGAAAGTATAGGAATAAATGGAGCCTTCCTCAAAATAGTAGATAGCATCTATTTAAAACCATCAGCAAGTATTATATGCAATGGGGATAAACTAGAAGCCTTTCCAATAAGATCAGGAGTGAAACAAGGGTGTCCACTATCACCCCTCTTATTCAATCTGGTACTAGAAACACTAGCAGTAGCAATTAGAGAAGAAAGAAATCAAAGGAATCAAATTAGGTAAAGAAGTGACCAAGCTAGCACTCTGGGAGCTGGCAGCACCGTGCACACAGCTCAGAGAGCTGAACCCAGGTCCCGTGGTTTTAGCCCCAGGGCGGCCGGGCTAGCAGCCAGCTGGAGGGACCCCAGAACACCAGCAGCTGTGGAGATTCCAGAATGGTCAACACAGACATGCCTAGGACAAAGTGAGAGGTTAGGGCCCTATGGACTTTGGGACCAGTATTTGGGGAACCTATCGGCTTCCTCCCCTGGGGGCTAGAAGCCACTGAGGAGACACGCCATTTTGTAGTTTTCAGTGGCAGCTCCAGCAAAGAGGATCTAAGCAGGGAATAGGAGGAGGACTGTGAGGTCAGAAATCCTGCTCCAAAAGCCCCAAAGGAAAATATGAGCGGGTTACAGGCCATAGAGGACCTTAAGAATGACTTTAAAAATCAAATAAGAGAAGTGGAGGAAAAAATGGGAAGAGAAATGAGAAGAATGCAGGAAAAGTATGAAATGAGAGTCAACAGCCTGGCTGAGGAAAACAACACCTTAAAAAATAGACTAACTCAAATGGCAAAGGAGGCCCAAAAGGGCAATGAGGAGAAGAATGCCTTAAAAAGTTGAATTTGCCAGATGGAAAAAGAATCTCAAAAGTTCACTGAGGAGATTCATTCCTTCAGAGTTAGACTGGAGCAAATGGAAGCTAATGACTTTATGAGAAATCAAGATGCTGTTAAGCAGATCCAAACAAATGAAAGAATAGAAGGCAATGTGAAATATCTCATGGGGAAAACCACTGACCTGGAAAATATATCCAGGAGAGATAATTTTAAAATTATTGGACTACCTGAAAGCCATGATCAAAGAAAGAACCTAGAAATCATCCTTAAAGAAATTCTCAAGGAAAATTTCCCTGACGTGTTTGACCCAGAGGGGGAAATAGAGGTTGAAAGAATTCACCGATCACCTCCTAAAAAAGATCCCAAAAAGAAAACTCCTAGGAATATTACAGCCAGGTTCCAGAACTCCCAGATCAAGGAGAAAATACTACAAGCCAGGAATAAACAATTTCAATACCGTGGAAACACAATCAGAATAGCCCAGGACCTGGCAGCTTCTACACGGAGGGATCGAAGAGCATGGAATATGATATTCCAGAGGGCAAAAGGGCTGGGACTGAACCCAAGGGTCACCTACCCAGAAAAACTGAGTATTTTATTTCAGGGGAAAATATGGTCATTCAGTGGAATAGAGGACTTTCAAGCATTCTTGAGGAAAAAACCAGAGTTGAATAGAAAATTTGACATCCAGACACAAGAAGCAAGAGATACCTGAGAAAGTAACCAGGGAAAAGAAATCAAAAGGAACTTATCAAAGTTAACATATTTACATTCCTACACGGAAAAATAATAACTGTGGCTGATGAAACTTTTCTCAGTATGAAAATAATGGAAGAAGGGTATATGGTCACATGAATACATATGTGAATGTGTGTACATATGTTTACAGTTATACATGGATAGAGGGCATAGGTTAAATTTGTTGGGAAGGGATGATACCTAAGGGGTGAAATCATAAGGTGAGAGAGGAAAGTGGCAAGAGGAGATGGGGAGAGACAGGGTAGGGTAAACTATCTCATGTAGAAGAAGCAAGGGGATGTGGCTGCAGAGGAGGGAAAGAATAGGAAGGCTAAAAGGCAAAATCACATTCTTATTGAATTTGGCTCAGCGAGAGAATGACATACATACTAAGTGGGATATCTCAACTTGCAGCAGAATAAGGGGAAGAGGGATGAGAGGAGGGATGATGGATGGGAGGGCATTCTTGGGGGAAGGGGAGCTTGGAAGTACCCACTATAGAAGAGGGACAGGATCAAGTAGGTAATGGACCAGGTGGGGGGTGGGATGGGTGGGAGGGAATTATAAGCAGCCTTGTACAATATATCTACTATGGTAATATTTTGTGTAGTTATACATGTACAACACATACTGAATTCCTTATCTTCCCAGAGGGAATGGGTGACAAGGGAGGAAGGGAATGGATCTGAAAATGGATCTGAAATTCGAGGTCTTAAAATTAAATGTTTCAAATATATATAAACACTATTATCAATACTCATTTGCATGTAATTGGGAGATAAGATGTACAGGCATTGGGGCACAGAGATTCACCTTGCTCTAATGGAAAAGTCGAAGGGGGTAAGGGAGAAGATATGGGAGAGAGCAGGATGGAGGAAGCGATATCTTGTGGGACTGCTATTCTGGGAAGGTGGGGAGGGGAAAAACGGGAAAAAATTGTAACTCAAAATCTGGAGGAAATGAATGATGTAAAACAGGAGTTAATAAAGCATTTGTTAAAAAAAAAAAAGAAAGAAAGCAACTACAGGGAGGAACTATGAGAAAATAGGCACCTTAATGCACTATTGGTGGAATGGTGAGTTGGACCAGCTATTCTGTAGGGCAATCTGGAACTAGGTCCCAAAAGTCACTAAAATGTGCAGACATTTTGACCCAGAAATACTACTAGTAACATTATACCTCTAAGAGATCAAAGCTAAAAGTGAAAGTACCCCTATGTACCCCAATATTTCTAATGGCTCTTTTGGTAATGTCAAAGAACTGGAACCTAAAGGGGTGCCCATTGGCTGGAGAATGGTAGATGAATATGATGGAATATTATTGTTCTGTAAAAAATGACAAAAGGGATAGTTTCAGAGAATCCTGGGAAGATTTGTGTGAACAGATCAGAGTGAAGAGAGCAGAACCAGGAGAACGATTTGTTCAACAACAACTTTATAAAGACAAACAACTTTGAAAGACATAAGAACTCTCACCAGTGAACCAATCATGATTCCAAGGGAACAGATGACAGTATACTCTCCCCACTCTTGGCAGCAACGTGATGGATTCGGGGGATAGAATGAGACATCCATTTTCAAATGGTAGTTTAACTATACATACATGTTACAAATGACTTGCTGCTCTTATTTTCTAATTGGATCTGGATTGGGGTGTTGGGGGGAAGGTAGAAAAAAAAAGAACAGGGGTCATTGAAGTACATACCCATCTCTCTCACACACATCATCTCTCTCTCTCTCTCTCTCTCTCTCTCTCTCTCTCTCTCTGTGTGTGTGTGTGTGTCTGTCTGTCTGTCTGTCTGTTTCTCGTTCTCTCCCCCCCTCTCTCTGTCTCTTTCTCTATTTATCCCTCTCTCTTTCTCTGTCTCTCTCTTTCACACACACACACTGAAGTATCTTTTTTTAATGCACCAAAGAGAAAGAAAATCAGAATCACAATGATGATGATAACGATGACAATGATGAAGACTAACGTTTACATAGCACTTATTATGTGTCAAGCACTGTACTAAGTGCTTTATAGTTAATATTTTATTTGATAACCACAACAAATTTGGGAGGTAGGTACTATTATTTCCATTTTTTTTAAATTTTAAACAGATGCTTTATTAACTTCTGTTTTACATCATTCATTTCCGCCAGATTTTGAGTTACAATCATTTTCCCCCCATTATTCCCCTACCCAACCTCCCAGAATAGTAATCCCACAAGATATCGCTTCCTCCAATCTGCTCTCTCCCATACCTTCTCCCATACCCCCATCGACTTTTCCATTAGAGGAAGGTGAGTCTTTGTATCCCAATGCCTGCACATCTTATCTCCCTATTACAAGCAAAAGAGTATTAATAATAGTATTTATATATATTTGAAACATTTAATGTTACGACCTCAAATTTCAAATCCATTTCCTTCCTCCCTTGTCACCCATTCCCTCTTGGGAGATAAGTAATTCAGTATATGTTGTACATGTCTAGCTATGCAAAACATTATCATAGTAGATATATTGCACAAGGCAGCTTATAATTCCCTCCCACTCATCCCACCCCCCACCTGGTCCATTCCCTACATGATCCTGTCCCTCTTTTATAGTGGGTACTTCCAGCCTCCCCTCACCCCAAGGATGCCCTCCCATCCATCATCCCTCCTCCCAACCCCTTTCCCCCTATCCTGCTGCAGGTTGAGATATCCCATTTAGTTTGTATGTCATTTTCTCCCTGAACAAAATTCAATGAGAATGTGGTTTTGCCTTTTTAGCCTTCCTTATTCTCCCCCTCTTTTGCAACCACTTCCCCTTGCTTCTTCTGCATGGGATAGTTTACACTACCCTGTCTCTCCCCATCTCCTCTTGCCACTTACCTCTCTCACCTCATAATTTCATCCCTTGAGTATTCTCCCTTCCCAACAAATTCAACTTATGCCCTCTATCCATATATAACTGTAACCATATACATACACATTCACATATGTATTCATATGACCACACCCCCTTCTTCCATTATTTTCATAGTGAGAAAGATATCATCAGTCACAGTTATTGCTTTTCCATATAGGAATGTAAATAGTTCAACTTTGATAAGTTCCTTTTGATTTCTTTTCCCTGATTACCTTCTCAGGCATCTCTTCCTTCTTGTGTCTGGATGTCAAATTTTCTATTCAACTCTGGTTTTTTCCTCAAGAATGCTTGAAAGTCCTCTATTCCACTGAATGACCATATTTTCCCCTGAAACAAAATACTTAGTTTTGCTGGGTAGGTGACCCTTGGGTTCATTCCCAGTTCTTTTGCCCTCTGGAATATCATATTCCATGCCCTTCAATCCCTCAGTGTAGAAGCCGCCAGGTCCTGGGCTATTCTGATTGTGTTTCCACAATATTGAAATTGTTTCTTCCTGGCTGCTTGGAGTATTTTCTCCTTGAGCTGGGGATTCTGGAACCTGGCTATAATATTCCTGGGAGCTTTCTTTTGGGGATCTTTTTCAGGAGGTGATCTGTGGATTCTTTCAACCTCTATTTTGCCCTCTGGATCTAAAACATCAGGGCAGTTTTCCTTGAGAATTTCTTGAAGGGTGATTTCTAGGTTCTTTCTTTGATCATGGCTTTCAGGTAGTCCAATAATTTTTAAATTGTCTCTCCTGGATCTATTTTCCAGGTCAGTGGTTTTTCCATGAGATATTTCACATTGCCTTCTAATCTTTCATTTGTTTGGATCTGCTTAACAGCATCTTGATTTCTCATAAAGTCATTAGCTTCCATTTGCTCCAGTCTAACTCTGAAGGAATGAATCTCCTCAGTGAACTTTTGAGATTCTTTTTCCATCTGGCAAATTCGACTTTTTAAGGCATTCTTCTCCTCATTGCCCTTTTGGGCCTCCTTTGCCATTTGAGTTAGTCTATTTTTTAAGGTGTTGTTTTCCTCAGTCAGGCTGTTGACCCTCATTTCATACTTTTCCTGCATCCTTCTCATTTCTCTTTCCAATTTTTCCTCCACTTCTCTTATTTGGTTTTTAAAGTCCTTCTTAAGGTCCTCTATGGCCTGCAACCCACTCATGTTTTCCCCTGGGGCTTTTGGAGCAGGACTTCTGACCTCACAGTCCTTTTCACGCTCTATGCCCCCAAAATAGGAGTCTAGGGTTGCATTTTTCTGTTTCCTTTGCCTTGGCATGTTGCCACTTAATTGCTTGACTTTTGGGCTTGTTGCCACACTATGGCTTTAAGGCCAGATAGAGGAATTTTCGTCCCGAACGTGTGGGGGCAACTTCCGTTTCTGGCAAGCTGTAAACCCACCCACAACTTCCACCCTAGATCACAATCCAGATCCGGGGAGGTTAAAGCAAGAGCGATTACCCCCCCAAGACTGATCGCTGGATCTCCCTACAAATTTGCAGGCTGGGAGCGGGAGCTGCCTCTGAAAACTACAAAATGGCGTTTGTCCTCAGCGGCTTCTAGCCCCCAGGGGAGGGAGCCGACGCATTCCCTAATACCATTCCCAAAGTCCATAGGACACTAACCTCTTACTTTGTCCTAGGCAAGTCTATGTTGATAATTCTGGAGTCGCCACAGCTCCTGGTGTTCTGGGGTTCCTCCAGCTGGCTGCTGGCCCTGCCGCCCGGGGGCTAAAACCTCGGCTCATGCGGACCTGGGCTCGGCTCGGCTCCTGCGCTCTGCGCACTGCACGCTGCCAGGTCCCAGACCACTGCGCTGGTCCTTCCTGCAGGGCTGCTGGGCTGTCCTCAGCGGGAGTTTAGCTTCTCTGTGTCGTTCTGTGGGTGCTGGGGCTCCAGAAGTTGTTCAGAGTCCCCTTTTACATTGTTTGGGGGGAATCTGGGGGAAGAGTGGCTTGGATGAGCTGTTTCTACTCTGCCATCTTGGCTCCGCTCCCCTATTATTTCCATTTTATAGATGAGGAAATTGAAGCAAACAGACGTTGAACAACAAGTAGGAGAGAGTTGAAAGTTATATGTTGAATTTATTACATTTTTTTTTTTTTGCTTTTTTGGAGGACAATTGGGGTTAAGTAACTTTCCCAAGGTCACACGGCTAGGTTTTTGTTTGTGTGTGTGTGTTAAGTGTCTGAGGCCGGAACCGAACTCAGGTCCTTCTGACTCCAGGGCCAGCACTCTACTCACTGTGCCCCCTAGCCGTCCCTATTACATTTTTTAAAAAAAGAAATCTGAACTTTCTTGAATTTATGTTATACTTTGTATAGGAAAATGTCCATTTTATTTAATGTTTGTTAAGTTTAGAATTTTTTAAATCCAGTCACCATCAGACAGACACAAAAAACCAAACTCCTATTTATCTGTGGTTATTTGAAAAAAGACTAACATGAATAAGTGAAATCTTCAAATGATTAAAAAGTTCTCATTTTAGCCAGAAGATTCAACTTCTCCCCCCGACAGTAAGTTGCTAAAAGTGGTAAAATCGACTAATTTGAGTTTGTCTGCCTTGTCTTCCCTGCCTACTCCCCAGAGAACATGTAATTTCGTTTGTGAAATGGAAATGCAAAATGGAGGCTGGGTTCCCTGGCATTTCTCTTTTTCCTTCAGTAATGGCTTATGCTCACAAAAAGTGCTCCTTAGAATAAGAACTTGACAAATAAAATAGTAAGGTTCTGAGTCTTCCTGTGTTTATGAAAAGGACTAAAAAAAGGTAAGGATGGGGGTAAAAGATCTGTAATTGACCTTTTAAAGCTGGTATTTCCATTTATAATTTCAGTCTTATGGTCATTTGGTCTAAAGGAGCAAGTAGCATCTTGGATTATGCTCCCCTCCTGAGCCTTTATAGTTCACTCTCCTCTGAAAAAGTTAAGTGGAGGAGGGGGGAGGAATGGGGAGCTGATAACATGGTGCCTGCAACCAAGAAGAGGTAAAAAGGAATTAGAGCTTAGAAAGTTAGAGCTTTCTTTTCAAAATGGTGGGCGATTGAGTAAATACAAGAATGGCTAAAGAAAGGAGGAATGATTTTAGATCTGTGATTTCTAGGTGGAAATTCTCTCCACAAGTGCAGCTCCAGGCCCATCTCTGACCTACATAATAAATCCTAGACACTTGTTTGAAGCCTACAGAGATTCAAGTGACTTGTCTAGGGTCTCCCAGTCAGAATAAGCTAGAGACAGAAATAAAAGAAGAGGAAAAACATATAACAAGACCTCTATGGCTTCTCTTTAATCCAATTCAACAATTTTTTCTTTCTATCTCGTTTTATTGATATTTGTTATGATATTATGATTATATTTAGTATTTCCTTGTCACCTTTATTTCCACATATTTTCCTCCCCCTCCCTTACTTGGAAAGCAAGAAAGAGGGGGAAAAGTAGTTTAGCAAAAATGAACAGCATATCAGTTGTGGCTGACATTTTATGCACTACTTCACACCCATAGTCTCCCGCCTCTGCAAAGAGTAGATCCTGTGCAAGTCACTTTCTCCATCTGACAATGAAGGTCTTAGACTTGTCCTCTAAGGCAAAAGTCTCCTCTAGTTCCAATTATATGACCCCAAGTGCAGAAATGACACAATTTGCCCTCAAAAAGCTTACAGATGTTGCAGGGTTAGGCCATATCAGCCAATAAATATAGAGGACAACAAATTTAGTGTTCGGTGCAATCGGGGAAGGCTTCATAGAGGAGGCAGGGTAGGAGTTGGGTCGTGCTGGAAGAGAAGAATTTCAGCGGATAGACATGAAGAGGGAGTGAGTTCCAGGTATAGGCAGCTGTGAACAAAGGCACGGGAGTGACAGATGATAGAAGAAGGTGAAAGATTGACTTGCTGTCCAGGTTTTCTGGACTGTCATGTTTGGAAGGACAATAAGCCCAGAAAAGGAGAGTGAAACCATCGTGTCGAGGGTTTTAAACATTATCCTAAGAAGTTGTAATTGGGTAGTATAGGTACCAGGGAGTAGCTGAATATTCTTGAGCAGGGCAGTGACCTGTTCAAAATGGACCTGGAGCTTGAGGATGCTAATTTTGGCCCCAGTGCCAAGGCCAGTTAATACTGTCCCATTCTTATTAATTCTGAACAAGCACCTCTCACTCTGAGAAACCATCGTGGGTGTAATGTGTACTGTTCATTCTTTTCAATTACTCAAGGTACTCTGTGTTCAGTTCATGCAAGAAAACAGAGACTGCACAAAGTAAAAAGATATTAAACTTGGCTTAAACTATTTGTGTTGTTAAAACCACTTTAATTGAAACTTGCTTTAAAAAGACAGCTGATGTCACTCAGAAACTCGCCTGAACTTCAAACTAACCAGCTCACCTTCTGGCCCCACTCAGGACTGTTTCCAAGCAACATGAGTTCCTTTACTGGGAACCCAGAAGCCTCCTTCTACTGGGGCAATTGGCATCTTCTGGAAACCCACTGATAGGGGCCCCAACCTTTAACTGGGCTTTGTCAGGTGAAAATCTTCTGCGAGCACACACACACACACACACACACACACACACACACACACACACACACCTCTCAGACACATATACATACATACACACATACCCCTCTCTCACACACACCTCTCTCATACATACACTTCTCTCACACAAACACACATGCCTCTTGTGCCTCTCACAGATACACATACCTGCCTACACACACACACACACACACACACACACACACACACACTCTTCTTCTGGTGAAACCTGAGCACTGGAAGCCATGCTAAGTCTGAGATGAAGGTATTACCAAGGGGTTCTAACATAGATCTGTAAAGCCTCCCTCAGCAATTCTCACTCTGCTAACAGGGATCACAGATCAAAGAACATTGGACTTGGAAGGACCTGAGACCTAATTGAGTTCAGTCCCTCATTTTACACAGGAGGAAACAGGTTCAGAGTTGGGGGATGGATGTGCCTCTGCTCATCCAGTCAGTTAGTGAAAGGGTCCGAGCTCCAGACCTGGTTTCTTTCCTTCTCTCTGAGTCCATGTCCGGATTTTCCCATTTATGCATTTGTCCAATGTTAGCTCTGCCATTAGACTGTGGCCTTCTTGAGAGCAGGGTCTGGGTTGCTGTTGTTTTGTTCCTTTCTTTGTATCCCTCAGCACAGTGAGTGAGCACAGCATCCAGAAGAAAGTGGTCCTTCCAAAGATGCTTGTTGACGCCATTGTCCTTACTCCCAGGCCAGTATTAGTTTGGCTGTAATATGTCTGGGGGCCACACACATATTTTCCTTCCTGCTGGCTCTGAATGAGAAGGTAGATAAATAAAGAACAAAGTCAATTGATGCAGAAATGTTTGATTTACTTGAGGGTACAAACTCTTGGCAAGCACCGAGGGTACCTTAGAAGAACTAACTGATTACCAATTAGCGATCGTTAACTATTCATTGAAGCAAGTGAGGGTTTTATTAAGGAAGACTTGGTTAGCCAAGTTCTTGTGAGTGACCTAAGATTTGAACTCTAGTATTTGAAAGTAATGAAACGGCAGCTCTTTAAAAACATCATATGAGTCATATTTATTTCGTTATTAATTCTGGCAGACATTTCTTCCAATTAATCTTAATGACTCGCTTCTACTGAAAACAGCCTTTAACATTTTCCTGCCTACACCACCTCAAAATGTTGAAGGAACTGGGCTAGAGTTAGAAAACCAGAGGTCGAGTTCCTTAGCTTTGTGATCCTGAGCAAACCACTCAACCTCTGTAATGAAGGCCCAGTTTTCTCTTCTGTAAAATGGAGTAATACTCACCAATTACATCACCAAGCTATCATGGAAAGGATGGCAGAAATGTGGACAGAATTCATGAACCCAGAACACAAGATTTGAGCTGGAAGGTACCTTTGACATTACCTAGTCCAATCTCCTCATCTAAACACAAGGGAGAACTAATGTCTAAAAAAGAGAAACGATTTGTCCAAAGTCAGTTAGCAAATAGTAGAGGAGATATTTTAATTGAGCATCCCTGGTGACAGATCTAGCCCTCTCTCTTTTTTCTAAAATGGATTTTTATTGATATTGTTTGTTTTTTCACCAACTAGATTTCTCCTCATATCCCTCCTACTCTCTTTTCCAAAGAGCCGTCTCTTATAATAGAATTAAAAAAAGAAAAAGAGAAAGATCAGCAACACTGATCAGTAAATTGAAAAGAATCTGATGTTATATGCAATGTTCCACCCCCATATTACCCCTAATTCTGCAAAGAAGCAGTAGAAAGGTCTTCTCATCTCTCTCTCTCTCTCTCTCTCTCTCTCTCTCTCTCTCTCTCTCTCTCTTCCACTCTCTCGCTTTTTTCGCTTTTTTTGCGTGTGGGAAGGCAAGGCAATTGGGGTTAAGTGACTTGCCCAAGGTCACACAGCTAGTAATTGTTAAGTGTCTTAGGCTGGATTTGAACTCAAGTCCTCCTGACTCCACTATTCACTGCAGAACCACCTAGCAGCCCCTCATATCTGTTTTAAGGAAAAGTTTGCTTTCTGTAATTTCACAACATTCATCTTCATTTGTTTGGGAGCACTTGTTTCTACATCCATTTATGTCTTCCTTGTATATACTGTTTTCTGGGCTCCACTTATATTACTATACATCGGGTGATGTAAGTCTTCCCATGCTCCCCAATATTGGTTTTATTTGTCACCTCTTATAGCACAGTAATATTCCATTGCATTCATGGACCTCATTAGGTTTAGCTATTCCTCAGCAGCTGCACATCTACTTTGTTTCCAGTTCTTTGCTATAATAAAAAGTACTCTAATAAATATTTTACTGTAGATGGAACCATTCTGTTTGTCATTGATTTCCTTGAGGTTGAGTGGAATCTCTGGGTCATTTTACTTGCATAATTCTGCATTTGTCTCCTGTGTGCTTGAGGTAATGCTGTCCCATCAAAGCATTTGTGTGCTTATCTTTCCACATTCCTTCCAACATTTAATATAGCTATCGTTTTTCACCTTTGCCAATACAAAGCCTGTGAAATGAAACCTCATGTTTGCTTTGATTTGCATTTCTGTTTTATTGATGATTTGAACCATGATTTCATATAGTTGTCAATGACTAGCAATTCTTTTGAGAACTGTTTGTTCATATTTTTTGACCTCTTATCTATTGAGGAATGGCTTTTGGTTTTGATATTAAACCCTTATCTGAGAAATTTTACACAGTGATTTGTTCCATTCTACCACTTTTTTTTCTTATTCTAAATGCATTAATTTTGTTGCGTAGAAAATTTACATTTTCACATTATCAAATTTATCAATTTTATCTTTTTAAATTGCCCTTATTCCTTATTTGCTTAAGAATACACCTTCTATCCATAATTGTGACAGATATATGGTCTATTTCTCTTCGTTTTTTTTTTTTTATTGTAGGAACGTTAATGTTCAAGTCACATATCCAACTTGTATTTATTGTGTAATGTGGTATAAGGTATTTGTCTAAACCTAATTTCTGCCAGGCTACTTCCCAATTTTCCCAGTAGTTCTTAGGAAATAGAGAGTTCTTTCCTGGCCAATTTATATTTTTATGTTTATCAAACACTGAGTAATTAAGTTTCCTTTAGGGTACTTTTCTGATTTCTAATCAGTACAAAATGTTTTAGGTGATTATTTCTCTAGAATATAATGTGGGATCTGGAAGTTTTATTCTATTTTCATTCTTACATTTCTTCATTATTTCCTTAATATTCTGGTCCTACAAAAGAATTTTATTATTTTACCTAGCTCTATAAAAAAATTCACCTTAGTAATTTAAATTGATTAGCATTGAAGATGCAAATTAACTTTGGTAGTACTGGAATTTTTATTGTATTGGCACAGTCCAGCCATGAGCACTGAATACCCTTTCAGCTATTTAAGCTGTTCTTTATTTCTTTGTGTAACATGTTGTAATTGAATCTATACAAGTATCGACTGTTTTGGTAGATTGATTCCCAAATGTTTTATGCATTTTGTAGTTATTTTGAATGCTATATCCCTTGTTTGTAGCCTCTTGGATTCCGTTTTATATAGAAAAGTGGCTGATTTTTGTGGGTTTAGTTGTTTGGGGGTTTTTTTGAGTCTACAACTTTGCTGAAGTTATTGTTGCATTTCAGTGGTTTTGTTTGTTCATTTGATTTTTTATTGATTCTATAGGATCAGTAAAACTAAATCCAGGTTGGTAATAATAAATTATTTCTTAACTAAATTTCTTCAGGCAGTTTGACAATACTTTATTAAAAAGTTTTGAATCAATTTCATTAGTGTCTATATTAATAATTTATAGTCCTCCTTCTTTCCTTTATCCTTCCCTAATTTGTCAGGACTATATTTGTCTCAAAAAAGAATGCAATAATTTACTCTCACTTTTTGTGGGGAATAATTTGTATAGTATAGCTATTCATATTATTTAAAATTTGATAAAATTCTCCTGTAAATCCATCAGAACCAGAAGGTTTGTGTTCCCCCTTTAGTACTTACTGCTATTTTTATTTCCTTCTCTGACACTGGATTAAGATCTCCATGTGATCTTTTGTTAGTTTGCATAATTTGCATTTTTGAAGTTATTTCTCCAGTTCTTTTGTGTTCTCAGTTTTGTTCATATATAACTGCACATACTGGTATCTAATAATTCTTTTTTATTTCTTCTGATTTTGTTGTCATTTTACCTTGTTTGTTTGCTATTTTATTGACTTCGTATTCTGTTCCCTTACCTTGTCAATCAAATTAGCTAAAGGTTTATCATTATTTACTTATTTTACTGTCCCCTCCACCCCCAGAGGACCAATTTTGGTTAATTTCATGAGAGGCCAAACATATACGTTTGTATTTTTCTAAATTACATGTAAAAACAATGTTTGACTTCTTTTTTGAAAATTTTGACTTCCAAATTCTCTTCCCTATCCTCACCTTGAAAAGACAAGACATTTGTTTCTAGCTTATCACTATTACAGATAATGTCTGCTGTTGGTTTTAAAAAGAGATACGACCTATCATTTTAAGGAAAGTTCCACTTATTGCTATTCTCCCTAGTATTTTAATAGGGAATGGATAATGTATTTTGTCAAAAGCTTTTTCTGCTTCTATTGAGATAATTATATGATTTGTATTGTTGTTATTGATATAGTCAATTATGCTGAGAGTTTTACTAATATTGAACCAGTAATACATTCCTGATGTTAAATCCCATCTGGTAATAGTGTATTATCTTTATATCGCTATGACTTGCTTGCTAGAATTTTATTATAAATTTTTGCATTAATATTCATTGGGGAAATTGGTCTATAGTTTTCTTTCTCTTATTTTGCTCTTCTTGGTTAAGTATCAGCATCATATTTATGTCATAAAAGGATTGTGGTAGGACTCCCTCTTTGCCTATTTTTTCAAATATTTTACATAGTATTGAAATTCATCATTCGTTAAATGTTTGGTAAAATTAACCTGTGAAGGCATCTGGTCCTTGGGAATTTTTCTTAGGGAGTTCATTGAAGGCTCATTCAATGTCTTTTTCTAAGATAGGGTTATTTAAGTATTCTATTTCCTCTTTAGTTAACCTGGGAAATTTATATTTTTGTAAACATTTATCTGTTTTACTCAGACTGCTAGATTTGACATTTAATTTGGCAAAATAGCTCCTAATAAGCACTTTAAATTCCTCTTCATTGGTGGCGAATTAACCCTTTCATTTTCAATACTAGTAATTTGGTTTTCTTCTTTTTCTAATCAATTTAACCAATAGTTTGTCTATTTTATTGTTTTTTTCTCAAAAAAAACAGCTCCTACTTTTATATATTAGTTCAATACTTTCAGTTTTATTAAACTCTCCTTTTTTTCAGGATTTCCAATTTAATTGGGAATTTTTAATTTGTTCTTTTTCTAGCTATTTTTAGTAACGTGTTAATTCATTGATCCATTTTTTCTTATTTTATTGGTCTAAGTATTTAGAGATATAAAATTCCCCTAAGTACTGCTTTAGCTGCATCCCATAAATTTTGGTATGCTGTCTCATTGATATCATTCTCTTTAATCAGCTTACTGATGGTTTCTAGGATTTGTTCTTCAACCCAATTATTCTTTAGGATTAAGCTATTTAGTTTACAATTAATTATTAATCTATGTTTCCATGGCCATTTATTGAATATATTCTTTATTGCATTATAGTCTGAAAAGGATGCATTTAATATATTTGCTTTTCTACACTTGGTTGTAATCTTTTTGTACTCTATCACAGGATCTGTTTTTGTGAAGGTGGCATGTACAACCGGAAAAAAAAGTATGCCCCTTTCTATTATCATTTAATTTCTCCAGAAGCCTATCATATCTAACTTTTCTAAGATTCTATTCATCTCATTCACTTCTTTCTTATTTATCTTGTTCTGAGAGGTAAAAGTTGAGATACAACCCCCACCCCAGTATAGTTTTATTGTCTATTTCTGTCTTTAATTCACATAATTATTCCTTTAAGAATTTAGATGTTAAGGGGCAGAGCCAAGATGGCAGAGTAGAAACAGATCATCCAAGCCACTCTGCCCCCATATTCCCCCCAAACTATGTAAAAGGGGACTCTGAACAACTTCTGGAGCCCCAGCACCCACAGAACGACACAGAGAAGCTAACCTCCCGCTGAGGACAGCCCAGCAGCCCTGCAGGAAGGACCAACGAAGCGGTCTGGGAGCCGGCAGCGCGCAACGCACAGAGCGCAGGAAGTGGAGGCGAGCTGAGCCCAGGTCTGCGTGAGCCGAGGTTTTAGCCCCAGGGTGGCAGGGCCAGCAGCCAGCTGAAGGAACCCCAGAACACCAGCAGCTGTGGCGACTCCAGAATTATCAACATAGACATGCCTAGGACAAAGTAAGAGGTTAGTGTCCTATGGACTTTGGGAATGGTATTAGGGAATGCGTCGGCTCCCTCCCCTGGGGGCTAGAAGCTGCTGAGGAGACACACCATTTTGTAGTTTTCAGAGGCAGCCCCAGCTCCCGGCCTGCAATTAATTGTAGGGAGATCCAGCGATCAGGCTTGGGGGGTAATCGCTCTTGCTTTAACCTCCCTGGATCTGGATTGTGATCTAGGGTGGAAGTCGTGGGTGGGTTTACAGCTTCCCAGAAGCGGAAGTTGCCCCCCACACGTTCGGGACGAAAATTCCTCTATCTGGCCTTAAAGCCATAGTGTGGCAACAAGTCCAAAAGTCAGGTACTCAAGTGGCAACATGCCAAGGCAAAGGAAACAGAAAAATGCAACCCTAGACTCCTATTTGGGGGGCATAGAGCAGGAAAAGTACTGTGAGGTCAGAAGTCCTGCTCCAAAAGCCCCAGGGGAAAACATGAGCGGGTTGCAGGCCATAGAGGACCTTAAGAAGGACTTTAAAAATCAAATAAGAGAAGTGGAGGAAAAATTAGAAAGAGAAATGAGAAGGATGCAGAAAAGTATGAAATGAGGGTCAACAGCCTGACTGAGGAAAACAACACCTTAAAAAATAGACTAACTCAAATGGCAAAGGAGGCCCAAAAGGGCAATGAGGAGAAGAATGCCTTCAAAAGTTGAATTTGCCAGATGGAAAAAGAATCTCGAAAGTTCACTGAGGAGATTCATTCCTTCAGAGTTAGACTGGAGCAAATGGAAGCTAATGACTTTATGAGAAATCAAGATGCTGTTAAGCAGATCCAAACAAATGAAGGATTAGAAGGCAATGTGAAATATCTCATGGGAAAAACCACTGACCTGGAAAATAGATCCAGGAGAGACAATTAAAAATTATTGGACTACCTGAAAGCCATGATCAAGGAAAGAACCTAGAAATCACCCTTCAAGAAATTCTCAAGGAAAACTGCCCTGATACTTTAGATCCAGAGGGCAAAATAGAGGTTGAAAGAATCCACCGATCACCTCCTGAAAAAGATCCCAAAAAGAAAACTCCCAGGAATATTATAGCCAGGTTCCAGAATCCCCAGCTCAAGGAGAAAATACTACAAGCAGCCAGGAAGAAACAATTTCAATATTGTGGAAACACAATCAGAATAGCACAGGACCTGGCAGCTTTTACACTGAGGGATGGAAGGGCATGGAATATGATATTCCAGAGGGCAAAAGAGCTGGGAATGAACCCAAGGGTCACCTACCCAGCAAAACTGAGTATTTTGTTTCAGGGAAAATATGGTCATTCAGTGGAATAGAGGACTTTCAAGCATTCTTGAGGAAAAAACCAGAATTGAATAGAAAATTTAACATCCAGACACAAGAAGCAAGAGATGCCTGAGAAGGTAATCAGGGAAAAGAAATCAAAAGGAACTTATCAAAGTTGAACTATTTACATTCCTATATGGAAAAGCAATATCTGTGACTGATGATATCTTTCTCACTATGAAAATAATGGAAGAAGGGGGTGTGGTCATATGAATACATATGTGAATGTGTGTGTATATGGTTACAGTTATATATGGATAGAGGGCATAGGTTGAATTTGTTGGGAAGGGAGAATACTCAAGGGATGAAATTATGAGGTGAGAGAGGAAAGTGGCAAGAGGAGATGGGGAGAGACAGGGTAGGGTAAACTATCCCATGTAGAAGAAGCAAGGGGAAGTGGTTGCAAAGGAGGGGAGAATAAGGAAGGCTAAAAAGGCAAAACCACATTCACATTGAATTTGGTTCAGGGAGAAAATGACATACATACTAAATGGGATATCTCAACCTGCAGCAGGATAGGGGGAAGGGGGATGAGAGGAGGGATGATGGATGGGAGGGCATCCTTGGGGTGAGGGGAGGTTGGAAGTACCCACTATAGAAGAGGGACAGGATCATGTAGGGAATGGACCAGGTGGGGGGTGGGATGAGTGGGAGGGAATTATAAGCAGCCTTGTACAATATATCTACTATGATAATGTTTTGCATAGCTAGACATGTACAACATATACTGAATTACTTATATACCAAGAAGGAATGGGTGACAAGGGAGGAAGGAAATGGATCTGAAATTCAAGATCATAACATTAAATGTTTCAAATATATATATAAATACTATTATTAATACTCTTTTGCCTATAATTGGGAGATAAGATATGCAGGCATTGGGACACAAAGATTCATCTTCCTCTAATGGAAAAGTCGATGGGGGTATGGGAGAAGGTATGGGAGAGAGCAGATTGGAGGAAGCGATATCTTGTGGGACTGCTATTCTGGGAGGTTGGGTAGGGGAATAATGGGGGAAAATGATTGTAACTCAAAATCTGGCGGAAATGAATGATGTAAAACAGAAGTTAATAAAGTATTTGTTTAAAAAAAAAAAGTTCACTGAGGAGATTCATTCCTTCAGAGTTAGACTGGAGCAAATGGAAGCTAGTGACTTTATGAGAAATCAAGATGCTGTTAAGCAGATCCAAACAAACGAAAGATTAGAAGGCAATGTGAAATATCTCATGGGAAAAACCACTGACCTGGAAAATAGATCCAGGAGAGACAATTTAAAAATTTTTGGACTACCTGAAAGCCATGATCAAAGAAAGAACCTAGAAATCACCCTTCAAGAAATTCTCAAGGAAAATTGCCCTGATGTGTTAGATCCAGAGGGCAAAATAGAGGTTGAAAGAATCCACAGATCACCTCCTGAAAAAGATCCCCAAAAGAAAACTCCCAGGAATATTATAGCCAGGTTCCAGAATCCCCAGATCAAGGAGAAAATACTACAAGCAGCCAGGAAGAAACAATTTCAATATTGTGGAAACACAATCAGAATAGCCCAGGACCTGGCAGCTTCTACACTGAGGGATCGAAGGGCATGGAATGTGATATTCCAGAGGGCAAAAGAACTGGGAATGAACCCAAGGGTCACCTACCCAGCAAAACTGAGTATTTTGTTTCAGGGGAAAATATGGTCATTCAGTGGAATAGAGGACTTTCAAGCATTCTTGAGGAAAAAACCAGAGTTGAATAGAAAATTTGACATCCAGACACAAGAAGGAAGAGATGCCTGAGAAGGTAATCAGGGAAAAGAAATCAAAAGGAACTTATAAAAGTTGAACTATTTACATTCCTATATGGAAAAGCAATAACTGTGACTGATGATATCTTTCTCGCTATGAAAATAATGGAAGAAGGGTGTGTGGTCATATGAATACATATGTGAATGTGTGTGTATATGGTTACAATTATATATGGATAGAGGGCATAGGTTGAATTTGTTGGGAAGGGAGAATACTCAAGGGATGAAATTATGAGGTGAGAAAGGAAAGTGGCAAGAGGAGATGGGGAGAGACAGGGTAGGGTAAACTATCTCATGTAGAAGAAGCAAGGGGAAGTGGTTGCAAGGGAGGGGGAGAATAGGAAGGCAAAAAAGGCAAAACCACATTCTCATTGAATTTGGTTCAGGGAGAGAATGACATACATACTAAATGGGATATCTCAACCTGCAGCAGAATAGGGGGAAGGGGGATGAGAGGAGGATGATGGATGGGAGGGCATCCTTGGGGGGAGGGGAGGTTGGAAGTACCCACTATAGAAGAGGGACAGGATCATGTAGGGAATGGACCAGGTGGGGGGTGGGATGAGTGGGAGGGAATTATAAGCAGCCTTGTACAATATATCTACTATGATAATGTTTTGCATAGCTAGACATGTACAACATATACTGAATTACTTATCTCCCCAGAGGGAATGCGTGACAAGGGAGGAAGGAAATGGATCTGAAATTCGAGGTCTTAACATTAAATGTTTCAAATATATATAAATACTATTATTAATACTCTTTTGCTTATAATTGGGAGATAAGATGTGCAGGCATTGGGACACAAAGATTCACCTTCCTCTAACGGAAAAGTCGAAGGGGGTATGGGAGAAGGTATGGGAGAGAGCAGATTGGAGGAAGCAATATCTTGTGGGACTACTATTCTGGGAGGCTGGGTAGGGGAATAACGGGGGGGAAATTATTGTAACTCAAAATCTGGTGGAAATGAATGATGTAAAGCAGAAGTTAATAAAGTATTTGTTTAAAAAAAAATAAAAAATAAAATAAAATAAAAATAAAAAGAATTTAGATGTTGGCAGAGTCAAGATGGTGGAGTAGAAATAGCTCTTCCATGCAGGTCCGGCTCCCACAATTTCCAAATTCATGTAAAAGGGGATTCTAAACTACCCCTGGAGCTCCAGAACTGACAACATGACACAGAGAAGCTAACTTCCCACTGAGGACAGCCCAGCAGCCTGGCAGGGACCAGCCAGCCCAGCACTCTGGGAGCCAAGCCCAGGCCCACGTGAGTTGGAGGTTTTAGCTCCAGGGTAGCCTGACCAGCAGAACTCCAGAACACCAGCAGCTGTGGCAGTTCCAGAATTACCAACACGTAGATGCCTAGGACAAAGTGAGAGGTTAGTGCTCTATGGACTTTGGGACTCATTATTTGGGAGAGCATGTGTCCTTTTTCCCTGGGGCCGAGAAGGTGCTGAGAAGCTTCAGCACAGCCACAGACATACATGACAGCTTCAGTTCCTGCCCTGCTAACTGTAGGGGTATCTGGCGATCAGTATTGGGGGTAATTGCTCTTGATTTAACCTTCTTGGATCTGGACTGTGGTCTGGGGTGGAGGTCTTGGGGTGTGTGACCAGCTTACCAGAACATGTGGGGGCTTCAGAGAGGGCACCCACCTAATACCTCAGGCAGTTGGGAAAACCCCAGCGTTTGGGACAAAAGTTCCCCTGGCTGGTGGCAGAGTCCTACTATGGCAACAAGCCCAAAAGTCAAGTAATTGAGTGGCAACATGCTTAGGCAAAGGAAACAAAATAAACAGAAAAATTCAACATTAGACTCCTATTTTGGGGGCAAAGAGGATTGAAGCATGGAACAGGAGGGTGACTGGGAGGTCAGAAATCCTGCACCAAAAGCCCCAAATGAAAATACAAGCTGGCTACAGGCCATAGAGGACCTTAAGAAGAAGATAAGAGAAGTGGGGGAAAATTTGGGAAGAGAAATGAGAAAGACGCAAGAAAAGTCTGAAATGAGAGTCAACAGCCTGTCTGAGGAAAATAACACCTTAAAAAACAGACTAACTTAAATTGCAAAAGAGGCTCAAAAAGGCAATGAGGAGAAGAATGCCTTAAAAAGCCAAATTTGCCAGATGGAAAAAGAATCTCAAAATCTTACTGAGGAGAATCATTCCTTCAGAATTAGACTGGAGCAAATGGAAGCTAGTGACTTTATGAGAAATCAAGATGCTGTTTAGCAGATCCAAACAAATGAAAGAATAGAAGGCAATGTGAAATATCTCATGGGAAAAACCACCGACCTGGAATATAGATCCAGGAGAGACAATCTAAAAATCATTGGGCTACCTGAAAACCATGATCAAAGAAAGAATCTAGAAATCATCCTTCAAGAAATTCTCAAGGAAAATCGCCCTGGTGTTTTAGAACCAGAGGGCAAAATAGAGGTTGAATGAATTCACCAATCACCTCCTGGAAAAGATCCCCAAAAGAAAACTCCTAGGAATATTGTAGCCAGGTTCCAGAATTCCCAGATCAAGGAGAAAATATTAGAAGCAGCCAGGAAGAAACAATTTCAATATTGTGGAAACACAATCAGGATAACCCAGGATCTGGCAGCTTCTACACCAAGGTATTGAAAGGCATGGAATATGATATTATGGAGAGCAAAGGAGCTGGGATTAAAACCAAGAATCACCTACCCAGCAAAACTGAGTATCATGTTTCAAGGGAAAATATGGTCATTCAGTGGAATAGAGGACTTTCAAGCATTCTTGAGGGAAAAAAACAGAGTTGAATAGAAAATTTGACATTCAGACACAAGAAGCAAGAGATGTTTGAGAAAGTAAACAGGGAAAATAAATCATAATGAACTTATCAAAGTTGAACTATTTACATTCTTACATGGAAAAACGATAACTGTAACTGATGAAACCTTTCTCAGTATGAAAATAGCTGAATAAGGATATATGGGCATATGAATACATATATGAATGTGTGTATATATGTTTACAAGTATGCATAGATAGAGGGCACAGGTCTAATTTAATGGGAAGGGATTCTACTTACGGGGTGAAATTGAGAGGTGAGAGAGGAATATAGAGAGAGGAGATGGGGAGAGACAGAGTGGGGTAAAATATCTCGTGTAGAAGAGACAAGGGAAAGTTGTTGCAGGGGAGGGGACTAACAAGAAGGCAAAAAGTCAAAACCTCATTCTCATTGACTTTGGCTCAGGGATAGAATGACATACATACCAATGGGATATCTCACCTTACAGGAGAGTGGAGGGGGGTGGATGGGAGGGGGATGATGGACAGAAGGGCAGGCTGGCAGGGAGGGAAGTTGGAAGCACCCACTTTTGAAAGGGGATAAGATCAAAGTGAGGAGTGTACCAGGTGGAAGGTGGGATAGGAGGGAGGGAGATGTAGTCAGTCTTTTACAATATATCTACTATGGCAATGTTTTACATAGCTATACATTTACAGTATATACTGAGTTGCTTATCTTCCCAGCGGGAGTGGGTGGCAGGGGAGGAGGGGAATGGGGCTGGAATTCGAAGTTTTAAAATCAAATGTTTTAAAAATATATAAATACTATGATTAATACTATTTTGCATATAATTGGGAGATAAGATAAGATAAAATAAGGCATTGGGGCACAGGGATTCACCTTGCCCTACTGGAAAACTCGAAGGGGGAGAGAGCAAATTGGATGAGGGAATATCCTGTGGGACTGCTATTCTGGAGTGGTGGGTAGGGGGGAAATGGGGAAAAATTGTAACTCAAAATCTGGCAGAAATGAATGATGTAAACCAGAAGTTAATAAAGCATTTGGAAAAAAAAGAATTTGGATATTATACTATTTGGTGCATATATTTCTAGTATTGATATTGCTTCATTATCTATGATACCTTTTGGCAAAACGTAGCTTCCATGCTTATCTCTTTTAATTAAGTCTCTTTGTGTTTCTGATTTGTCTGAGATCATGATTGCTAACCCTGTCTTTGTTTTTATTTCAGCTGAAGCTTTCTGCTTCACCCCTGATTTTTACTATGTGTTTCTCTCTTTTTCAAGTGTTTCTTGTGTTCTTCTTTTTAATCCATTCTTCTGTCTGCCTCCATTTTTGTGAGTTCATCCTATTCACATTCATAGTTATGATTACTAAATAGGCATTTCCCTCCATCATATTTTCCCGTTTGTTTATTCTTTTCTTTCTCTTTTTACCCTTTCCCTCCTTAAAAGTGTTATGCTTCTGATCCACTGCCTCCCTTAACACACCTTCCTTTCTATCAGATCTTCTACTTGTTTTAGCCCCTTCACCTCCTACTTCCCTGTAGGGTAAGATAGATTTCTATACCCAACTGAGTGTGTATGTTATTCCATCTCTGAGGTAGTTGTAATGAAAGTAAGTTTTAAGCATTGTTTTCCATTGAAACTCCCATCTTCCCCTCCACTGTAAAAGATCTTCCTTTCTTGCCTCTTTTATGTGAGATAACTTTCCTTGTTCTTTCTTTCCCTTCCCCCTTCTTCTAGCACATCCCTCTTTCTCACCCCTTAATTTATTTTTTAAAATTATATCATCTTAGTCAACTCACAATCTTGCCTTCAGTCTATGTATACTCCTTCTAATTGCCTTAATAATGATAAAATTCTTAGGACTTACAAGTATCATCTTCACATATAGGGATGTAAACAGTTTAATCTTTTTGAATCTGTTATCATTTCTCTTTCCTGTTTACCTTTCTCTGTTTCTCTGGAGTCTTGTATTTGAAAGTCAAATTTTATATTCAACCATAGCCTTTTCTTCAGGAATAGTTTAAAGTCTTCTATTTCATTATCATTCATTTTTTTTCTCCTGAAGGATTATATTAAATTTTGCTGAGTAGGCATTTTTTGGTTTTAATACTAGCTCCTTTACCTTCCAGAATATCATATTCCAAGCCCTCTGATCCTTTAATATAGAAGCTGTTAAATCCTGTTATCCATAGTGTAGCTCCATGATATTTCAAGTGTTTCTTTCTGGCTGCTTGTAACATTTTTTTCCCTGACCTGAGGATTGGTCATAATATTCCTTGGAGTTTTCATTTTGGGATATCTTTTAGGTGGTGATTAGTGTATTCTTTCCATTTCTATTTCATCCTCTGGTTCTAGGATATCAGGGCAGTTTTCCTTGATGATTTCTTGAAATACGACATCTTCAGCTCTTTTTAAATCATGTCTTTGAGGTAGTCCAATAATTCTTAAATTTTCTCTCCTGCATGTATTGTCCAAGTAAGTTGTTTTTCCAATGAGATATTTCACATTTCTCCTATCTTCTCCTTCTTTTGATTTTCTTTAATTGTTTCTTGATGTCTCGTGTATTCATTAGCTTTTACTTGCACAACTCTAATTTTTAAGGAATTATTTTCTTCAATGAGCTTTTTTACCTCTTTTTTTTCATTTGGCTAGTTCTGCCTTTAAAGGAGTTCTCTTCAGTGGATTTTTGTCCTTCTTTTTACCAAGTTATTGACTCTATTTTCATAATTTTCTTGCATCACTCTCATTTTCCCCCAATTCTCCCTCTATTTCTTTTATTTGGCTTTTGAAGTCCTTTTTGAGCTCTTCCAGGAATTCTTTTTAGGTTTGTGTCCAATTCACATTTTTTTTCTTTTACAAGCTTTGGATGTGGCTGTTTTGGCTTCATTGTCTTCTTCTGAGTTTGGATCGTAATCTTTTCTATCTCCTTAGTAACTTTCTATGTTCAGGTTCTTTTGTTGTTGTTGTTTGTTAATTTTCTGGCCTATTTTTAACTTTTAACTTTTTGTTAAAGTTGGGATCTGCTCCCAGTGTGGAGCAGATGTCTCAAGTTTTAAGTTTTTCATGCTGCTGTTCACAGAGTTAGTTCTAAGTGTCTGTATATTTTTGGTTCTTTCAAGGTGGTATGATATAAGGAGGGGTGTGCTCACTGTTCTCCTGTCCTGTCCTTTGGCCTGTGAGCAACTGCAAGCACTCTTCTCCATCCTGGAACCATGACCAGCCCCTGCTCCCCTGTGGTCACAAGCGCTAATGAGCTGGTGCTCCTCCTTGCCCTGGGGCTGCTATAGGGAACTATGTAAGGGCAATGCAACAGAATCCTGTGCCCAGTGCCAGCAAAATGTCTCCTATAATCTCCTTCTGACCAGTTGTACAACTCCCTTACCATCTGTGGGCTGAAAGCTCCCCAAGGTTTCTGATGCCATTAATGTAACCACCTCCAATACCTGCTATTGGCTTTCCAGGGCAGCCTCTGCTGTACCGCTTTCCAAGACTGACTACCACATTGGTGAGACAGACCTTTCCTACTGACATCTTAAGTTGTCTTAGACTGGAAAATTGTTTCACCCTGACTTTTTGTGGGTTCTGCCACTCCAGAATTCAGTTTGAGGTGTTATTTTAAAGTTGTTTGGAGGGGAACTGAGGAGAGTTCAGGTGAATTCCTGTTGAGTCCTGTGAGTTCCAGAATAAAGACTCTGCCATCTTGGCTCTACCCTCACCTTAGTGTTTATATTGGTACTCCCTCAAATATCCAAATTCTCCAGTTCCTCAACTTGTTAATTTCTTAGGAGTTCCTCTTCCACCTCACCTCAGCTACATATAGAGATGGTCATACCCTTAATCTGGCCATCACCAACAAATGCACCATCTCCATGTTTATGAACTCTGAAACTCCCTCATCTACTCACAATTTATTGTCATTCCACCTTTTCCTCTGCTTTGTAACCCCTAACTCTGTCCTTCATCTTTACTGTAACCTCAATCCCTTGACCCATGAGTTCTTTCCCAGGTCATCAACTCTGCACTAGCTACACTCTCCTTCCTTCCCCATCTTGACACATTGGTGAACCAGTTCAACTCCATATTACACTCTTCTATTGAGTCCCTTGTCTTCTTATCTGATCTTGCCCTGTCAAGCTTAAGCTTTGGATTACTTCCACCATCCACTGACTGCATTCCTACTCAAATGCTGCTGAATGAAGCTGGAGAAAATCATGAAACTATGCTGACTGCATCCACTAAAATTTTTGTTACTCAAATGGACCCTCATTGCAACAAAGCAATCTTTTTATACTTTCCTAATCAGTTCAGTATCTGATTTCCCACATTGCTTTCTCCAAATCTTTTCATCCATTCTCAAACTTCCCATGTTTCTTCCTCTCCCTCATTAGGTTGAAAGTCTGGCCCTGTGCTTCCTTAAAAAACTTGGGGCCATTTGTGGAGAGCTCTCTTTTTTCCCCTCTTTCTCATCTCACATCACTCAGATGATTCTTATCACCATCTCTGCCTTCACCTCTGTCTCACAAGAAGAGATGGTTCTTTTTACCAAGGCCCTTTACGTGTACAAGTGATCCCGTTCTGTCTCACCTTCTTCAACAGATTGCAAGATTAATTGCCCAACCTGATAGCTTTCTCTCCATCCTCTTTTCTCTACCACTCTGTAGCCTTTGACACTGTTGATCACCCTGTTCTCCTTAATATCTTTCTAGTGTTCTTATACCTTACTTCCATTTTACACCTTACTTAAACCTATGCAGTTCCACAAGCACATCGTAGGTGCTTAATAAATGCTTATTGACTTAATAATAAAGGTTTGTTGACTTGTTTATCAATTTTATAGTTTTTTTTTTTATTTTCGGATTTATCTATTCTCATTTTCAAGGTTTCCTCTTTTTGTGCTTATTTTGATTTCATTTGTTGGGTTTCTAATTTTTAAATGCATATTCAGTTGATTGATCCATTATTTTATCTATTTTACTAATGTAAGTTTTGGGGACATAATTTTCCTCTGAAGACTGATTTAGCTACATGCCAGAAATTTTGGCATATTATTTTGTATTTATCAACACTTTTCACAAGTTGTTCATTCTTTCTGACTTTTTTCTTTCACCCATTCATTATTTAGGATTTTGTTAGTAAATCTCTATTTAGATCACCTCCTTTTTTCTTATTTTATGAATTTATAACTATTTTCATCATATCATTATCTATAAATGAAATGTTTTATATTTTTACATTTTACATTAATTTCCAATTTTTCTGTCACAAGACATGGTCAGTTTTGAAATGGGGTGCCAAGAATGTGCAGTGGGACAGCTAGGTGTTGCTGCGGTGGATAGAGTTCTGGGGTTGAAATTAGGAAAACTCATCTTTCTGAGTTCAAATCTGGCCTGGGCAAGTCACTTAGCCCTCTTTGTCTCAGTTTCCCCATCTGTAAAATGGGTTGGAGAAAGAAATAACAAACCACTCCAGTATCTCTGCCCAGAAAACCCCAAATGGGGTGACAAAGAATCAGACATGACTGAACAACAACAAAGAAGATGCATTTTGTTTAGTGGTTCCATTAAGAAAATGTCATGTCGGAGGTTGAGCCAAGATGGCAGAGTGGAAACAGCATTTCCAATGTGCTCTGCCCCACACAAATTTCAAACAATGTGAAAGGGAGCTCCGAACAACTTCTGGAGCCACAGCACCCACAGAACGGCACAGAGAAGCTAACCTCCTGCTGAGGACAGCCCAGCAGCCCTGCAGGGAGCAGCCAGCGCAGCGCTCTGAGAGCAGGCAGCCCAGCGCGCTGGGAACCAACAGCGCAGCCCGCAGAACAAGCCCAGGTCCGCGGTTTTAGCCCCAGGGCGGCCAGGCCTTCAGCCGGCTGGTGGAACCCCAGAATACCATCAATTGTGGCGATTCCAGAATTATCAGCACAGTTATGCCTAGGACAAAGTGAGAGGTTAGTGCCCTATGGACTTTGGGACCAGTATTTGGGGAACACGTGGCTTCCTCCCCTGGGGGCAAAAAGCTGCTGAAGAAACTGCTGCACAGAAGCCATTTTGCAGCATCAGCAGTGGCTCTAGCTCCTGGTCTGCGAACTGTAGGAAGATCCAGCAATCAGTCTGGGGGTTAATCGCTTTTGCTTTAAACTGCCTGGATCTGGATTGTGGTCTGGGGGGGAAGTTTGGGGTGGGTATCCAACTTGCCAGAGTGGGTGGAGGCTTTACAGAGGCCACCCAACTGGTGGAAGTTGTGAAGACCCCACGTTTGGGCGGAAGCTCCCCTGTCTGGTGGCAGAGTCCTACTGTGGCAACAAGCCCCAAAATCAAGTAATTAAGTGGCAATATGCCTAGGCAAAAGAAACAAAATAAACAGAAAAGTTCAACATTGGACTCTTATTTTAGGGGCAAAGAGGCTCAAAGCATGGAGGAGGACTGTGAGGTCAGAACTCCTGCACCAAAAGCCCCAAATGAAAATACAAGCTGGCTACAGGCCATAGAGGACCTTAAGAAGCAGATAAGAGAAGTGGGGGAAAATTTGGGAAGAGAAATGAAAAAGATGCAAGAAAAGTATGAACTGACAGTCAACAGCCTGACTGAGGAAAATAACACCTTAAAAAATAGACTAACTCAAATGGCAAAAGAGGCTCAGAAAGGCAATGAGGAGAAGAATGCCTTAAAAAGCCAAATTTGCCAGATGGAAAAAGAATCTCAAAAGCTCACTGAGGAGATTCATTCCTTCAGAGTTAGAATGGAGCAAATGGAAGCTAGTGACTTTATAAGAAATCAAGATACTATTAAACAGATCCAAACAAATGAAAGAATAGAAGGCAATGTGAAATATCTCATGGGAAAAACCACTGACCTGGAAAATAGATCCAGGAGAGACAATTTAAAATTATTGGACTACCTGAAAGCCATGATCAAAGAAAGAACCTAGAAATCACCCTTCAAGAAATTCTCAAGGAAAATTGCCCTGATGTGTTAGATCCAGAGGGCAAAATAGAGGTTGAAAGAATCCACAGATCACCTCCTGAAAAAGATCCCCAAAAGAAAACTCCCAGGAATATTATAGCCAGGTTCCAGAATCCCCAGATCAAGGAGAAAATACTACAAGCAGCCAGGAAGAAACGATTTCAATATTGTGGAAACACAATCAGAATAGCCCAGGACCTGGCAGCTTCTACACTGAGGGATCGAAGGGCATGGAATATGATATTCCAGAGGGCAAAAGAACTGGGAATGAACCCAAGGGTCACCTACCCAGCAAAACTGAGTATTTTGTTTCAGGGGAAAATATGGTCATTCAGTGGAATAGAGGACTTTCAAGCATTCTTGATGAAAAAACCAGAGTTGAATAGAAAATTTGACATTCAGACACAAGAAGCAAGAGATGCTTGAGAAGGTAATCAAGGAAAAGAAATCAAACGGAACTTATCAAAGTTGGACTATTTACAGTCCTACATGGAAAAACAATAACTGTGTTTGATGAAGCCTTTCTCATTATGAAAATAATTGAAGAAGGGTACATGACATATGTTCACAGGTATACATGGATAGAGGGCACAGGTTGAATTTGATGGGAAGGGATGATTATTATTTTTTTTTGGAGGGCAATTGGGGTTGGGTGACTTGCCCAGGTTTTTTGTTTGTGTGTTGGGTGTCTGGGGCCAGATCTGAGCTCGGGTCCTTCTGGCTCCAGGGCTGGCTCTCTGCTCGCTGCGCCACCTAGCCGCCCCAAGGAAGGGATCATTCTTAAGGGGTGAAGTCAAGAGGTGAGAGAGGAAAATGGCAAGAGGAGATGGAGAGAGACAGGGTAGGGCAAACTATCTCATGTAGAAGAGGCAAGGGGAAGTAGTTGCAGGGGAGGGGAAGAACAGGAAGGCAAAAAGGCAAAAGCATATTCTCATTGAAGTTGGCTCAAGGAGAGAATCACATACATACTAAATGGAATATCTTAACCTCACTTACTCTCCTGAGTAGGGGAAAGGGGGATGAGAGGGGGGATGTTGGAGGGGAGGGCATTCTGGAGAGAGGGGAGGTTAGAAGTACCCACTATCAAAGAGGGACAGGATCTAAGTAGGGAATGGACCAGGTGGGAGGTGAGACAGGTGGGAGGGAAATATAAGCAGTCTTTTACAATATATCTACTATGGTAATGTTTTGCATAGATATACATGTACAACACATACTGAATTGCTTATCCTCTCAGAGGGAGTGGGTGACAAGGGAGAAGGGGAATGGATCTGAAAATCAAAGTTTTAAAATTAAATGTTTCATAAGATGTCCAGGCAGTGGGGCTCAGAGATTCACTTTGCCCTAATGGCAAAATCGAAGGGGGTATGGGAGAAGATATGGGAGAGAGCAGATTGGATGAGGGGATATCTAGTGGGACTGCTATTCTGGGGTGGTGGGTAGGGAAAAAATGGGGGAAAAATGTAACTCATAATCTGGTGGAAATGAATGACGTAAAACAGAAGTTAATAAAGCATTTGTTTAATCAATTAAAAAAAAGAAAATGTCATGTGCCTTTTAGGTCTAATTTCTCAATTTTTAAATTCTATATTTTCCCTTTTGTTTTTCATTCAGTTATATCTGTTAAACTTTGAGAGAGGAACATTCTTCTCTTCTGTTACTGAGTTATTAATATCTTTTTGGAATTCAGTTAACTTTTTCTCAATTTATATGGTATGCCATTTGGAGCATATAAGTTTAATATAGACATTAGTCTACTTCTCTTTTGTTCCCTTAAGAATAATGTTCCTAATCTATCTGTGTTTCTTTTAATTGTGGATTTTTATATTTGTTTTGTCTGGTAGCATGATCACAACTCCTCTAGTCATCTTTTGTTCTAGCTCTTTATTTTTATTCTCTGTGTTTCTTGTGGATTGTGGGGTTTTATTTTCTTATCCAATCTGTTACTCTTTTTCATTTTATTGGAACATTTAAGCTCATAAACTTTCAATTCTACCACCCTGTCTTTCCAGCAAAAGTGAGAACAAGACTGTAGGACCTATGGTGATCCCAACAAGGTGCAGATAGCCTCTGAGGTTTCAGTTGGGAAGCCTCAACTCTTTAATGTCATTTAAACCCCTCACTTTACAGGAGAGGAACCTGAGTTCCAAACAGGGAAAGTGACTTGCCCAAAGGAACACAGCTAATTAGTAGTAAATGAAAATATCTGAAGACTATGAAATTACCTGAAGACTGATTAATTTCATCACCTTTTCTCAGTAAAGTGAAATTAAAAATAATAAATATCTGGGAATCAGAGCTTTGCTCCAGGTCATTATGGGTCAGCATTATTTAAAGTGATTCTCCTTTTCTATGTATAGTATCTCTGGGCCCTGTTTGTCTAGTTGTTTTTGGCAGGCACAGATATAGCAACAGCTCTTTCTCTAGCCCTCTCTCTCCAACTGCAAGTTTCTATCTTTCCCACATGATGAAAGCTCCATATATGTGTACAAAAGCTTCTTATAAACCACATTAGCAAACAAAATATTCATGTTCCACTGTTTTCTCTTTAAATTAACACAACTAAGTGTCTTCAAGAGGGGCACAGTCATGTGGATAATTTAAAAATCATTCATAGTTAGCTCTGGAGTATGTTTTTGTGCTAATATTTCAAAACAGTCTGGTTGATATTCTGAGAATTTATGATGCCCTGGCCAAATTACTTAATTTCTTGGTAATTCCAGAAGTTCTTTAAGATTGCATAGCAGATGCCTATGGTCATTGGAAGAGGGATTTTGCTTCTTGGGATTTCCTTACCCCAAGGGAATCACAGGTCTTCCCCCCTTCTCCCCCAAATAATAATCGTGTCATCATTCCACTAAGGAAGGAAAAGCTGATTCTAGAGGATATCCTGGATCCTTCATCGTGACTTACTGTTCTCTCTCACATGCATGGAATACACTCTAAACCTCCTCATACTTTGGCTTCCTACTTTTCAGTGCACATCTTTATTGAGATGATAGGTATTAAGCTGTTTATTTTTAAAAGCCTTCCCTCCTACTCAACATGAGTAACAGTAAACAAAGACCAGCTATAAAAGTCAGAATGCCCACAAGGTACTTAATTAAGCAGAGGAGGCGATCGGGGGCAACAAAAATTGGAAAGCAACATTCGTTCAATAATCATTTAAGGAATATCTTATTACAGAGAGCACAGTTATACTCTGGAAGAATATAAAATCTGAGGCAAGACATAGGCATGACCTCTCATGGAATTTCCTGTCTAGATGGGGGATAATATCCCAAAACAGAGAAATACACTATGAATTATTGCATCATAAATGGATTATCCAGAAGCAAAACCAAGTACTCTGTGAGGCCTGATGGGGAATCTGTCAAGGGGATGCAAGAAAGGCTCCCAAGAGGAAGTGATGTTTCTATTCAGTTTTTCAGATGAGCAGGAATTCGAATGGTAAATAGAGAAAGGTGAGCAAAGGCATGGAGGCAAGAGAATGAAAGACATACTTAGAGGAACAGAAAGTGGGCCAGTCTGCCTGGGGAGCTGATTCCCTGAGGTGGAGTAATGAGAGATAAATCAGTATGCTGCCAGACTGTACCAAGCCTTGAATGGCAGAGAAAGTGCTGCCAGCCTGTCTAACCTCGAATGCCAAAGAAAGAAGCTTGGGCACTACTCAGCAGGGCAGAGGAGCCCACTGAAGATTTTTGACTAGGGAAGGGATGTGATCAAATCTATGAGCAAGAAAGAGTTGTCATAGTGTGAAATAATTGAGAGTTGATTATATGTCTATATATAAATGCCATCTGATCTCAGTCTTCTATATTAATAAAGAAGATCAGAGGTGCAAGTAGTCTTGAATCATTTTCATTTCCTTTCAGAATGCAGTTGGAGAGACACATTCACAATAGGCACTACTTCCATCCTCACATGGCCCCTCCCCTCCAAGCCAACATAATTCCCTCCTTGCTTACCTCTACTCTGAGCAGCTAGGAAAGGAGTGAAGGGACCAAAGAAATACCTGAATCTCCTGAGCCTTCTAGAATAAAGGGGTCTCTCTCTTCCTCAGAATGGCATGCAAAACAACGAGTAGTATTTATTCTATTGGTTTTCTTGAAATGGAATTTTTTATATTGAATCCTCTCATGTTCGGCTATGTACATGGAAATGTTCTTTTTTTGGTTATTTTCTTGTTTTGTATTTAAGTTTAAAATGAATAATACATTTACAAAAATTAAAAACCAAGAGAAATGTCATGCAAGACTTTATCCAGACCTTCTCCCCCTTGAATGTTCTTTCCTCTCTGGGTTTCCATGACACTGCTCTCAGGCAGCAACGGATAGAGGGCTGGACCAGGAGTCAAGAAGATCTCAGTTCAAATCGGGCCTCTGACCCTCACTAATTCTGTAACCCTGGATTAATCACTTTCACCTCCATCTGCCTCAGTTTTCCCATTTGTACAATGAGGATAATAATAGCACCTGCCTCCCAGGCTGTGAGGATTCAAATGAGATCTTATTTTAAAGCAATTAGTATAAAGGGTGACACACAGTAGGTGCTTAATAAATTTTTCCTTGCATGCTTACTTTCCTCCTATTCATCTGTCTTCTTTGCTGGATCCATCCATCATCTCTCTCTCTCTCAGTCCTTTAGTGTATATGACCCCAGGCTCATGATCTGGGTCCCTTCCTTCCTCTTTATTCTCTCTCCCTTAGTGGTAGATAATAGATTCTGCTCCAGCCCCTTACCTGGATCTTGATCTTGTGATGATCAGCTATGATCCAAGAGATTTTTTTTTATTATTTCCAAGCCCATTTCTTGACTTTGCACTTTATGTTAAAGGTGGGGTCTGTTCCTGGGATGAGGGATGGGGAACAGTCCCAAGTTCTATACCACTAGAAAGAATGGCACCAATGAGGAAGAAGGAGCCTGGCTCGACCAGCCCCAGGCCATACTGGACTAACTTTGTTGCATTCTTGGTTAGGCTAAATAGACTGCCTTCTCAGAAGAAAGCAGCAAATATGGTTATCCTTGATTTTAGCAAAGAATTTAAGAAAGTCTCTTACACCATTCTTGTGCACAAAGTGGAGAGAGATGGAGTAGATGCAGGTAGCTTTGATTCTGGCTGAATGGCTGTACCCAAGGAGCCGTCAGGCATTAACGGGTTGATTTCAATTTGGAAGGTTTCTTGTGTATCCCTCAAGAACCTGTGCTTGGCCCTGTAGTACTTAACATTTTTATGAAAGATTAGGATAAAAACATAGTTGTAGATAGCAGAAAAGCTTTGAAATGAACATACTAGATTTATAATACCTTTTTGCAAAAAGCAAGCTGTTCGTAACAGAGATTCACAGTTTCATATGCAATCCTCTTTTTCCTGTTCTTCATGTATGGGAATGTTCATATTTGTTACTGTTTATCAAATTCAGACTAACACAATAGGTAATTTATTTTCCTTTTTGTTACATTTTAAGTTCCTGCCTCCCTGCCTTCCCACTCCATACTAGAGAAGACCATTTCACACACTCACATACACATGCACAAAATGTACATATGTATATATGCACATATTGTGTAATACATATTTGTGTATTAAAGCTATACTATGCATATTTCTATTTATCCGTTCTTTCTCTAGAGGTAGATAGCATTTTCCTTCATAGGCCCCACGTAGTTAATTTGAATATTTTAATATTCAGGATAACTTAGTCATTCACAGTTGTTCTTTGAACAATATTGCTGTTGCTGCAAACAACATTCTCTTAGTTCTGCTCATTTCACTCTTCGTTATTTCATGCAAGTCTTTCTATGTTTTTTCTAAAATCACCAAGCTCATCATTTCTCATAGCACAGTAGTATTCCACCACAACCATATACCATAACTTGTTTAGCCATTCCCCAATTGAATATTTTTAAATATAAAGGCATAAATGGCATGCTCATTGAATTTGTAAATTGACACAAAGATGAAAGGAATAGCAGATGAAGTTTGAGTCCCCAAAGATCTGGACAGGCTAGAATGTTTGGCCAGATAAAAATTAAATCGATGAAGGATAAATGTAAAGGATTCTATTGAATTTTTAAAAAATCAACCTTCAAAGTGTAAGCTGAAGGAGGCATGACTAGATATTAGTCTCTGAAAATATCTGTGAAATAGGTTTAGGTAAAGCAAGCTTGACATGAGTCAATGAAGTAACATGGCAGACAGGAATGTGAATGTGGTCCTCGGGTGTATAAATAGTGCTGTAGTATCTGGGAGGAGAGAGATGCCTGTTCCCTCCTACTCCCTCACCACTATACTCTGCCTTTGTGAGATCTCTTTCTAGAGTATTGTTTCCAGTTCTAGGTGTCATCTTTGATGAAGGACCTTACCAAGGTGGTCTGAAGATGATGGCAGAAGATGGCAAAAGATCTTCAGAAGATGGTCTGAAGATGATGGCACATGAGGATGGGCTAAAAGAATTGGGGTGTTTAGCTTGGAGGAGAGATTTTGGTGGGGGGATATCTGTGTTCAAGGATTTGAAGGTCTATCACATGGGAGAGGGATTATACTTCTTCTACTTTGACCCAGAGGTTGTAAGTAGGGGCAAGGGGGCGACTAGGGGAGAAGGAGAAATGAGGAAAATTTAGTTTGTTATAAGGAAAAGCTTCCTACTTATTAGAGATAGAGCAAAGTGGAATGGGTTACCTCGAAATTGTGTCCCATTACTGGACAGGCTGAATGATTCATGTTGGGGATGGTGCAGAGGGAAGAGATTTTTGTCCATGTCCCTGTGTCCAGACCAGAATTGCGGATTCAACTTGGATTGAATAGAATACTTGTAGCTAGGCTTGGACTGATTTGTAGTAGAACTGTCAGGGCAAGGAGAGGTTGCAGATCCAACCCAGAACTGGCCTGAAGCTATATATTGGGTGAGGAAGTAAAAAAGAAGAAATCAGTGCCTATGTGACTGGCTCCAGAACAGGATTGTAGATTTACTACCCAGCCTGGTCTGAGTCCTACAGATGAGTAACCAGGGCAGAGAGCTCAGAGCAAGGGGGAGCCTGACATTCCGTCACTCTGAGTCTGTGGAGCCTTCCAGCTAACTGACAGGGGTTGGGGCCAGCAGCAATCTAGTGGAGCTCCATCCAGCGGCAAGCATTCAGCTATGTTTCTTGGACCCAAAGAAGGGTCAAGAGCTTGGAAAGCTCATACCAGACGGACAGCAATCAGATTTGATCCTAGATCATGTCATTTTGCGCACAATTAAAATTTGAAGGTTCCTGTTCCAAGCTATTCCTGAGATCCTTGAGGAATACAGTGCTCATTAACTAGAGAAAGCAGTGGTAAGACCCCATATAATACAACTCAGGATGAAAGGACTTGATATTCCTTCCAGAAGTGCACAGAGCCTGGTCCTAATACAAAAGTCCAATTCAGGAAGTAAGGCTGGAATAATGAGTAAATAAACAAAGAAAAAAAAGACACTAATAATGACTAAGAGGTATGGTGAAACAAGGCAAATCCAAGGCACAAATGCAGAAGAAGAAAATAACTCCAACACATAATACAAGCAAAGCTTCGAACTAAAACATAGCTTGGACACGAGGTAAACTAGAATTTATGGAAAATATGAAAAAAAGAATATTAAAATAACATTATAAGTGAAACGAGAATTTTAGATAAAAGAATTACTAAATTAATGAGAGCCCCAAATAGAGCTCCCTTAAAGACCATCCACACAAATAGCAATTCCCCAAGTGATACCCTTCTGCTCAGTCCTCTCCCTCTCTTTTCTTGGCCCCTCAGCCAAGGAAACTATTCCTCTTCCTCTTCCTTCCCATACTGCAACTAGAACCTGAAACTTAACTTTTTCAGAGTAAATGTGAAGAAGAAATGAGAGATGGGAGTGGTGTGAAAATGCGCAAATTGTTTTTTTTAAAGGAAAAAGGAATTAACATTATTAGCATAAGAAGTACAAAATCTCATCCAGGCAGCAGACCCCCTTACTATAACGATCCAAACATGAGTTAATGGCTCCATGAGACTACAAGAAGTATTAAAAACAAATCAAAATACTAAAAGAAATAATAGAAGAAAATATAAGGTTATCTAATATCAAGAAATCCAATAATTGAATGGGAAGGAATTTTCATAGGACTCGAGGAGATGTTGGATGAAGAGAGGGACAAATACTAAAAGAATAGACTGATCAGAACTTAAAAAGAAGAAGGAATCATATTAGAGTAGATGGACCTGAGAAGAGAAAGGAGGAATGGTTTAAAGAGGAAGAAGAGGAGGAGGGGAACATAAGCCTTTTTGGTAGTCTAAGTTTTTATATTTTTTTCTTTTATTTATTTATTTTAAAGTTCATTTTAAAAAACTTTATTTCCAAATTCTCCCTCCCTCTTCTACCCACTAAGAAGGCAAACAATATAATATAAAATACATGTGAAGACATGCAAAATATAGTTCCATATTCACTATGTTGGAAAAATTAAAATGCAACAAACAAAGTGAAAAAAGTATGCTTCGATCTGCTCTCTGAGTTCATTAGATATTTCTCTGGAAGTGGATAGCATTTTTCATCATGAGTCCTTTGGAATTGACTTGGATCACTTGGGCATATAGTTTCAAATTGTTTTCTAGAATGGTTAGACCAGTTCACAACTTTAACGACAGTGCATTAGTGTACCTATTTTTCTACATACCCTCCCACATTTATAATTTTACTTTTCTGTCAATTAGCCAATCTTACAGGTTTAAGATAATTTCCCCCAGTCTTCCTTTCTTTTTTCCCTTCTCCCAGTGAATCCCTCTTTCCCACCTATCCATTTTATGAAATTATTCCAACATTAACTCACTCCTGTGCCCCGTCTGCAGTCTTTCTGACTAGTCTAATGATGATGAAGTTCTTGGGAGTTATATGCATCATCTTTCCATATATAAACAGTTTAACCTTATTGAGTCCCCTATAGTTTCTCCTTCGTGTTTACCTTTTTATGCTTCTCATGAGTCCTATATTTGAAAATCAAAATGTCTATTTAGCTCTGGTTTTTTTATCAGAAGTGCTTGAAAGTCCTCTATTTCATCAAATATCCATTTATTCTTTCAAAATATTGCACTCAATTTTTCTGGGTAGGTGACTCTTGGTTGTAATCCTAGCTCCTTTGCCTTCTGGAACATCATATACCAAGCCCTACATTCCTTTGAGGTAGCAACTGCTAAATCTTGTATGTTTTGACTGTGGTTCCCTGACATTTGAATGTTTTGACTGATTGAAGCATTCTCTCTCTCTCTGGAATTTGGCTATAATATACCTGGTAGTTTTGATTTTGGAATCTCTTTCATGATGTGATCAATGAATTCTTTGGATTTCTATTTTACCTTCTGAAACTAAGATATCAGGGGAAATTTCCTTGGTAATTTCTTGGAATATGCTGTTTAGGCTTTTTCTTTGATGGTGGCTTTCAGGCATCCAATAATTCTTAAATTATCTCTTTGATCTATTTTCCAGGTCAGTTGTTTTTCCAATGAGATGTTTCACATTTTCTTCTATTTTTTCATCATTTTGTCTTTTCCTATAGTTTCTTGATGTCTCATCTGGAATCATTAGCTTCCACTGGCCTAATTTTTATTTTAAGCAATTATTTCCTTCAGTGAACTTTTGTAATTTTTCCCATTTAGCCAATTCTGTTTTTAAGGTGCTATTTTCTTCACTATTTTTGTGCTTCTTTTACCAAGCTATTTCTTGTTTCTTACTTTCATTTAATTTCTTTTCCCAACTTTTCCTCTACCAACCTTATTTGATTTTTAAAACCATTTTAGCTCTTCACAGAATTCTTGTTGGGTTTGTGTTGAATTCACAGTTTTCTTTGAGTTTTCCTATGTCCATTTCAACATAGTTTTCTTCTTCTGAGTCTGTTTCTTGATCTTCCTGTAAGCAGAATAGCTTTTATTGTCAGGTTCTTTTTTTGCTTATTTCCAAGTGTATTTCTTGACTTTGCACTTTATGTTAAAGTTAGATTCTGTTCCCAAGTTTCAAGCTATTTCACCCTGCTGTTTACAGAGATAGCTCTGGAGGGATGGTAGTTTTTGGTGCTTCCAGTGTGGTTGATCTAGGTAGAGGCATGGTCACTGCTCCCTTGTGACCAGAAGTGATATTACTCCTCAGTACCTCTGATCCCATGGAACAAAAAGTGTTTCTCTCTGCCCTGGAATTGGGTATAGGCAATGGAGTTGCCAAATAGCACCCTTTCCTGTGCTCAGTGCTAGCACAGAGGTCCCCTGCAATCTCTTCCTGACTAGTTGCCTGATCCCCTTGCTATCTCTGGTTTAAGAGCTCCTAAAATTGCTTTTGCTGCTGTTGCCACCTCCAAGACCCACAGCTGATGTTTCCACCACATGGGCTACAGGCCAATCCCCCACTTCAATGCTACAGACCTCTTCTTCCAACCTCTTAAGTTGTCTTGAGCTGAAAAAATGTCTCACCCTGACCTTTTGTTCACTCTCCCACTCCAGAATTTTATTTGGGGCATTATTGTGAAGCTGTTTGGAGAAGAATGTAAGGAGACCTCAGTTTTCTGCCATCTTGGTTCTACCCCTAAAATTCCCTAAGAATCTAAGCTTAATGTTCACACTAGTCTTGCTTCCAAAAGAGAAAGCAAAGGGCCAGAAGATCCTGTCAACATCTGGGAAGATAACACTTTTACAAATCAAAAGTGAGACTTCAGTGGGAAGAGAGAAAAATAGGAGTATCTGAAGTGACATAAGTGACTGGCCTCAGAAAGTTGAAGAGTGAAATAATGATGCGCAGATGAGGAAAGGAAGAAAAAGGCTCTCTGAATACTTGAAACTAAAATAAATCAAATTTGAGGCTTTTCCTAAAGAGGAAGCACTGAGGAGGAAGAAGCTATTTGTCCTCCTAGGAATGAGAAAGTTGATCCATAAGGAGACAAATCATCCAACAGGGTCAAATGGAGGAAAGAATAATAGTGGTGACTGGTTACCCCCTATTAAGGGGAAATAAGCTCTTTGTTGACCTGGTAAGAGCAAGAGGTCATGCTAGGGCATGTGACAGAGAGCCTCCCAACATTAGCCAAAATGGATGACTACTGCCCACTTATGGTGGGTATATTCATGTGAAAACAAACAGTACTATAAGGAGTTTAGAAAATATTTTCCAAGATTACAAACTCTTGGGGAAGACTGGAGGTGTTTTTACCACCTAACACAGGAAATACAGCAATATTTCCATAACTTCTAACCAGTGGAAGGTAAGGGATACAGAAGAGAAAAACTGATTTCAGAAGGTGACAGCTAGTGAAGAAGACACTGTCTGAGGATGGCATTTGTATTCTTGAACCACAACTCACAATTTAGAAGTGATAAGTTCCTGGCCAAGGACGGAATATGTCTAACAATAGCTGATAAAAATGTATTTACCTAACTAAAAGGACTTTAAACTGAAAAGGAAACAGAAGAAAGAAAACTAGCTAGCTTTGTCTCTCTCTCTTTGTCTCTCCCTCCCCATCTCCTTCTACCTCTCTCTCTCTCTCTCTCTCTCTGTTTCTCTCTCTCCCCCCTCTCTCTCCATATATATGTATATATATATATGTATATATATGTATATATATGTATATATATGTATATGTATGTATGTATCTCTGTGTTAGTCTCCCTTTCCTTCCCTCTTCTCTCTCTCTCTTCTGTCTCTGCCTATCTCTGTCTATAGGTACGTGTGTATATAATACACACACACACACACACACACACACACACACACACACACATCGAAACTACATACAAATAGCAGTGGTTTTCATAGTGTGATCTGCAAGCTCAAAATTATTTTCATAATAATACTAAGACATTTCAATTTCAAATATGATAAATATTGATTGATATGAACCACATAAACAAAAGCTCTTTTAGGGGTCTTCAGTATTTTTTAAGAATTAAAAAGGGTCCTGACACCAAAATGTTTGAGAGTCACTGCCATAAAGAATAGTTCCAGGGGGACTTCCAGGAGCCAAGATGGCAGAATAAGCCATAAATCACTGTAACTTTCCCATTTCACCTCCAAACAGCCATAAAATAGTGCCCCCAAACAAATTCAAGAACAGCAGAACCAGCAAAAACATGGGGTGAAACAATATTTTAGCTCAAGAAACTTGGAAGATGGGCAAAAAAGTCTATCTCACTTGAGTAAAATGGGAGCCCATTCCAGGACAGGAAACATTCCATCAAGCCAGCCACAAGCCCCACCTCAGCAAACCAGTAAGAGATCCTGAGCCCCAGTGAAGTGGAGGTAATGGAAAATTTTATTCCAGAAAGGAAAGGAGCTAGGACTACAACCAAGAATTACCTCCCCAGAAAAATTAAGCATAATACTTCAAGGGGAAAAAATAGTCATTCAAATGAAATAGAAGGATTTCACTATTTTATAAGGAGAAGACCAGAACTGAACAAAAAAAATGACCTCCAATATCAAGACCCAAGAGAAACCTAAAAAGGGATAAGAAAACATAAGGGATTCAATGGAGCTGAACTGTTTATATCCATACATGGGAAGATGATATTTATAATTCTTAACAATTTGGGGCGGCTATGTGGTGCAGTGAATAAATAGAGCACCAGCCCTAGAGTCAGGAGGACCTGAGTTCAAATCCGTCCTCAAGCGCTTTACACACTTACTAGCCATATGACTTTGGGCAAGTCACAACCCCAACTGCCCTCCAAAAAGCAAAAAAAAACCAATTTTTAAGAATTGTACCACTAATAATACAGCTATAAAGGAATATACATAGACAGAGGGTACAGGTATAAGGTGAATTTGTGTGAATGACATAAGAGTACACTGTGTGCAGGAAGGGAGACGTAGAATGGGGTAAACTATTTCACTTGAAAAGGCATGAAAAACTTATTATAGTGGAGCGAAAGATGGGAGGGTGGACCATGGGTATTGCTTGAACCTTGCTCTCATCAGTATTGGCTCAAAAAAGGAATAATATACACAATCAGTTGAATATAGAAATCTATCTTACCTGAAAGGAAAGTAAGAGGGCAGAAGATTAAGTAAAGGAGAGAGGGGACTGGCAGATGAGAGGTCAGACTAAGGAGAGCTGGTAAACAGAAGCAAAACACTATCAAGGAGGAAAGGGTAAAAGGAGAGAGAGGACAAACAGGAGGAAAAATAGAATGGAGGGAAATGTATAATTACTAATCACAATTGTGAATGTGAATGGGATGAACTCACCTATAAAATATAAGCAGAGTGAATCAAAACCAGAATCCTACAATATATTGTTTGCAAGAAACACACTTGAAGCAGAGAGACAAAGTAAAGGTAAGGGGCTGGAGCAGAATCTATTATGCTTCAGCTGAAGTAACAAAAAGAAAAAAAAGCAGGATTAGCAATCCTGATGTCAGACAAAGCAACAGCAAAAATAGACCTAATTTAAAGAGATAAGGAAGGAGACTACATCTTGCTAAAAGGTACCATAGAAAATAAAGTAATATCAGTACTAAATGTATATGCACCAAGTGGTAGAGTATCCAAATTCTTAAAGGAGAAAGTCAAGTGAATTACATATTCATGACCAATCAAGAGAGTATCACGAAATGTAAAATATATAAATTTTATTATATTAAATGAAAAAGCTTTTGCACAAACAAAGCCAATGCAACCAAGAATAGCAACTTTTGATTAGAGAGATGCAAATTAAAACAGCTCTGAGGTACCATCTCACACTTGTCGGATTGGCTAATATAACAAAAAAGGAAAATGATAAATGTTAGAGAAAAGGTGGGAAAATAGGAATACTAATGCAACATTGGTGTAGTTGTGAATTTATCCTATCACTCTGGAGAGCAGTTTGGAAATAAACCCAAAGGGCAACCAAACTGTGCTTATCCTTCGATCCAGCAATAACACTACTAGGTTTATATCTCCAAGAGAACATAAAAGAGGAAAGAACCTACATGTGCAAAAATAATATTTTTATAGCAGCTCTTTCATGGTGGCAAAATAGTGGAAACTGAGGAATGCCCATCAATTGGGGAACATTCCAGCTTCTAGCCATATTCAAATAACCCCTAATTCAAGTGGATGCTTCTTTTAAGGCACTCATAAGATAGACCACAAGCCATACTTCTTCCAAAATTAAGTAATTGTGATAAATAACAGAATTATATCCTGGTTTCACAAGTCCTTGACCTAATTACCCTCATATCATTATGAGGAAATAAAAGACCGTAACTTATACAGGAATATACAAGCAGCAACAGATAACAAGGCTAAATATTTAAGTTGTTTGGACTAAAATTCTAGGCCACATAGCTCAATCTTATATTTGCATCTTACTATAATAACTCAGATGTTCCAGTATCAATCTATTATATAATAGATTTGAAATAGTTCTTAGAAAACTTTTTGATTATAAAAAATTGCCATAAAAGAATAGGGACATAACTATAGTAAGGGAACAATGTTTCCTTAATTCCATGTCAATTTCAGGCAGAAGTTATAGATGGCCAATTACACTGAACCAGTCTTAAAGTCTGCCAGGTGTCATAGTGGGGAAATTGAGTCAGGAGAATTCTGCCTCAGCTTCTGGTATATGAATGTAATTCATTGTGCAATAATTCTTATTGTGCAATAAGAAATGATGAATAGGTAGATTTCAGAAAAAACTGGAAAGGCTTGTACAAACTGATGCAAAGTGATATGAACAGAACCAGGAAAACGTTGCACATAGTATCAGCAACATTGTATGATGATCAACTATGATCCAAGACAAGTACAAAGGACTCATAAAGGAAAATGCAATCCACATCCAGATAAAGAATTGATAGACTCAATGCAGATCAAGCATACTTTTTTCACTTACTTTATTCTTTTTTGTGTTTTTTTTTCTTTTTGATCTGTTTCTTCTTTCACAACCGTGACTAATATGGAAATAGGTTTTACATGATAGCACATGTACAACCTAAATCAAATTGCCTACCATTTTAGGAATACGGGAGGAAGGGAGGGAGAAAAATCTGGAACTCAAAATCTTGTAAAAAATGAATGCTAAAAATTGTCTTGACATGTAATTGGGGAAAATTAAATACTATTTAAAAAGAATACTTCAAATATAGAAAGAATAGCAATCAATTGCCCAAGAGCACCAGAAGATAAAATCCAAGGGAGGAGAGAACAGTAAAACCCATGGCCCCAAATATTTACACACAAATACCCAGAGGCTAGGCAAACAAATAAAAATACCCCAAGGTAATAGATGTCCTAGTGCCAGGAGGCAAATTTGATATCAGTGATATCAATGAGATGTGGTGGAATGAGACTTTATGACTAGAATGTGGCTCCAAAATGTTATAATACATAATTTTTTTAAAAATAGGATAGGCTAGTAGCAGGATTGCATTGTGTATTAAGAAGCTATAATCCAAGGATTATAGCAGCTAGGTGGTACAGCAGTGGGTAGAGTGCTGGACCTGGAGTTAGGAAGAATCATTTTCCTGAGGTCAAATCTGACTTCAGACACTTCTAGCTGTGTGGTCCTGAGCAAGTCACTTACCCCTGTTTGCCTCAGTTTCTTCATCTGTAAAATGAGCTGGAGAAGGAAATGGCAAACCACTCCACTATCTTTGCCAAGAAAACCCCAAATGGGGTCACAGAGAGTTGGACACAACTGAATGACTGAACAACAAAAAATCCAGGGAAGTTGAAGTAAAAAAGATAGGTCTTAGGAGCAATAAAAAGGTAGGGTCTTGTGGTATGTTTTGAAGCTTTAATGGCTAAAACATGAGAATCAAAAAAAGGAATGAGAGCCACTGCTTTGCATGGATGGGACCATGATATGTGAGAACAAAGGCAAGGAAGAGTTACTGAAGAGTGACTGAAGATTAACTACCAACATGCACCTGGAAAGTTTTTATTAGAGGGACTTGCACTTGGATCTTTGATTCCCCAGCCCCTGCATAGTTCAGTGATAGCACACTTCAGGTTCTTAATAGATATTTGTTGGTTGATGTGTCCTATTGATCCTGTCTGTATATTAACCACACCTTGGGCTCTCTCCCCTCTCTCTCTTTCTCTGTCTCTGTCTCTGTCTCTGTCTCTGTCTCCCATTTCTCTCTCGCCCTCATCTCTCTCTCTCCTATCTCTTTCTCTCCTCTCTGTCACTGTATCTCTCTCTCTCTCTCTCTCTCTCTCTCTCTCTCTCTCTCTCTCTCTCTCTCTCTCTTTCTCTCTCTCTCTCTCTCTCTCTCTCTCTTTCCCTCCCTCCCTCCTTCCCTCCTACCTCCCCCCTCCCTCTTTCTGCCTCCATAGGTGGATATTGAATATAATGTTCGAAGTTGAGAAAAGAAACTTACAGATAAGTTCTAAAAAAGAAACAAATCTGCCACCCACCTCATTTTTACCAGCACTTCCACATTCACAGCAGCATCTAAGAGCTGATGTAGCTAATGGTAGCATTAACAGCCTGAGAAGTCCCCTGGGTCTGATTTTCAATTTTTATCAATGTTCTTCTCTGCTCCAGCTTCATTTCCTTGACTTCAGGCCCTTTGGGCCCTGGTTAATTTGAAAGGCTACAAATGACAAACCGGCTCTTTCTCCTGATAACCTGTTTATCAGGCTACAAATACACCTGGTTGAGAATGACTCATCCTCAGCCTTAACGCAGGAGCTCAAGGCCAAGTTTTATCAGGTCCCAGAGAGTTCAAACAAACATTTCAATGCTAGAGACTGGTCCTACCGTGATTTTTATTAATATAAAGCTAAATTAAAGCAAATGTTAAGAGCAATCCAATTTTCTTTGCCCATTTACTAGAAATGCCACTTTCTCAGAGTGTTTTAACTCCTTCCAAGCACAATGAGAACAAGTAGATAGGACTGATCTCTCTTCCTTTCTGTCTCTATCTGCATCTCTCTCTCTCTTTGTCTCTGTCTCTTCTTCTGTCTCTATCTCTCTGTGTGTCTCTGCCCCCCTCTTTCTCTCCTCCTTCTCTTTTCTTCACCCCTCCCTCCCTCTCTGTCTCGTTCTCTTTCTTGTCTCTCTGTATCTCTATCTCTCTCCATCTCCATCTTTGTCTGTCTCTCTCATCTTTCCCTCTCTCTGTGTCTCTCTCTGCCTCTGTCTCTCCCTCTCCATTACTCTTCTCTATCTCTCTCCCCCCTCCTCTCTTTCCCTCCCTCCTTCTATTTATTTTTCCCTATCCCCCTCTTCTCTCTATCTCTGTCTCTATTACACACACACACACATACATGTACATATACATACATGAATATGTATTGTGTATATAGGGACCAAACCTATTATTTCATTAGCATAGAGAGCTTCCAGTAAGGAAACTCTCCCCCAATGCATAACAGTACTTCAGTAGAGATGTGCCTGGGACCCTGAGAGGTTCAGAGATCTGCAAAGGGTTAATTCAGCTAATATGTGTCAGAAGCAGTACTCGGACCCAGGTTTTCTCAGTTCTCAAGCTAAAGTCTCTACCCACTATACAACACTGCCTCTTTGGGTCCTTGGAAGATAGACGACACATGGCAAGTTTCAATGAAAATACTCTAAGTGTCTCATTTCCAGAACAAAAAGCCAACAAACATAACAAGGGTTTGATATAAGGGTTGTCACCGTATTCTCAGAAGCCTTAATAATAAACACCTTGCTAAGCATTAACTCACACTGTCGTTAATGGCCCGCCCCCGCTGTGTTCACCACTTGCTGCAACAATTGGCTATTTCTAACCAAGTTAAAACTTAGACAGGGAAGCCCATCAAGGAATGGTCCCCTGGGTTAATTGGATTTCGGAGGACTGCAGTGAGATTAGAGGTCTGGGCACAGTCAGATTCATTCAATTAGACTGACTTGTAAGGAAGATAGCAGCCCCCTTGATCCCCACTTGGTAAAAGTAGGAGGAGGTGAAGAAATTTGCCAAAGGTGACTGATAAATAAGTCAGAAAGGCAGGGCAAGAAGCCAGGTTGTTCGAGTACATCTCTGGAGTACGGGCTTCGAAAATGTCAGCTGTGTTTTTCTAAGGATTCTACGCTTCAGCATCTTAGTAGCTATAAAATAAAAAAGAATGGAGTTGTCAATTTTTTATTAATAGTTACACAAAGCATTCAGCAAAGAATCTGATATAGGGGTCTCGAACATTTAAATGGATCTGTGATCTTAACTGACTTGAATGTGATGAGTTATCCCTTTACATTTCCAAAGATGTTGAGTGACGCTTGGTCATATTCTCCCATAAGTTCACCACAGGGAGTCCACCCAATATGCTGGAGGCCATTCTCACTTTCTCCTGACATTTCGAGGATACCTACCAGTAGCATGAGTATTCAAGCCGTCAACCTGTCATCCCTTGCCTGCATCATGTGACCAGTCCATCATCTCTTTTTGTCGTACATTTTCCTGGGGACATCTTTTCAGACATTAATTAGCTGCGAGACCCTGAGCAAGTAGTTAATCTCTGTCTGCCTCAGTTTCCTCAACCGTAAAATTGGGATAATGATAGTCCCTATTTCCCAAGGTTGTTATGAAGATTAAATGATATTATATTTGTAAAGCACTAGCATAGTGCCTAGCATGGCGGGTACTTAATAGATCTTTTCCTTTCTTCTTAATCTTCTTTGAAGTTCATGATTGATTATATATTACACCCTGCTCACCCCTACCATGCACCTCTCCATTGCCATCTGGGTGTGTTTCTCATTTTCACTTATTGAGATATTTGTGTCTCACAGCCATGTAATCATATTGACAGAATACTGGTATTAAAAATATGAACCTTTGTTTCTGGGAGTAGTTTGGCATCATTAAAGGAAGGTTGCATTTTCCTGGAGGCAGTCTAACTTGCTCTTTTCCTGTTTAGTTCTAAGCCCAACCAATTTCTACACTCTACCCTAGTTATATACACATATAGACAAGTTCTAAAGGTAATTCAGTCAATTGCATTTAATAATGTGGGCAATAGACATCCTTCATCCACTTGGTCTTAACTGTGTGGATGGTCCAGCCAAATTCTTTTAATTGATTATGGAACTCTTTTAAGGAACCCTGCAGTATTTGGGGACCTGATGCAACTAGAATAATATCATCCACAAACAGGAACATCTGGAGAACCTCATCACCCATAGGGAATCCCTTTGGAACTTTTATTCTTTACTAGATATCTTCTGCACATCTTCAGTGAACATATGTGTGCTTGTTTTACGCCCACCTGGATGCTTATAATCAAAGGGTCTTTGAACAAGATTATCTCTATGGTTATAACTTTCTAGGAATCTAGAATGATTTTGAAATATGAGTGGGAGAAACCTTGTTGGAAGAGAGCCTTTAAGGAAGCATTTTGCTCTACCAATTCAAATGTTGTCCCTGATTAGCAAACAATAAGCTAGTGGAATCTTGCATCCTATACACATCCAGTCAATTGTCTCATGGTAAAAATGTAACCCACTGTGGAACATTGCTTGCTGAAGCCTGTCTGTTCCCTATTAATGCCATCACTGGGGCACTGAAGAATAAAAATGGAAGGACAATCGCCAGGAGAAAAATAGAAGAGATCTGATGAGATTTTTATAGTAAACTATTTTTACCATTGAGAACAGTGGAGCCACCACATGTGACCTCTACCATCACAATCCTGGATGAGCTTATAGAAGAGGTCAAAACTGCACCAAAGACAACAAGTATGGAAAAAGTGGCCAAACTGGACCAAACATACACAGAAGAGAGCCATACAGGAAGTGATGTAATTATAAGGGTGGGATTTATTGATTTGAAAGATACCGCAAGCATGGAAATATCTCAGACTTATTAATATTAATAGAAAAGGTGACTGAGAGCATCAACAACTCCCAACTGATATGTCTACTTTCCCATTGGTAGAAATATTTTATGAAAATCATCTGAATCGAATATTCTCTGGTTCTGAGGGCATAAAAACGATATGAACAAAGTGGGAATTTGGAAGCTGGAGCTCAGAAAAGCTGTGTACAATCTGTCATGCTTTGTCTATTTTTATGATATTATAATTGATTTGATTTCAGTTTTATATTCTGGCAAATGATACAAGCCCTGCTCTATAGACCTGCAATTTAACTGAGTCTAAATAATTCAAAAGAAGGCAAAATTTGGGGCTTGTTTATATTAGTTTCTGGTTAGAGATTCATAGGTGAAAGCAATGTCATATGGAACATACACATACACAATTGCACACAAATCATAGACTAGATCATCTGGCAAGAAAGGAAATACAATCTACAGAAAACCTGAAGCCAGGAAGAAGAAAGCCAGCCTAGGCTGGATCGTTATCACTATTTGAAAGATATCCATCAGTCTACTGCTCCCAATACAACACTTCAGCAAGCATATAATGGAATAATGGATGGTCTCAGATGGCTATATGGAGACTATGCACTTGAAGGGCTCTGCTGACATTATTAAATTAGATGGAGTTCTGGTTTGTCATGAAGGATCTTCCATGCCAAGTGAGACCAAGGTACTGTCTTCAATCTGGGGTCATCCACAGGTAGTTACTGAGCTACAAAATACACAGGGCTCCATGCAGGCTTCCTTATTTCTAGGCTCCAAGTCCTCAATTAAATTACCATCTTTGTCAAATTTTACAGCAAGAAAGTTTTAGAAGAAAGTTAACTCTTCTCTGAAATAGAACACACACACACACACACACACACACACACACACACACACATTGGTGGAGTAATATTTAAAGAGCTACTAGTTTTTGCTACTATCGGTTGAGAGCCTCCAACATGCTGGATGCCACAGAGGTTGGTGTAGGGAGGGGTAGCAGCCCTGACCTGGGTTCTAGCTTCAGCTTGGTGACTAGATAGTTGTGGGACAATGCATTTCTTCACCTGGAAAATGAGGGAGTCGGACTAGAGGATCTATGATGGTCCAGCTTCAACTCTGGTTTTTTTGTGCGCAATTTTTATGTTTTATTACCCTGAAAGCAAGATAGTACTGCATGGTCCCTGGAGAGCTGGTCTCAGTGTTAGGGAGACCTGGGTTCTTCTGTGTGATTCTGAGGGGTTCTCTAAGACTTTAAAATTCAGAGTAGATGCTAGTCTACTTTGAGACGGGAAGTTTTCCCATTGGGAGATCTGTATGGAACTGGGGGAAGCTAGGTGGTGCAGTGGATAGAGTGCCAAACCCGGAGACAGGAAGACCCGAGTTCAAATTTCACCTCAGACACTTCCTAGCTGTGTGACCCTGGGCAAGTCACTTCACCCTGTTTGCCTCAATTTCTTCATCTGTAAAATGAGCTGGAGAAAGGAAATGACAAATTACTCCTTTATCTCTGCCCAGAAAATCCCAAATGGGGTCACAAAGAGTCAAACACGACTGAAACAATTGAATAACTAATGAAATCAGAAGTGTGGTATTAAAACGATTAAAAAAGGGAGGGGGAGATCCTAAAGTAGGATTCCTTCCTCCGTGTGTTTCAAGTCTCTCCCAGAATAAAAGCCCCCCCCCCATCCCTGCTATCTGTCCCTCATGTTTAGGTCAGGGGTAAGGGTCCCAGGCCTTGTCCTCTGTCTTCCCTTTCCATTGTGCCCTCCAGCATGCCTGCTTGAACATCGAAAAATACCCTTCTGTCTTCCATCTCTTCCCATCTTCGGTACACCCTGAAACCTGGCTTGCTCTGATAGATGGTGTATCTCTGCTCCCCAGGCAGTCACTGGCTGTCCTTTTCTCAGGCCCCCTAACACACTGGGCTCAGAGAGGTCATCTGATGATGACTCCCCAGGGTCCCATCCACGCTCTCCCTTTGCTTCCATCACTCAGCAGCCTCTCTCCATTCTGTTCAGATCCTTCAAGCTTTCCTCTTCTGGCCTCCAAGTCATTCTCCCCTCCTCTGTAATGGACTGCAGTACCTGATTCACAGGATTTCTCTCCTCCCTAACCTGACCCTCAGTCTTGGTAACCTTGACATTCAGAATGATGTCCCTTCAAATGCCCTGGCCTTCTACTTCATCATGCTCCACAACTCCCAGGATTCTGATCACATTCTACTTCAACCATCCACAAGGATGGTCACGTGTAAAACCCTATCATTACTCAAAACTGTTGCTCTAGGCCTGGAATCAGGAAGCTTTAAGTTCAAACTCAGTCTCAGATACTTAGTAGCTATGTGACTCTGGGCAAATCTCTAAAAAAAAAACTCTGCCTCCATTTTCTCCATCTGTAAAATGGGGATAATTACAGCACCTATCTCATAGGTTCATTGGGAAGATCAACTGAGCTCCCATTTATAAAGCACTTAGGACAGTGCCTGGCACATAGTAGTTAATAAATGCTTATTCCCTTCCTCCCCTTATCATATTGAACTCTGAAACCCTCCTCTCTGATCATAATCACCTATCTTTCCACCTCTCTTTCTGTATCCCTCCTCCTAAACTTATTCTTTGGCTTTCATCAGTGCTTTGTCCTTTGGTCCTTAGAGGGACCACTGGTCCCTCTATCCCTCCCTGTCCTTCCTCCTTTCACACTCCTGTCCATAGTTAAGTAGCTCAATTGGGTACCGTCCTCTTCCCAACACTGCTCTCCATTGCGTGCTCCTCCTGCCATGATCATTCTGCCACCCTTCAATACTGAGTCCCTCCCAGTCCCCTTTAGCCGCCTACTCCTGAGCAGCTGAACACTACTGGATATCTTTCAATGATGCCAATGTGGTCCTCTTCAAATCCATACTATCTCATCTCAACTGGGTCTTCACTGTTTTTTGATATCCTTTGGGCCTGACTTTTGCCTAGTTGATTTGATCATTCATGGTCCTCCCAAAACTTGTCTCCCTTCAAGTTTCCAATAACATAAACTCTCTCACAATGGACATCCCCCTCTTACTTTGCAGAGGTATTTGAGGCCTTCTATTGCACCTTCTCTCATCTCCTCTACTCCACAGATCCCCTCTATATCTTTCTCATTTACTCCAGTTTCTGAGAGCACAGTGTTCTTCCTCCAAGCAAAGCCTCTCTCCTCTACAAGGTCTTTGGTCTCTTTCCCTATTATACTTCCATTATAACTTCCTGTCATTCTATGGCTTATCTCTCCAAAACCTGTCCTTTGTTCTGACAGCAACCTCTATTTCCTCTACTCCTACATTCACTTTCTTTCTTTTTCTTTTTTAATATTTTTTAATATTTCTCTTTTCCAATTACACATAAAACAATTTTAACATTTTTTTTCAAATTTTGAGTTCCCTCCTACCCTCACCCACATTGAGAAGCCAAACAATTGGACATGGTTTGTACATGTATAGTCATGCAAAAGACATTTCTATGTAAGTCATTCTATGAAAGAAAACACAGACAAAAACCCAAGAAAAACAAAGAAAGTAAAGAAAAAATATCTTTGATTTACTTTCAGGATCCACCAAGTCTTTCTCTGGAGATGGACAGCACCTTTCATCCCAAGCCCTACAGCACTGTCTTGCATCATTGTTTTGCTGAGAATAGCTAAGTTATTCATAGTAGATCACCATAAAATATTGCTGTTACTTTGTACAATGTTCACTTTTCATCAGTTCATGTAAGTCTTTCGATGTTTTTCTGACAGCATCCTGCTCATCATTTCTAAAAGCACAATAGTATTCCATCACAATCATATACAACTTATTCATCCATTCCCCAATTGCTGGACATCTCCTCAATTTCCAATTCTTTGCCACCACTAAAAGAGCTGCTATATTTTTATACACATATGTCCTTTTCCTTTTTTTGTTTTTTATCTCTTTGGGATACAGAACTAATAGAGGTATCGCTTGGTCAAAGGTTATGCATAGTTTTATAGTCCTTTGGGCACAGTTCCAAATTGCTCTCTAGAATGACTGAATCAGTATAAGACTTCACCAATAACACATTATTAGTGTTTTAATTTTTCCGCATCCCCTCCAACATTTGTCATTTCCCTTTTATGTCATATTGGTTTATTTTACCGGTGTGAGTTAGTAGGTTAAAGTTGTTTTAATTTGCATTTCTCTCATCAATAGAGATTCAGAACATTTTTATATGACTATAGATACCTTTGATTATTTTTTTCTGAAAACTGCCTGTTCATGTCCTTTGACCATATTTATTGAGCAATGGCTGTTATTTCTATAAATTTGACTCAGTTTTCCATGTTTGAGAAATGAAGTCTTTATAAGAGAAACTCACTGTGAAAATTTTTTTACAGTTATGGTTAACAACTATGTATTTCCTTCCATCCTATTTTCCCCATGTCTATCCTCTCTCTCTCTCTCTCTCTCTCTCTCTCTCTCTCTCTCTCTCTCTCTCTCTCTCTCTCTCCCTCTCTCTTTTTACACTGTTCATTCTCAAAAGTATTTTACATCCCCCAAACTGCCCTGCCTTCTATCATCCTCCCCCTCATTATTCCCTTTTTTCCTACTTTCCTGTATGGTAAGATAAGTTTCTACACACAACTTCGTGTGTATACTTTTCTCTCTTTTAGCCAATTCTGATGAGAGTAAGGTTCATGTGCTCCCGTCCCTGCTTCCTCCATTTCCCCTCCCCTGAAAATCTCTTTCAGGCCTCTTTCATGTCAAATAATTTATGCCATTCTACCTGAGACCCAGATCCAAGTATAGGGAATACCACAGAGTTCTGTCCCTGGTGCCAGCAAAGGGATGCCTGTAAATCTCTTTCTGACCTGTTGTCTGATCCCTTACCATCTATGAGCTAAGAAATCTGGAAACCACCACTGCTGCCACTGATTCAATTGCCAGAAGGCTTGCTCCTGGTTTTCTGGGGCTCAGTCTGTGCACGGCCTGCTCCTGGACTGCACTCCTCTCCCACCCAGGTGCAATAGACCTTTCCTGCCAACTATCTTGGGCTGGAAAATTGCTTCGCGCCATCTTTTTGTGGGTTCTGCCACTCTAGACCTTGTTTAGAGTCATTATTTAGAGGTATTTGGAGGGGTTTGTGGGAGATCTCAGACAAGTTCCTGCCTTTACCAATTTGGCTCCATCCTACCCCTAATTATTTTCTCAGGGCATCACCCCCTTTCTGGTTGCATATTCCCCCATTCCCTTTCATGGAGGAGCTAGATGGTTCAATGGATACATCAGTAGACATGAACTCAAACCCTTCGACATCCGTCCTTTGGACACTCTCCAGCTGTCATGTCAGATGAGGACCAGTTGAGAGAACTGAGCATGTTTCATCCAGAGAAGAGAAGACTAGGAAAGAGGACCTGAGGCTATGATTATTTCCTTCAAGTATGCAAAGAATTGTTGTGTGAAGGGGGGATCATATTTGTTTTGTTTGGCCCCAGAGGATAGGACTAGGAGTGATGGGTGGAATTTGTAAAGAAGCCAGTTTAGGCTTGATATCAGGAAAAACTCCTGATAATTAGTTACCCAAAAGCCAAAGGGGCTTCCTGGAGAGGTGGTGAGTGCTCTGTCCTTGAAGGTCTTCAAGCAGAATCTAGGTATGTCATAGTGGTGATTTCTTTCTAGTGTGTGTTGGGCTTCCTGAAGTTCTTGCCACCCACAGCTGAAGCCAGTACTCTAGATAAGCTCTAATCATATCAGAGTACAGTGGGATGAATACTTTTCTCTGTCTGAAAGCGATATACCCTCAATGTAGCTGGAGCTTTTCCAGCATTTTTGGCTGCTGATTCATGCCAAGTCCTGAAAACCCCCTAGATCTTTTGCAAATCAACTGTTATTTAACGATGCTATCTAAACTTAGGAAATGGATTTTTAATAATAATAATAATAATAAGTAATCTTTATATACCACTTTAAGGTTTGTAAAGCCCTTTACAAATGTTATCCATTTTATTCTTATAACTCTGGGAAATAGGTATTATCAGCTATTATTATCCTCCCCATTTTATAGATGAGGATACTAAGACATACAGAGGTTAGGTGACTTGCCCAGGGTCATACGACTAGTAAGTGCCTGAGGCCAGATTTAAACCCAGGTCTTCCTGACCAGTGCCCTGTCTATCTACTACCTCACCAACTGTCTCTTGGATCCAAGTGTATGACTTTATACTTACCCCTATTGATTTTTGCCTTAGATCCAGTTTAATACCCTGACCTGTCAAAATCCTTTTGGATCCTGACTATGACATTCAGTGTGTTAGCTCTCCCTCCTAGCTTGGTCTCATCTGCAAATTGGATGAGTGTGTCATCTATTCCCTTATTCAAGTTATTGATTAAAAATGCTCTATAGAATAGATACAAACAAAGGGTGTACTGGAGAGCTCCTACCATAATAAAAAAAAAATGTTATCTTATTTGAGCTTCATATCAACTCTTGGTGAGAAGTTCTATTATTTATCCCCATTTTACAGTTGAAGAAAATGAGGCAAACAGCGGTGAAGTGATTTTTGCCCTGAGCCCCCCAGCTGATATGCATCAGAGGCAGAATTTTGATTCTTCCCCACTCAAAGTTCACCACTCTATCGTGGTTCCACCTAGCTGCCCAAGAGTCGGCAGAAAACCATCAACAACTGCTCTGAGTCTGGTCATACAATCAGTTAACTGCCTACATATGATTGTATTATTATCTAATCCATGCCTCGCCACTATCTCCACAAGAATAGTTGGATACTTTATCAAAGATTTCTTTAAAATGTAGGTAAACTATCCCCACAGCAGTCTTTTCATCTGTTAGTTTAGTAATTCCACCAGAAGGGGAAAATGAGGTTTATTTGCAATGACCTGTTCTTTTTTTAAGAAAAACTTTTCATTAAATTTTATGTTCATCAACTAATAAAAATAGATTATTCTTTTGGTCCTCCTCCCACCATTGAAAAAGAGAAGCAAAAGAGAACTCTGGTAACAAATATAGAGCCAAGCAAAACAAATGCCCACATTCACTGTACCCAAAGATATATTCCTCCTTCTGCACCCTCAGTCTATCACCTCTCCTTCTGGAGGTGGGCAACATGATTCAGCATCAGTGTTCTGGAATCATGCTTGGTCATTGCATGGATCAAAGCTGACATTACTCGATGTTGTTTTCAATGAAGCCCGTCTGGCTCTTTCTACTCACCACTTCCCCATCGGAATGCTTGCCAACCAGCTCTTAAATATGTTTTAAAAATTTCCCAGAATCAAGCTCACTGGGCTACAGTTTGCCCACTATTCTCTCCTTTTTTTTGAAATTCAGAACAACATTTTCCATCCTCCAGTCTTGTGATACCTCTCCCACTTTCTGTGATCTTTCAAATATCTTTGACAGTAGTTCAATCTGCCAGTTCCTTCATTTCCCAAGGATGTAGTTAATCTGGTCCAGGTAACTTGAATTCATTTAGAACAATTAGATGTTTTCTTAATTTCACATGGGTATCAACTCCCAGTTAGTCATTCATTCTGCCTAGTCTAACACCTGGGAAGACAACAGATGTTACCATTATAGTTATCAGGTTCTCAGTTCCTCTGAGGATGGAATCACCAACTCTTCCTCTGGCTCTGCCCAGGTGATCTCCCACCCTACAGCTTCTGTGGCTCTGCTAGATAATTCTAGGGAGGACAAACAGCTTCTTCAACATTATTGCATAAGACAAAGAAAAGCAGTGGAAGGTAAGGTTAGATTAAAGAAATTTTGTTGAGAGACCCAAATAAACAAAGTTATCTCAATGACATTTAAGGATGAAAATGAGAAGACAACAAACAGAAGAAAAATGGAAAAAAAAACTTAAAAGATGTTTGTAAGAGTCTTTTTTTCCTATTATCAAAGACCACACTTCGATGCTAAGATTACAGTCCAAGATGTGTTTATGGAGGAGACAGGAATGGCATTAACAAGAACAAAGAAGAGAAAAGCAGATGGATTAGTCGGAGAGTACATAGAGGAGATCCATGCTGGAGGTAACACTATTACAAGGGCATTGAGGAAACAATTCACAAGGTATCAGGAGGACAGGAAGGCAACAAAAGGTGTTGAAAAAAACTCAGACTTCATTAATGCCCCCAAAAGAAAAAAGTGGACAAGAAGAACACTGCAAACTATCAACCTGGATGCCTAGTTTCTTTTCTATGTACAATATTTGGGGGCATGATGTGCGTACATATCAAGGGCATCCTTGATTATAAGTTATAAGAATCAAATGGATAATATTTGTAAAGGGTTTTACAAACCTTAAAGTGGTAAATAAAGGTTATTTATTATGTTAGGAGGCACCTGGCAGGCTTTTTAAAGTGCTATCCCACCTTAACCTACATCTTTGCCATCACACAATTGACTGAAGGCATAGGGAACACAAGTTGCTACAAGCAAAACGAAGCCTGAAACCGGTTTTCTTCTTGTCAGTCAGTAAATAAACATTTGTTAAGCAAATATCAATTATTATTTTTGTGCCACACACTGTGCTAAGCAATGTGGATACAAAGAAAGACAAAAGGTAGTTCTTGCCCTATGGGAACTCACAATCTAATGGGAAGGGGGGGAACAACAGGCAAATAGCTATATACAAATGAGCTATACACAGAAGAAATAGGAAGTAATCAACAGAAAAGTAATCAACATTAGAATTAAGAGAGATTAGGGGCGGCTAGGTGGCGCAGTGAGTAGAGCGTTGGCCCTGGAGTCAGAAGGACCTGAGTTCGGATCCAACCTCAGACACTTAATGCACACACAAACAAAAACCTAGCCGTGTGACCTTGGGCAAGTTACTTAATCCCAATTGCCCTCAAAAAAAAAAAAAAAGAATTAAGAGAGATTGGGGATGGCTTCCTGAAAAAGACCGAAATTTATCTGGGACTAGAAGGAAACCAAGAGAGAGATGAGATGAAAAGAGAGCATTCTCAGAAAAATCTGGAAAGATTTACATGAACTGATGCAGAGTGAAATAAATGAGTAGAACCAGGAGAAAATTGTGAACAATAACAGCAATATCATAAGATGATCAACTATTAATGATTTAGCTGCCTTTATCTATACAATGATCCAAGACTGTGTTTTTTGTTTTTTTTTGGAGGACAATTGGGATTAAGTAACTTGCCCAAGGTCACACTGCTAGGTTTTTGTCTCTGTGTGCGTTAAGTGTCTGAGGCCGGATCTGAACTCAGGTCCTTCTGACTCCAGGGCCTGCACTCTACTCACTGCGACACCTAGCCGCCCCCCAGATCCAAGACTATTTTGAAGGACTTTTGATGAAAAGTGCTATCCACCTCCAGAGAAAGAACTGATGCAGAAAGAGGAATTCCATTTAAAATAACTATACAATACAAACCCAGGAACTATACAAACACAATTAAAAAATGCTTTTAACACAAATCAAGTCATATCTAAATAATTGGAAAAATGTCAGTTGCTCATGGGTAGGCGGAGCTAATATAATAAAAATGACAATTCTACCTAAATTAATTTACTTATTCAGTGCCATACCAGTCAATCTACCAAAGAATTATTTTATAGAGCTAAAAATAATAATGACAAAATTTATCTGGAAGAACGAAAGGTCGAGAACATCAAGGGAATTAATGAAAAAATGCAAGGGGGGGGGGGTGGCCTAGCCATACCAGATCTAAAACTATATTATAAAGCCATAATCATCAAAACTATTTGGTACTGACTAAGAAATAGGGTGGTAGGCAAGTGGAATAGGTTAGGTACATAACACACAGGAGTCAATGACTATGCTAATCTGCTGTTTGATAACCCAAAAGACTCTAGCTTCTGGATAACAACTCATTATTTGACAAAAACTGCTGGGAAAACTGGAAAATAGTATGAGAGAAACTAGGCATAGACCAACATCTCACATTGTATACCAAGATAATGACAAAATGGAGTACATGATTGAGACATAAAGGGTGATGCCATAAGCAAATCAGGAGACCAAAGAATACTTTGCCTGTCATATCTATGAAGAAAGGAAGAATTTATGAACAAACAAGAGATAAAGAAAATTGTGAAATACAAACCTGATCATTTTGATTACATTAAATTAAAAAGTTTTGGCACAAACAAAGCCAATGCAACCAAGATTAGAAGGGAAGCAGAAAGCTGGGAAACAATTTTTACAGCCAATGTTTTTATAAAGGCTTCACTTCTCAAATATATAAAGAACTGAGTCAAATTTATAAGAATACAAGTCATTCCCCACTTGGTAAATTGTTGAAGTATATGAACAGGTGGTTTTCAGATGAAATTAAAGCTATTTTTGGTTATATGGAAAAATGCTCTAAATTGCTATTGATTAGAGAAATGCAAATTAAAAGAACTCTGAGTTACTGCCTCACACCTGTCAGGTTGACTAATATGACAGAAAAGGAAGATGACAAATGTTGGAGGGGATGTGGGAAAATTAAAACACTAGTATACTATTGGTGAAGACATATACTGATTTAGCCATTCTGGGATGCAATTTGGAACTATGCCCAAAGGGCTATGAAACCATGCATTCCCTTTGACCAAGCAATACTGCTACTAGGTCTGTATCCCAAAGACACCATAAAAATGGGGAAAGGACCCACATGTACAAAATTATTTATAGCAGCTCTTTTGTGAAGTGGAAATTTGGGGGATGCCCATCAGCTGGGGAATAGTTGAACAAGTTGTGGTATATGAATGTAATTTTGCTATAAGAAAAACAGGTGTTTTTCAGAAAAACCTGGATGGAAAGACTTAATGAACTAATGTTGAGCAAAGTGAGCAGAGCCAGAAGAACATTGTGCACAGTAACAGCAACTCTGTGTGATGATCAACTTTGATAGATTTAGCTCTTCTCAGCAATACAATGATCCAAGACAGCTACAAAAGACTCAGAATGGAAAATGGTATGCACATCCAGAAAAGGACTGTGGAGACTGAACACAGATTGAAGGATACTATTTTCTCCTTTTTTTGTTTATTCTTTCTCATTGGTTTTCCCCTTTAGTTCCGATTCTTCTTTCACAACAAGACTAATGTAGAAATATGTTTAATATGATTATACATGTATAACCTATATCAGATTGCTTTTTGCCTTGGGGAGGGGGGAGGGATTGGAGGGAGAAAGAAATATTGGAATTCAAAATCTTATGAATGTGAATGTTGAAAACTATCTATATATGTACTTAGAAAAATGCTATTAAGTGAAAAAACAAAATTAAATTAAAAAGAACTGATGGAGTCTGAATACAAATCAAAGCATCCTTTTTTAATTTATATTTCTTATTTTTTATTATGGTCTACGTTTTATTTTACAACATGATTAATATGGAAATATGTTTTGCATGACTATACATGTATAACGCTCCCTCCAAAAAAAGAAAGAAAAGGAAGAGCATTCCAGGCATGGGGAAGGGGGCAGCCAAAGAACATGTCTGGGGCCAAGAGATAAAGTATCTTATTGGTGAAAAATTCAACTCAGTTTTGCATATTTAAGATGTCTACAGGACATCCAGTTTAAGATGGCTAACAGGGAGTTGAAGTGAGACTGGAGGTCAGGAGAGAGTTTAGGTCAGAATAAGGATATGCTGGATGAATACTGAGATGATAATTGAAGCCATGGAGCCAATGAGATCACCAAATGAAAGAGGGAGACGAGAGAGGGGCTCAGGACAAAGATTTGAGGGACCCCCATCATTACTTGTTGTTGTTCATCCTTAGTTCTCTAAGAGCACCATTGACAGCAGGCAGGTGATGTCTGAACTTGCAAGTGAATTGAATTTGAATGAGGCAGGGCTATGCAAAGTATTTAGCTTCACTCTTTCCTCCAGGGTCACTGGGGACGAGTGGCAAGAAATAAGTCAGGACAACTGGAGATGACCCAGGCTGCAGTAGGAGACCTTGGACATTTTAAGCTAAGGTCTTTCCCAGCTCTCAGTTTGACTGAGGCAACACCCATTCAGTGATTTAAGGCTGACCGAAGCTCTAAGACAAGTTCAGTGATAGGAATGTACCTGAACTATGTTGCTGATGTCCCCCCAAACAAAAGTAGTTTCAAAAGTGGAATATAGCATGGACAGCCTGGGCTAAATGAAGATTCAGCCAGGGTAATGGAGGAGGAGTGGTCAGAGAGACAGGAGAAGCACCAGGAGAGAATAGTGTCACAAAACCTAGAAAGAAGAGAGTATCCAGGGAAGAAAGTGATCAACAACAGTGTCAAAGGCTGCACAGAGAATAAGGAGAATGAGGATTGTGAAAAGGTCATTGGAGGTGACTAAGAGATCACTGGTGACTTTGGAGAGAGCAATTTCAGTGAGAGTAAAGAAAACTAAGAAGAGAGTGAGAGGAAAGGAGGTACACAGACCTCTCATAGCTGGCCTTCTCAAGAAGGTTAGTTACAAAACACAGGAGAATTATGGGATGACAGTTAGTGGGAACAGATGGATCAAGTAAGAGGGTTTTTTTTGAGGCTGGGGGACATGTGGGCATGTTTATAGGCAGTAGAGGATCAACAGACAGTGAGAGAGTGAAAAGAAGTGAGTGTGTGGGTATGCCAGGGGGCACTCTACTCGAAGAGATAAGATGGAAGGAGATCGCTTGTGTAGGTTGAGAGGTTTGACTTTTCAAGGAGAAGGTCCACCTCTTCATGTGAGACAAGGGTGAAGGAGGAGACAATGGCAGAAGGCATCTGAGTGAGAGGAGAGGAGGAGGAAAAGGAAAAGGAGAGAACAGGGAGATCCCAGTGAATAACCTCAATATTTTCATTGAAATATGAGGCCAAATTCTTAGCGGAGAGGGCAGGAAAGGGCAGTCATGGGAGGCTTCAGAAAGGATGGAAAGGTTTGGAAGAGCTGCTGTGGAGAGTAGGAAAGTGAATTAATTAGGGAAGTGTAAAGGCCCTAGGAGAGGGGTGGGGAACCTGCTGCCTTGAGGTCACACATGGCCTTCTAGGTCCTCAGGTGAAGCCTTTTGACTGAGTCCAAGTTTGAAAGAACAAATCCTTTTATGAAGGGGATTTGTTCTGTGAAGTTTGGATTCAGTCAAAGGGCCACCCTTGAGGACCCAGAGGGCTACATGTGGCCTCAGGGCTACAGGTTCCCCACACCTGGCCCAGACCATGATAAAAAGATAGATGACCTATCCATGGCTGCCCTTTCTGAGATCTAATCTGGCTCTGACTAATTTGTGTCCTTAGGTCCCTCCCAGATCTGTCCTCCTTGCCTAGATTGGGGCTCTCCTTCCTCATCTCTGCCTGGTTTCCCTGGCTTCCTTCAAACTTTAGCTCAGATACTTCCTTCTACAAGTGGCCTTGCAAGGTCCTCACCCCTATCTCCTTAGCTCCATTCTCTCTCAGATAGCTGGGACTTCCAAAAGTTTTCCATCTTCCTATTCATCTCCTCTGGCTATCTTGATGTCCCTACTTATACATTGTGTCCCTGATGGAAACGTACGTTCCCTGAATTCAGGGACTGGTTTTGCCTTCTTTCAGGTCTCCAGAGCCTAGGACAGTGCCTGGCAAGGAGATAAAGGCTTGATGAATGCCTGCTTGACTCTGCCATTTTGTTCTCAGGACCCTGCATGTTCTAATATCCTAAGCTCAAAACTCCCTTCCAGCTCTGACATTCTATAGCTTGTACAGACACTGTAAATGGATTATAAGATGGGCCCAGAATTCAATGAGAAGCAGAGAATAGGCCGGATTACCTTTGAAAATTTTCAAAGCTCCTTTAATGGCCTTAAACTTTTCCCTGAAAGAAAAGTTCATCTTTTTAATAACATTATTCTAATGGTGTTCTATAGCTGTGAGTCATATAATACTAGAATCACCAAGAAATTCAAGATGAATGTTTCACAGAGGGCATATGAGTATGATGTGACGGAGGTGGGGATGAGCAGGCTGAAACTCTTAACAAATGAAGAACAACAAAGAAGAAATGGAGCAAGGTGTTCTGAAGAAATGGGTAATAGGAAAAGAGAATGGACTGTTCATTCGGTGAGAAAAAAAGGATGGCCAGTGGACAGCTGCAGGAGTCCAGTGGTGCTAAGTACTTTTACACGCCAGTCCCTGGGTTAAGTGCTGGGGAGGGTAAGAAAGGGAAGCCAAAAATGGGCTTCCTGTCCTGATGGAGCTTATACTGTAATGTGGAAACAGTATGTCAAGAACTATGCACACATAGTAGGTATGCTCCTCTTAATAGATACCATGGCCAAGTGGGTTGCCTAAATGTATAGATGGAGCTCATGGGTGGCCCAGGTCCATATCTCTGGAATCTGGCTCACCCCTAACCAAGGGAAACTCCAAGCTGTACCTTCAGAACATGAGACAGTTATTTTCTCTATCCTGAAAAAGAGGTACTGGCCTAGAATTCTATTTGCCCCTTCCAATATTGGTAGCCTAGGAATAAGTCAGATAAACTAAATTGCTCAGTGGCTAGAGCACCTCACCTGGAGCTAAGAAGACTCATCTTCCTGAGTTCAAATCTGGCCTTAGACATTTACTAATTGCATGACCCTGGGCAAGTCACTTGGCCTTGTTTGCCTCAGTTTCCTCATCTGTAAAATGAGCTGGAGAAGGAAATGACAAACCACTCTGGGATCTTTGCCAAGAAACCCCCAAGTGGGGTTGCAAAGAGTCAGACATGACTGAAACAATGGAACAACAACAAAGGGATGAATCTGGTTCAGAAAGAAAACAGCTTCCCGGGGCATTCTGAAGGAGGAGGCAGCCTTTAGCTTGCCCGTTCCTTCCCACCAAGTGCTAGTTAATAAGAATAAGAATAAGAATAATAGTGGTTATTATTATTTTAACTGCTAGCTATAATTACACATGTAATTATAATATAACATATAATTATATACAATATATAATTAAATATGTTATAATATAATTGCATATAATTATTATATTAGAGCTGAGAGGGACAAGAGAGGATTAAGCTCTAGCTATCATTTTTTTGATGATGATGGTGGTGGTGGTTGATGATGATGATGGACAATGATGATTATAGCTAAGACTCAATACTCTCTGGTCTCTCCCAGCTCTGACATCCCCTGTTCTGAGGCCCTCCCAGCTCTGACATCCCCTGTTCTAAGGGCCCTCCTAGCCCTGACATCCCCTGTTCTAAAACATCTCCCAACTCTGTCATTCTGTGTTATAAAATTCTATCTTCTAATATTTATGTTCACCTCTTAGTCTCTAATCTGAGGATCTGGCATTTCCTTTACTAGATATATGCCCCATGCAGGTCATGGATAAGAAGAAAGTTCCCCCTCAGCACTAAAAATTCTAAGGCTCCTCTTATATTTGACCTGCTTTATTCTAAAGTTGCTCTCAGTCAGGACCTTTTCTTCTCTGAGGTCCACCCCAGAGCTGACACTCCTTATTCTAAGGTTTCTTCTAGCATTAAGATTCTGTTTTCTAGTGGAGAGACATGGTGCTCCATGCCTTTAATCCCTGCTACTGGGGGAAAGCTGAGGCTGGTGGTTCTTGCTTGAGCTAGAGACTTCAGAGCTGCAGTTGCTTTCAATCCATTCGGGGGTCCATACCATACTCCTGAAGGCAAACCACCAGAAGCAGGGGGCCACCAGCTGCCTAAAGAAGAGCAGAGTTGGGGCAACTAGGTGGTGCAGTGAATAGAGCACCAGCTCTGGAATCAGGAAGACTTGAGTTCAAATCTGGCCTCAGACACGTAATACTTACTATCTGTGTGACTTTGGGCAAGTCACTTAACCCCAATCGCCCTGCTTTCCTCCCTCCAAAAAAAAAAAAGCAAAAAAAAAAGAATCTTTAAAAGAAATTTTTTTTAAAAAATTTAAAAAGAAGAGCAGAGTGGCCCAGGTCAGAAACAGCAGGTCAAAGTTCTCAGGCTAATCAGCATTGGCATCAAGCCTGTGAGGGGCCACTACACTTTGACCCTGGACAAGATAGAGAGACTCAGTATCAAAACAACAGCAGCAGCAGCAGCAGCAGCAACATCCTGTATTCTACAGTCCTTTTAATCCTTAACATTCAAAATTTTATTGTCTGCTTCAGCTTTTATATTTTATATTTGAAATGCTCTAATTTTCTCCCAAGTCTGGCATTCTGTTCTTTAGCATAAATGTTCCGTATTTTCCTTTTATTCTAGTCTGATACACTCTGTTCCCAAATTCTGTGTATAAGGTTGTTTTCAACTCTAATCTTTTATGTTCTAATGCTTTTCCAAGCTCTGACATTCTGTTATTTTTTCTAACACTCTTTCCATGTCTGACCATCTATGTTCTCTAGCTTCAACACTCTACATGTTAAATTCCCCCCCAGTTAAGAAATTTCACTGTCTATGTTTCCCCCCAAATCTGACATTCTTTCTAAGATACCTTTTAGATCTAATATCCTAATTTCCACAGTCTCAACCAATTTAGCCATTATGCCTCCAAACTCTGATATTCTATATTCTGATGTCCACCTCTGTGAAATTCTGTGTTCTAAAGTTTTATGGTCTGAGGTCTCTTTTAGCTTTTTAAAATGATTTTTATTTCTATCTTTTATTTTGTACATCACCTGAATCTCCTCCCATGTCCTACTCCCCCCAGAGAGCCATCCCATTTAACAAATACTTTTAAAAGAAAAGAAGGAAGAAGAAGGAGGGAAATCAGCAAAACTGAACAATACATTAAAAAGTCTGAAAACATATGCAGAGTTCCCCACATGTGGATCTTCCACCTCTGCAGAAGAGTCAAGGAAGGTATCTTTTCCTATGTTCTTTGGGTTCAAGCATATTCTTTGTTATTTCACAACTTTTTTTACTGTTTTGTAGTGGTTGTTATTTCCATCGACGTTATTGTAGTCATTTTGCATATTTTTTTCTGGGCTCTGCTTTCTTCCCTCTTCATCAGTTAGTGTAAATCTTTCTATGATTCTCTGTATTCATTACATTCACTGTTTCTTACAGTACAGTAATATTACTTGACATTCACAGACCACAGTTAGTTTCTCCCAATCAATAGACAGTGACTTTGTCCAGGTCTTTGCTACTACCAAAAGTGCCACTATAAAACTTTTGGTGTATATGGGGACTTTCTTCTTATCCATGACCTGCATGGGGCATATATCTAGTAAAGGAATCTCTGGGTCAAAAATTATGTAATTTTAGTCACTTTATTTGCAGAATTCCAGATTGTTTTCCAGAATGGTTATAATGATTCACATGTTCAGTTATTTTTCAGTAATGTCCAACTTTTTGTGATCCCATTTGGGGTTTTCTTAGCAAAGATACTGGAATGGTTTGCTGTTTCCTTCTCCGGCTTCTTTTACAGATGAGGAAACTGAGGCAAAAAGGATGAAAGACTTGTCCAGGGTGACACTGCTAAGGAAGTGTCTGAGGCCAGATTTGAACTCAGGAAGATGAGTCTTCCTTATTCCAAGCCCAGTGTTCTCTAGCCACTGCTGCACCACCTAGTCCATATATAAGTGCTAGGTATTTGCAATTGATGAAAAAAAAATAAGTGTGGTCTGGCATGACCTATTCTTGATGAAGCCGTACTGACTCTTTGTGATCATAGCTTCCCTTTCTTGATGTGCATAAGCTATCTCTTTAATGATCCATTCTGGAATCTGTCCAAGAGTCAAACTCATGGGCACGTCATTTTCAGACTCTGTTCTCTGAGCTCTGACATTCTATGATTCTACAAGTGGACTTCCACTCCGGGATTATTGATTGGATTCCCAGAAAAGGGAAAGTTTAGGGTCCTCCCTGCCAAAGGGCTAGAGTGTTTACAAAAGTGTTGCTATTCAATTTCACCAGTTCAAGTCACAAGTTGGAAAAAAATAAAATTCTATATTCTTGTACATAACCCCCCACCTCTCTTTTCCTTGATGTTGTCACTCTCAGAGGTGAGACTCAAGGTCAAGAATTATGGAAATATTCACAGAATGTTAGAACTAGAATGTGTCGTCTAGTCCAGTTCTCTCATTTCACAAATGAAGAAACTGAGTCACAGAAAAGAAAAATTATTTGCCTGCCCGGGGTCAGAAAATTAACCTGTGGCAAAGCTGGGACTTGATCCCAGGCCTTCTGACACTATGCCATATTGCCTCTTTTACAAGTAACTTGACACCACAGTATTCAGTTCTCTGACCACCCTGGTCTTAAAATGGTCGTCTCCCATTTAAAAATAACTTCCCCTGGACCCATTCCAGTGTTTTTCCAGCAGTCCTTAGCCTCTTGGGTTAAGATGTTGGGAGCTGTTGGCATGACTCAAATAAGGTGATTTGTCTATAGCAACTGTATTTGTGAAGGTGTCAGCATGTGGGGACAGACACTGGATGGGGATAGGGAGAGAAAGAACAGATGGGAAAGATAATTTGTTCTTTGATTTTTGTTTCTTTTTATTTTATTAATCTGATTCTCCTATTGCTCCCCACCCCAAATGAGCAAATTTAAAAAAAAATAAAGCCCTCAATACATTCATGCTTGGACCAGCAAAACAAATTCCCATATTGGACATGTCTAAAAACTCCTGCAAAGAATCAAACACAACTAAAATGAATAAACAACCACAAAAATGTATGTCTTTCTACATTTGATATTCATCACCTCTCTGGCAGGAGATGAAAGACATGTTTCCTCTTCATTCTTTTAGCATTCCATTGCTCAGAGTTCTCAAGGTTTTACAAGTTGGTTTTCACTGGAATGTGGTCATCCTTGTCCAAACTGTTATCCTACCTCTGGTTTCTCCAGTCTGTATCAGTTGATAGAAGTCTTCCCAGTTTTCTCTGAAACTGTCCATCTTGGAATTTCTTAAGGCACAATTATATTCCAATACATTCACATAGCCCAATTTGTTTAGTGTTTCCCCAGCAGCAAACCTGCCTTTTAGTTTCCTGTTTTTGATTCAGACTCAGAGCTTAAGTACCATAAATCCAGTGGAGGAAAGACTAGGTAGTAGCCACATGTCCAGTTTATGTCTTATTTTTCATAGCACAGGGTGTTACTGCATGGCATTTATATTGTGCTCATCTCATCAAGCTGTGGAATGGCAGAGGGCCTCCTTAGGAAGATCTATGTATACTCAGAAGAGGCCATAGAGAAAAAACCAAGTGGATGATAAGGGCCTTGAATTAGAAGATCTTTAGAATCATTTCAAGCTTAAATCATCAAATTTTCAGAATACATGTTGGCCAGATTATGATACACAATTGAGCAGCTCATGGAGCCCACATGTCTCCAAATCATGCATGGAACATCATGATCTTAGAATAATTAAAATTGGTAGTGGCCCAAAGGGAGACAGAAAGACACATAAATGATAGTTATATCATATACCATAAATGGTAGTTTGTATCACATTACCAACAATTATTTAGGCCTATGATTTAGAACCAGAGTACCTGGATTCTATTCCCACTCTATTACAGCCTCTGGGACCTTGTACAAATCCCTTCCCCTCCTGATGAGGTCCCTTCCACCTCTTCTGTGTGACTTTGGGAAAGTCACTTCTCACTGGGGCTCAGTTTCCCCCTTTGTCAAATGAAAGACTGTGAGATCCCTTCTACTTCTAGACCTCTGATGATGTTAAATGGCATTAAAGGTATTGATGAGAACCTCTGTGACTAGAAAAAGAGATGGATTTGTCATCTAAGAGGCTCAAAGAACAAATAGATGGACTATCTGCTGTGCTGGCATCTGAAATATACTGAAGAACCAGAGAAATGCATAGACCAAGGGGTTAAAGGTACATTAGAGAAACAGAGAGCCCAATGTATGCAAATCCTTATTCTCAGACTTCCTGGCTATGTGACTTTGGGCAAGTCATTTCCTTGAGAGTCAGTTTCCTCATCTGTCACCCTAACCCTGTCTCTAGCACAGGGTTGTTGTAAGAAGGCGCTTGGTAAATGTTGAGCTATGGAAATTGGAGTTATTGTTGCTGCTATTATTGGAACTGGGAAACTTGTGTGAACAGCCCTGGGAAGAGGGGTTGGAGAGGGCAATAAGAGAAGAGGGAGGAGAAAAGCAGCTGGGTGGGGGAAGAGGAGTGAAGATTGACTCACATTCCCACTCCCAGGGCCTCAGACCAGGCAGTGGCTGGAGGCCAGGTACTGCTTCCTGCTCTCTTCATTTAACCCTTTCCCTGTTCAACTTCATGTGAAAAGTATTCCCTAGTGGAAGAAGTGAGTTAGAACAAAAACAGAGAAAAACCATTAAATAGAGCTGTGAGTAAAAGATTGCTATGCTCTTATCTCTGCCTCTAGCTGAAAAACTGACAGATGTTCCCTGAGGATCCTCTGCTGGCAGCTGTGGTCCTTGCAATGCAGAGGGGGAAATGTGTGGGTGGCTGGGGAGAAGAGATGACCAGGGGTGGGGGAGAGTTACATGGGAGAACATTCTTTCCTGGTTTTTCTTTTAAAAACTGCCGTGGGGGGAGTAGTAGAGGAGGAAATAACCAAAAAATGCTGTGTTGATTGAGTCAATATTTGGAAGCCCTGAATGGAGGCTGCATGGTAGGAAATGAGCACTGTACTAAGAGCCAGGAAATGTGGGTTCAAGCCTAAGCTCTGGGTGACCTCTAATAAGTCACTTCCCAACTGTGAGCCTTAGTTTTCCTCTTCTACATCCTGAGAAGATTGAAAGATAATCCTTGGGGGTTTTTCTTGTTCTGACCATCAGTAGCACTGAATTTGAGATAATTACAGCTAACATTTTTAGAGCACTTCACAGGCATGATTTCCACAACAGTTCTGTAGGATAGGCACCACAGATTTTATCATGTCCATTTTACAGATGAGGAAATGAAGGTTTCTCCTGAATCCAAATCCACCACTCTTTTCACTACACTACATTGCCTCTCTAAAGAATAAATCAACTAACTGCTTTCCAGTTTTCTAGAAATTCTTGTCGAATAGGGACTCTTTTACCAATAGTAATTGATGTTTTGGGGTTTGATTCTTACTCACCTCATCTGTTCTCCTGGTCTTCCCTTCTCTTTTTTAACCGGCAGCAAAATAGTTGTAATGATTATTGCTTTATAATCTAGTCTGAGGTCTGGAAGCATGCTGTCCCTTTCCCTTTTGCCTTTTTCATTCAAGGGAACTTGAGATTCTACTTTTCTTCCTTCAAATGAATTTTATCTGATTTTGTTTGGTTTTATAAAGTAACTTGTTTATACGTGTATTGTTATGGGATTAAATCTATAAATTAATATAAGTAGTATCATCATCTTTATTGTATTTGAATGTCCCAGTCAAAAACAATGGCTATTCTTCCAGGTTTTTTTTTAATTTTCCTTTATCCCTGTAAAGACTCTTTTGTAATTGTATTTCTATGTCTTGAGTGGATATTGGTGGGCTGACCCCAAATTTTTGATGTTATTGTCAATGGGATCTATCTTTCTATTATTTCCACCTTGTTTTTGTTAGTTCTATATAAAAATGCTAGTGACCTTAGGGGTGTTAAATTAGTAAATCTATTATTCCTCTCAATTACTTTCTTTGTTGATTCACTGGGGTTTTCTAAATGAACCATCTGCATATAAGGTTAACTGTCTCCTCTTTGCTGATGTTTGTGTCTTTAATTTCATTATATTGTCTTATTGTTATTGCTAATATTTCTAGAACTACTTTAAATGCTGATGAGGACGGGAAGTAACCTTGCTTTATTCCTGTATTGATTATGAAAGCTTCTAATTCACTTTTTTTCCCAGAAATTGGGTATTCCTATCTCAATCAGCAGCTACTCACAAGCCAGACCCAACTATTAGTCTTCATGGTAGGTTTGATATGTTCTATTTCTATCCTGGGTTGGTTCAACACTTCTTGGGCAACTTGGTGGCCTCCTGGTCCCAAGAGCTTACTGAATGGTTTGTCCCGCTGCCTCTCAGAACTCCTGAGCTCAAGCAATCTACCAGCCTCAGCATGCCTCAGCAGCAGGGATTACAGAAAAACTCAATTATGCCCAGTTTGTATTTTGCTATTGCAAATTAATGCTCATTTTTTATCTAAGACATATACTTTTATTATGTTCAAAGGAAGGGAGGGTGGACTTCTATGCCCATACTCTTTAGTGTTTTTAACATAAATAAGTATGGCAAAAGACCCTCAAGATCTTTTCTGGCATTTATTGATATGATCATGTGTTTTTTGATGTTTGGGGTTTATGTACTTAATTATGTGAACTGCTTTCCTAATGTTGAACCATGTTTTCATTCCCATATAACTCCAACTTTATAATACTAAATAAATTTTGGATATATTACTATTACCTTTTGGCTAAGATTTTATTTAAATTTTTACAACCATATTCATTACAAATATTATTCTATTGCTGTCCTAACTGTCTGGCTGATTCTTCTCGGTTTCCTTTGTAGTATCATCAAATATATCTTGTGTCCTTGATCGTAACCCAGGGCCCCCTTTTCTTCTCTCATCAGTTCCCATGTGCCCAACTATCACCTTTATGCAGATTACTGTCTATACCTTTCTAGCACTCATCTCACTCCTGAACTCCAATTCTAAATTTTATACTCTCTGTTAAATATTTTCTCTTAGATGTTCCATAGACATTTTTAACTCCACATGTCCCAAATAGAACTCATTATATTTTCCTCCAATCCCTCTCCTCTTAATTTTCCTATTTCTATTAAGGGTGCCAACATTTTTCTAGTTACTCATGTTTGCAACCTAGGTCTCATCCTCAAATCTTAATTCTTACTCTCCCCGCTCCCCACTCCTCCCCCACCTCACTGTGAATTACAGCTTCAAATTGTCTGTTCACTTCTATCCACTTACACAGCCATTATCTTAATTCAGGTCCTTAGCTCCTTCTGCCTGAACAATTATTGAACTAACCTCTGATTTGGTCTCTGTGTCTCAAGTCTCTCCCCTCTCTAATCCTGCCTTGTCTCAAGTCTCTCCCTTTCCAATCCTACCTCCACACAGCTACCAAATTGCTGTTCTTAAAACCCAGATCTGATTATATCACTCTGCTGCTCAAGAAATATCAGTGATCCCCTCTTGCTACTAAGATAAAATACAAATTCCTCTATTTGGAATCTAAAGCTATTCAGAATTGGGTTCCAAACCATCTTTTCAGGTTGCATTATAGCCTGTATATTACAGACAAACTAGCCTACTTTGTGTTTCCTGTACGTAGAAACACACTCTCCTCCCTCCAAACCTTTACATAGGCCATCCCATATGCCCAGAATGCACTTTTCTCACTTTCATTGCTAAATCCCCCTGATTTCTTTTAATGTTTATATCAAAGGTTACTTTCTATGGAAGGCTTTTTCTTATCCCCGACCTCCTAAGGCCCATTCCACTTTCCTCCCCATAATTTGCCTTGCTTTTGTTTTGCATGAACTTATAAATGTGTTTGTCTCCTCAAATATAATATAAGCCCATATCCAGAGAAAGAACCAAGGAATCTGAATGCAGATTGAAGCATACTATTTTCACTTATTATTATTTTTTTCTTTATTCGTGGTTTTTCCCGTTTGTTCTGATTCTTCTTTCACAACATGACTAACGAGGAAACATGTTTAACATTATTGCACATGTATAACCTATATCAGATTACTGCTGTCTTAAGGAGAGGAGGAGGGGAAGGAGGGAGAAGACTTTGAAACTCAAATCTCATAAAAATGAATGCTGAAGACTATCTTTCCATGTAATTGGGGGGGAAACACTGTTTATAAAAAACAATCTGATATAAGCTCTCTGAGGGCAGGAACTATCTCACTTTGTCTTTGTATCTCCCATACCTAGCTGGAAAGTAGTAAATGCTTTTTAAAAACTGCTTGTTTATTGACTGCTTGATTTCTAAATCTGCCTTTCATATTTTAAAATATGCTTCTTAAAGGGAAAAAAGTCAGGAAGTACTATTTCCTGGGAGTAAACAGACTCAGTCTTGGAATGAGGCTAAGCTTTGATGGGAATTCCCATTTCTGTGAGCTCAAATGGCATCCAAGACCAGAACCACAACACCTCCCCCCCTAACTCCATGCCTTCCGGAAATAGCTGGCCCTGGGCCTGACCTCCCTGACATCAGCTGTGAAGGCTCAGAGGAGACATGGTCACTGCCACAAGAGAGCAAGCTCTTACATGGAATGGTATGCTAGGAGGGAAATACAGAGCTGCCTTGTCTGCAGGCCTCAGTCCAGCCTGTAAACTCCACCAGCAGCCATTGGCCAATGAGCCAAAAGGGGTTGGTGCCCTCTTATTAATGAGGTCAACTTATTGACCAGGAGTGGATTACATGTAACTCTGACCCATAAAACCTAGAGCAAGGGCTGGAGGCAGATAGATGCCAGTTTCTTCTTCATGTGTAAACCATTTCATTAGTCCAAGTGGAAGGAGACAGAAGGGCAAAGAGACCAAGAAGAGAGACTGAGATTTTCTAACAGTCTCCAGAAGGTATTTAGTAAATTAGATAAAGGCATACCTCACCTCACCCAATGGACAGCCAGGAGTTTGGTGGATTGCAAGTCCATTAAGAGTCAATAGTGTCCTATGGCAGCCAAGAGGACCAATATGGTCTTGGGTGGCATTAAGAGAGGTACAATGACCAGGATGAGGGAGGTGATGGTACCAAAGTCCAATCACATCCAGTATCAGCATTTGGCTTTTCTGTCACTAGAACCTCAGAATCCTTTTAATTTCACCTATGAGTGAATGAATAACAAGATGAACAACAAATGAACAAAGGGAAGCTATTAGTTTTAAGAGTAAAAAGTTATTAAGTACTTACCATGTGGGAGGTACTGTGCTAAGCACTGGGGAAATGGAAATTAATAATCATGCTATATAATATAATGCAATAAATATAATATATTCTATGATATGATATGATGTGATGTGATGTGATATATGATATTATATAAAATAATATAACAAAATAATATATAATACAATATGTTATGTTATATGTTATGCTGTGATATTATATTATATATAGCACTTTAAAGTTTGCAAAGGGCTTTACATTTGTTTATCTCGTTTGATCCTTACAATAGTCCTGTAAAGTAGGTGCTAATATTATCCCCATTTTACAGATGAGGACCACTGAGGCACAGAGAGGTCAAGTGACGTGCCCAGAGTCACACAACTAATACGTGGATGAGGCCAGATTCAAACTTAAGTCTTATTGGCTCCAAGTTCAGCTTTATCTACTGAGTTAGCTTATCTTGCCTTCAAGAAACTTATTGAGGGGAAATGAGAGAGAAAGTGAAAGAGAGAGAGAGAGAGAGAGGAGAGCAGAGGAGAGGAGGGGAGGGGAGGGGGAGAGGAGAGGAGAGGAGGGGAGAGGGCCAGCCAACAGATACAATACACGAACAAGTGGGCACATACCAGTCACCTGAGTTGGGTTCTAAAGCTGGCACTCCACAGATGAGGGGATTCACTTCCCAAGGGACTGGAAGGTCCAGGTACTAAGTTCAGTGTGAAAGGTCCTGACCCTGATGGGGAGGAGCAGATCAGTGGTTGTTGATAATATGTATTTCTTCTTTTGAGAACTGCCTGTTCATATCCTTTGACTTTTAATCTATTGAGGAACAACTCTTGATCTAACAAATTTGAATCAGTTCCTCATACATTTTGGATATGAGATCTTTATCAGAGAAATTTGCCACAAGGATTTTTTTTTCTCCAGTTAACTGTTTCCCTTCTCATTTTAACTGTGCAACATCAGAAACTTCCATGTGGCTGGAGTGCCAGGGAGGTGGCTCAAAGTGTACCACAGGGTCCAGTGCCGGGTATAGAGGAACTCGGTAATGTCCAGGCAGCACATGCTCTCTCCTCTTTCCCACCCACTACAGGAAGCTTTTCCCAATCTCCCTAATGTCAATGCTTGTACCACTATTCTTTCCAGTTTACTCAATGTATGTGTTTGTACACAGTTGTATACATTTCATTAGGCTATGAGCTGGTCTAGAGCATGGATGTCTTTTACCTTGTTGTGTCTCCCTGATGCCTAGCACAGTGCCTGGCAGTTAGTAACCACTTCAGAAATATTTATTCACAGATAGACTCTTTCCTTCTTGTACCTTTGACTCTGGGTCTCATGAAAATTTCATATATGTCTATGTATACATATACATACACATACACATATACATATACATACATATACATATACACATACATATACATATACATATGCACAAATAAAGGCCAGAGAGGGTAATTTATGACCCATACCTGAATTTCCCCCTAGACTGAAAGTATATGTGTATATATTTATATATGTGTGTAGGTATACACATATATAAATACATACATATGTACATATACACACATACATAAAACACACATATAAAATATGCACACACATATATGCACATATATACACATACATAAAAAGGCACACACATATAAAAATACGCTCACGCACATATAAACATACATACATATATCCAAAATACATCAAAATAATAACATAATACGTATCTATACAGTCTATACACACATATATATACATGTATATTCATATGAATACAAATACATAAACATAAATATGAATGTGTCTATGGGTTTGGATTATATATCACTTTCTCTGGTCTTTATTTCTCCCGCTGATAACCTTGAACCAACTTAGAAAGCAGTCACAGCCAACTCCACTGAGTTCCTGGGGGAAGGCCATTGTTCAGACTTGTGGGGCCCTCTCTGCCTGAACCTGGCTTCAGGGCTTGAACTGCATGTCTCTGCTTTTTTATTCTAGGTTCCCTCTGTCCCCCACCTCTAGCATCACCTATAATCACATAACCAAGGTTAGTGCACTAAATTATATCAGGGAGAATGAATGGGAGTGGAAAGTGGGGAATGAACAAAACTCTCAGTGGAGAGAGGAAGTGATCAGTACAGACAGTGAAAGTCTACTTAGTCAATGATTTTCTGACTACAGGGAGCAGGAAGGGGCTTCCTGTTTAGATACCAGAAAAGGAGCAGTTAATCAGCACCTTCCCCCTTGGCTCGGGGCCACGGGAAAGGGAGAACATCTCGGAATCTCGCCCAAACAAGTTTCAGTCAGCATAACTCTATGTTCTCTGGTCACAGTCATTCTCATCCCCCCTCAGCTGCATTAATTCCCCAAAGTAGCTACTGCTGCCCTAGGAATAGCCGTTTTTCTCAGTCTTTGAAAAGGAGAAGAAAAAAAGACAATCCCACGCTAAAAAACTCAACCTTTCATGCTGGGTAATGGCTTCCTCCTCCCTCAACACTCTCCACAAACCAATTCTAGTCACCTTCAGACAAGGCCTTTACAGAACCTCTCTTCCCAAACAACCATTACTGTGCATCCCAGCATTGGGATACCTTACAAGGCAGGGTTACAACTGTATCATTTTTATTTGTGCAAAAATCCTTCCAAATTTATGCAATAAAAAGTGTCAATGTTATCTTCCATCTTCCTCTTTATCCTTTGTTTGGTCACGAAATCTTCACTTATTCATAGGTCTAAAAAGAAATTTCTTTGTTGTTCCTGTGATTGATTTATGATATGACTTTTATACCTTTAGTCATGTAGTCATGTGCAACATATCTTCACATATGGTGTGACATGTTGGTCTAAACTTAATTTCTGCCAGTTTTCTCACAGGTTATTGTTAAATAACAAATCCTTGCCCCAGTAATTGAGATCATGGGCCTTATTGGACACTTAACTACTTTGTTCTTCAGCTTTTCTATATTGTATGTTCAATCTGTTCCTCTGGTTGACCTCTACTTTTTAACCAGTACCAAATAGTTTCGACGATTTGAGTAGTTAGAGATTTCCTAAAGCTACACTCCCTTCTTGCTCATTTTTTCATTATTTCCCTTGACATCCTTGACCTTTTATCTCTGAAGATTAATTTTATAAATTTTTTCTAGACTAGGACCCCTTTAGAGGAGTATAAACAGGATGTAGAAGGACCTTGAGTCCATTTTATATGAGGACTGGTTGAAGTAACTGGGGCTGTTTAGGGCAAAGAAGAGAAGACTTGGGGTAATGTAAGAGCTGTCTTTAAGTACTTGAAAAGCATCATGTAGAAAAGGGATTGCATTTATTCCATTTGGCCCATTTGATTTGGAGTCAGAAAGAACCTCCATTTAAGGTCCAATTCTTCAATTTTCTTTATCATGACTTTGGATAATTTCCTTCACCATTCTGGACCTCAGTATCCTCATCTGTAAGGAAAAGAGAGAGAGATGGATTGGAAACTCACTAAGTTCCTTTCCAAATCTAACTGTAATGCTTCTATGAATTTACAAAGAGGCAGATTTGGTTTAATATAACAAAAAGCTAGAAAGTTCTAATTTATAACCAATTGAAACTATCCATAAGCAGAATGAATAAGATGCTTTAGGAGGTGGTGAGTTACTTATCTTGGCAGGTCTTTAAGGAAAGACTGAGTAACTACTCAGCCAATATGTTGTGGATGTGATTCCTGACTCACAGGGCTGTGCTGTAGCCAACTGAATGGACTTGTAAGAGGCAAATGTTAAAATTTCCATGTAAGTACTTACACCTTGGAAGTCTACAAACACTACAAGTCAGGGTTCAATTTACGATTGTGTAGATTGTCTAAAGTTAAGAAAGTGATTGAGAAAATATTAGTAATGCCAATTAAGCTTCAAAGTGTGCTATATAGATTTTGGCATTGTAGGTGAGGAGGCCTTTATTAAACATTTACTAGTGTACCCCTAGAGGTGAAATTCCAACTCTGAAATTAAGATTTTTCTAATAGTGTTTATGCTGAAAGAGATCTTAGATTCTGGAATCTAGCCCCATTTTAGAGATGAGTAAACTAAGATCCCACCCCGAAAGGATAAGAGCTAGTCACTCAAGTTTAACTAGGGAGTGAATTTCTGAGGCAATACTGGAACCCAGGTCTCCTGAGTCCATGATCAGTGTTCTCTTCATTATTGCTGCCTCTTCTTTGGGAAAGTCCCTCACATGGCCTTTTATTTTGTTGTCCCTGCTTTTGGAGACCCCACCCACCCACCCACTCATCTTTCGCAGGCACCCAGAAATAGGAAATGATTGAGTGGATTGCAAAGAGCTCTGAACCCATAGTCTGGCTGAGAATCCCAGATCCACCACATGCCACAAAGGCAACCTGGAGAAAGCCACTCATTTCTCTGGGCCTCGATTTACTCTCCTGTAAAATGAGTTCTAGATGATCTCTAAGGTACTTCCCAGGTCTAACAGGTTATGTTTTGTCTTATTTTGTTTTGTTTTCAGAGGGGGGAAGGCAGGGCAATTGGGGTTAAGTGACTTGCCCAAGGTCATACAGCTAGTTAGTGTCAAGTGTCTGAGGCTGGATTTGAACCCAGGTCCTCCTGACTCCAGGGCTGGTAGTCTATTCACTGCAGTACCACCTAACTGCCCCTAAGCTATAATTTTTAATCACTGTGAGATAGCTAGGGGACACTATAGTGCACAAAGCACTGGGTCCAGAATGAGGGAGTCCTGAGTTAAAATGCAGCCTCAGATACTTACTAGCTACATGCTTTTGAGCAAGTCACTTACCCTCTTCCTGCTTCAGTTTTGTCAACTATAAAATGGAGGTGATAATAATAGCCTTCCTCCCAGGGTTGTTGTGAGGATCAAAGAAGACAACCATTGTAAAACACTTAATGCAGGGCCTGGCACATAGTAGGCTCTTAACAGATACTTACTACTCTCCTCTTATCAGGGCAATTTTGAGGCAAATGGAGGGGTAGAGGGCATTTCTAACACTTAATCAATCTCAACGTCTAGTATCCCAGAACCTAGACTTGTCAAACTTTAAAAACAGAGATCTAGAGAAATAATGTCAAAACAATGTGTCAGATGGGTGGAGCCAAGAAGGCGGAGTAGAAAGAGCTCATCCAAGCCATTCTGCCCCCAGATTCCCCACAAAGTATGTAAAAGGGGACTCTGAACAACTTCTGGAGCCCCAGCACCCACAGAACTACACAGAGAAGCTAATCTCCCGCTGAAGACAGCCCAGCAGCCCTGCAGGAAGGACCAACGAAGCGGTCTGGGAGCCAGCAGCACGCAGTGCACAGAGTGCGGGGAGCCAAGCCGAGCAGAGCCCAGGTCCCAGTGAGCCAAGGTTTTAGACCCAGGGAAGCAGGGCCAGCAGCCGGCTGGAGAGACCCCAGAACTGTGGCTGTGGCAACTCCAGAATTATCAACATAGACATGCCTAGGACAAAGTAAGAGGTTAGTGCTCTATGGACTTTGGGACCAGTATTTGGGGAACGCAGAGGCTTCCTCCCCTGGGGGCTAGAAGCCGCTGAGGAGACATGCCATTTTGTAGTTTTCAGAGGCAGCTCCAGCTCCTGGCCTGCGAACTGTAGGGAGATCCAGCGATCAGTCTTGGGGGGTAATCGCTCTTGCTTTAACCTCCCTGGATCTGGATTGTGACATGGGGTGGAAGTCGTGGGTGGGTTTACAGCTTGCCAGAAACGGAAGTTGCCCCACACACACACGTTCGGGACGAAAATTCCCCTATCTGGCAGCAAAAAGCCATAGTGTGGCAACAAGCCCAAAAGTCAAGTAATTAAGTGGCAATATGCCAAGGCAAAGGAAACGAATTAAACAGAAAAATGCAACCCTAGACTCCTATTTTGGGGGCATAGAGCGGGAAAAGGACTGTGAGGTCAGAGGTCCTGCTCCAAAAGCCCCAGGGGAAAACAAACAATCAAGATGCTGTTAAGCAGATCCAAACAAATGAAAGACTAGAAGGCAATGTGAAATATCTCATGGGAAAAACCACTGACCTGGAAAATAGATCCAGGAGAAACAATTTAAAAATTATTGGACTACCTGAAAGCCATGATCAAAGAAAGAATCTAGAAATCACCCTTCAAGAAATTCTCAAGGAAAACTGCCCTGATGTTTTAGATCCAGAGGGCAAAATAGAGGTTGAAAGAATCCACAGATCACCTCCTGAAAAAGATCCCCAAAAGAAAACTCCCAGGAATATTATAGCCAGGTTCCAGAATCCCCAGATCAAGGAGAAAATACTACAAGCAGCCAGGAAGAAACAATTTCAATATTGTGGAAACACAATCAGAATAGCCCAGGACCTGGCAGCTTCTACACTGAGGGATTGAAGGGCATGGAATATGATATTCCAGAGGGCAAAAGAGCTGGGACTGAACCCAAGGTTCACCTACCCAGCAAAACTGAGTATTTTGTTTCAGGGGAAAATATGGTCATTCAGTGGAATAGAGGACTTTCAAGCATTCTTGAGGAAAAAACCAGAGTTGAATAGAAAATTTGACATCCAGACACAAGAAGCAAGAGATACCTGAGAAGGTAATCAGGGAAAAGAAATCAAAAGGAACTTATCAAAGTTGAACTATTTACATTCCTATATGGAAAAACAATAACTGTGACTGATGAAATCTTTCTCAGTATGAAAACAATGGAAGAAGGGTGTATGGTCATATGAATACATATGTGAATGTGTGTGTATATGTTTACAGTTATATATGGATAGAGGGCATAGGTTGAATTTGTTGGGAAGGGAGGATACTCAAGGGGTGAAATTATGAGGTGAGAGAGGAAAGTGGCAAGAGGAGATGGGGAGAGACAGGGTAGGGTAAACTATCTCATGTAGAAGAAGCAAGGGGAAGTGGTTGCAAGGGAGGGGGAGAATAGGAAGGCTAAAAAGGCAAAACCACATTCTCATTGAATCTCTCATTCAGGGAGAGAATGACATACATACTAAATGGGATATCTCAACCTGCAGCAGAATAGGGGGAAGGGGGATGAGAAGAGGGATGATGGATGGGAGGGCATCCTCAGGAGGAGGGGAGGTTGGAGGTACCCACTATGGAAGAGGGACAGGATCAAGTGAGGAATGGACCAGGTGGGGGGTGGGATGAGGGGGAGGGAATTATAAGCAGCCTTATACAATATATCTACTATGATAATGTTTTGCATAGCTAGACATGTAAAACATATACTGAATTACTTATCTCCCCAGAGGGAATGGGTGACAAGGGAGGAAGGAAATGGATCTGAAATTCAAGGTCTTAAATGTTTCAAATATATATAAATACTATTATTAATACTCTTTTGCTTGTAATTGGGAGATAAGATGTGCAGGCATTGGGACACAAAGATTCATCTTCCTCTAATGGAGAGGTCGAAGGGGGTGTGGGAGAGGATAGGGGAGAAAGCAGATTGGAGGAAGCAATGTCTTGCGGGACTGCTGTTCTGGGAGTGTGGGTAGGGAAAAAACAGGGGGGGAATGATTATAACTCAAAATCTGGCGGAAATGAATGATGTAAAACAGAAGTTAATAAAGCATTTGTTTAAGTAAAAAAATTAGAAAAAAAAAACAATGTGTTGGCCTCCCAACCAGATGGGGCAAGAGCATACTAAAGGGTTTTGAGTCAGCCCTTGGTATTGCAGCTCCCTGGAGGATGCCTTTGCTTCCCTCTCCTAAGCTCCTGTTTTTGGGTGACACATGACTGTACCTAGAGGTATAATGATTTAACAACTGCCCCTGGGGGAAAAGAATGCATATACACACATTTTAAAATTTAATCTACTTTATTCATACTTCCTTAAGTCTAGGCAATCAAAGAAACCAATTAATTAAGGCCTGATTTATAGCAACTGCCTCAGAGGTGTAAATAGTTACATGGAAAATTTAACAATCAGCTCTCGGAGTTGGTTGTTTTCCCATGTTCACTTGGTCAGTTATGTCCAACTCTTCATGACCCCATCACACCAGACCCTTCTAGCCTCCGCTATCTCTCCAGGTCTGTCCAAGTTCATGTTTGCTGTTTCCATGACAGTATCCAAGAGCTGGCTCCAATACATCCTTGTCTGCAACACGTAGCCCCATGGCTGGGATTGAAGAAGAAGCCAAAGGAAGACACTTCTCCTGTCTGGAGAAAGGAACAGTTGAAAAGAAAATAACAACAAAGAGAAAGGAACAGCTGAAAAGAAATAACCAGAAAGAGAGAATAGGGAAAAGGCTGCCCACCGACCCATCCAGCCTAGATGTAAAGAGCTTTCAATTAAACTTTCTGTCTTAACCTGGAGCAAACCTGCCTTGGAACTATTTGGCAAAATTGTCCATATGAAAGTCTCAGACTTTGTGGGCTTTAGTAATCTCCAGCCAGTCAATAATCAATCAATCATCAAGTCTTTCTTAAATGCCTGCTCTGTTCCACTGGGGATTTGGGGATGGGGGATACAAAGACAAAGAAAGAAACAGACCCTACCCTCAAAGAGCATGCACTCTATTGTCTTTCAGTCATTAGTCATGTCTGTAACTCAATCTGGGGTTTTCTTGGCAGAGATACTGGAGTGATTTGCCATTTCCTTCTCCAGCACATTTTACAGATGAGGAAACTGAGGCACACAGGGTTAAAAGATTTATCCAGGGTCACATATTAACTATGTGAGGTCAAATTTGAGCTCAGAACTTCCTGACTCAAGGGACTCTATCCACTACCATGCCACCTAGTAACTCACTTTCACTCTATTAGGAAGGCAATAGGGAATCATTTTTAACTTTTTTTTTACATTTTTACTTTATTGTGGTCATGTTTAAGTGAACTTACAGGTAGTTTTGATCATATATTAAATTTTGAGGAATAAATAATTATATACCTGGTAATATCAAAAGTACAACATAAAATTTAAAAAGTAAACAATATATGTAATGTATAATTCAGTTACAAAATAGATCACAAACATTTTAGTGGGTTGAATATAAATTAATAAAAAGACCTAATCAATCACATCTCACTATAGTCTTCTGAGTATTACTTAGTGCCTATTATATGTTGATGTGTGGTCCTGTTCTATGTGATGGAGACCTGGACCATCAACTTCTTCATCATACTGGCCTTAGATTGATCTTTAATCAATAACAAGATTTGGAGGTAGACCCAAGATGAAGGAGAAAGGCCAGGAAGTTGCCTGAGCTCTCCCCAGTTTCCCTAGTAAACAATATTAAATCAAATGTCTAAACAGATTCTGAAGTGACAGAACCTAAAAGAAAGTGGAAAAAAAAACAATTTCCAGCTTAAGACAACTTATAAGGACTTCAGGAAAGGTCTGTTTCACTCAGGTATAAAGAGAGCACAGACAGTGTCCTAGCAAGCCAGTGGGAGGCTCCTAGACACAGCACAGATCAGCAAGCAAAGCTCCCGGGTTCTGGCTCAGCAGGCTAGTGGAACAACAGGCAAACTATGAAGCCTCCAGCCCCAGCACAGAAGGCAAACTGCCAGACCAGGAACCTCAGGCACAAGGGGCACGACTGGGCCAGGCCACCACAATACAGTGGGCAAGCCTACAGCACCTGAAACCCTGATACACAAAGTCAGTGATCAAGTGTAATGTTAATGAAATTTGGAAGATCTTCCCCATCCATTAATAGGCCCATGTGACCACATGTACCCCCTTTTATGTTGGAACAACAGCCATGTTCCCAGGTCTAAAGGTACACAGATGTCCTGTTGCTTTCACAGCTGTGATACATGCTGAGTCACAAAGAGCCCACTGGGGGACAAACTTGCCTAAGGAGGAGCAAACTTATTGTAGGAAGGCTTTCACACATTTTGGTACTAAGCTAATTAGGCACTGAGTCACAAGGGTTGTGATGCCTTCTGGCTCTGAGTCTATTAGTTGAAAACTATACATACTGGGAGGTTGGTATTTTACTTTGGCGGCTTGCTTATGAGAAGGAACTTTTGGTTCCCTGGACAGGACTCTGAGTAGCTGTTTGTTAAGAACCCTCCTACTACTCAGAAATTTGTGCTTTCCCAGTCTGGTGGTGTATGTAGGTGGTTGTATTACTTTATTCAGACAGTTGGAGCCCTGTCTATTTGTATTCTTTCTTGGTTTACTTATCTGTAATTATGTCTGTTAATTAAAGTAAAATCATTAACCTCTTTAAAGATGTCTTTATTTTAGAAAAGCAGATCAAAAACCTTGTTCTAGCAGCCATCCTGGGTATACTAGGGTGCTTGCTAATACACCAAGCCCCTGTCCCCCAGCACGAGAAGCTTGGCGCAGTGCCTCCTGTGTCTAAGGAGCAGAGCTCAACTTTAAAAGACATGAAATAGGATAAAAATGAGTAAAAAAAAAAAAACAGAAAAGAACCCTGACCATAGAAAGCTACTATGGACATAAGGAAAATTAAAACACAAACTCAGAAGAGGACAACAGTGACAAAATACCTACATGTGAAGCCTCAAAAAAGAAGATGAATTGGTCTCAAGACCAAAATGCTTTCTTGGAAGAGCTCAAAAAAGGATTTTTAAAATCACATAAGAGAGGTAGAAGAAAAATTTGGGAAAAATAAGAGTTATGCAAGATAGAGCCAACAGCTTGGAAAAGGAAGGACAAAAATCAATTGAATAAAACAATTCTTTAAAAAATATAATTGGCCAAATGGGAAAGGAGGTACAAAACCTAACTAAGGAAAATAATTCCTTAAAAATTAGAATGCAGCAAGTGGAAACTAATGATTCTATGAGACATCAAGAATCAGTCAACCAAAATCAAAAGAATGAAAAAATAGTAGAAAATGTAAAATACCTCACTGGGAAAACCTGGAAAATGGATCTAGGAGAGATAATTTTAGAATTATTGTACTTCTTTAAAGCCATGATCAAAAAAGAGCCTGGATAGCATATTTCAAGAAATTATTATGGACTGTCCTGATATCCTGGAACTGGAGGGTAAAATAGTCATTGGAAGAATCCACTGATCACCTCCTGAAAGAGGTCCCAAAATGAAAACTCCAAGGAGTATTGTAGCCAAATTCCAGAATTATTAGGTGAAGGAGAAAATGTTGCAAGCAGTCAGAAAGAAACAATTCAAATATTGAGGAGCCACAGTCAGGATTACACAGGACTTAGCAGTTTCTATATTAAAGGACTGGAGGTCTTAGAATATGATATTCCAGAAGGCAGAGGAGATTAGATTACAACCAAGAATCAACTACCCAGCAAAACTGAGCATCATCTTTCAGGAGAAAATATAAACATTCAATAAAATAAGAGACTCTCAAACTTTCCTGATGAAAAGACCAGAGCTAAGGGTCGGCTAGGTGGCACAGTGAAAAGAGCATTGGCCCTAGAATCAGGAGGACCTGAGTTCAAATCTGGCCTCAGACACTTAACACAAAAACTAGCCATATGACCTTGGGCAAGTCACTTAACCCCAACTGCCCTCCAAAAAGCAAAACAAAGAAAAAAAGAAAAGACCTGAGATGAACAGAAAATTCGATCTTCAAATAGAAGACTCAAGAGAAGTATAAAAAAGTAAACAGGAAAAAAGCATATTATTCAGTGAGGTTAAACTATTTACATCCCTACTCAGGAAGGTGATACTTATAACTCTTGAGAACTGCATCTCTATTAAGGCAGTTGAAGGAGTATTCATTGACAAAGGCTGTAGGTATAAGTTGATTTAGATATAATTATATAAAGAAATTAAGGAGTGTAAAAATGATTGTACTGGGAGAAGAGAAAAGAGGGAAAATTACATAACATGAAGAGGCACAAAAGACCTATTATAGTAGGGGGGAAAGGGAGGGGGTGGGCATTGTTTGAACCTTACTCTCATACTTAAATAACTCCATTTTAGAAAAAGAAATTGAAGAAGCCATCAATGAACTCCCTAAGAAAAAATATCCAGGGACAGATGGATTTACAAGGGAATTCTACACACCTTTAAAGAACAATTAATTCCAATACTATATAAACTCTTTAGGAAAACAGGCTAAGTAGGGGTCCTAACAAATTCCTTTTATGACATAAATATGGTGCTGATACCCTAACCAGCAAGAATCAAAACAGAGAAGAAAATTATAAGCCAATTTCTCTAATGAAAATTGATGCAAAAATTTTAAATAAAAGATCAGCAAAGAAACCCATGATCACAACTACAAAACTCTTCTCTCGAAAATAAAGTCAGATCTAACTAATTGGAAAAATATCAATTGCTTATGGCTGGGTCGAGCTAATATAATAAAAATGACAATTTTACCCAACCTAAGTTATATATTTAGTGCCATACCAATCAATTTACCAAAAAACTACTTTATAGAGTTAGACAAAATAGTAACAAAATTTATTTGGAAGGACAAACAGTGTAGAATATGAAGGGAATTAATGAAAAGAAATGCTAGGGAAGGTGGACTAGCTATACCAGATTTTAATCTGTTTATACAGCAGCGGTCATCAAAACTGCTTGGTACTGGCTGAGGAGTAGAGTAGTGGATCAATGGAATAGATTGGGTGCACAAGAGCCAGCAATTAATGAGTATAGTAATCTATTGTTTGATAAACCCAAAGACCCCAGTTTTGGAGATAAGAATGCACTATTTGACAAAAACTGATGGGAAAACTGGAATACAGTATGGCAGAAACTGGGCACAGACCATAATCTAACACCATATACCAAAATCAAGTCTAAATGGGTGCATGATCTAGGTATAAAGGATGATACTGTAAGCAATCTGGGAAAGCAAGGAATAGTTTACCTGTCAGACTTGTGGAGAGGGAAAGACTTTAGGATCAAACAAGAATTAGAGAGCATTATAAAATGCAAAATGGATCATTTTGATTACATTAAATTGAAAAGCTTCTGTACAAACAAAGCCAATGTAACCAAGATCAAGAAGGAGGTGGGAAACTGGGAAAGAATTTTTACAACCTATGTCTGTGATAAAGGACTCATTTCTAAAACATACAGAGAATTAAGTCAAATCTATAAGAATACAAGTCATTGACCAATTGATAAATGGCCAAAGGATATGAACAGACAGTTTTCAGAGAAAGAAATTAAAGATATCTATAAGCATATGAAGAAATGCTCTAAATCACTATTGAGTAGTGATTTAGCAAATCAAAACAACTCTGAGGTACCACATCTCTCCAGTCAGATTGGCTAAGATGACAAAACAGGAAAATGACAAATGCTGGAGAGGATGTGGGAAAATTGGAACACTAATGCATTGCTGGTGGAGTTGTGAACTTATCCAACCATTCTGGAGAGCAATCTGGAATTATGCCCAAAGGGCTATGAATAATCTCATACCCTTTTACCCAGCAATACCACTTCTAGGGTTATATCCCAAAGAGATCATAGAAGAGGGAGGAAGACTCATAAGTACAAAAATATTTATAGCAGCTCTTTTCATAGTTGCAAAGAATTGGAAATTAAAGGGGTGCCCATCAATTGGAGAATGGCTAAACAAGTTGTGGTATATGCATGTGATGGAGTATTATTGTGGTATAAGAAATGAGGAGGAGACGGTTTTCATATTTACCTGGAGAGGCTTATACAAACTGATGTTGAGTGAGAAGAGTAGAACCAGGAGAAATTTGTATACAATCACAAACACAACATATGTGTGATGACCAACTATGACAGACTGGACTCTTCTCAGCAATGCAGTGATATAAGTCAATCCCAAAAGACTCATGAAGGAGAGAGATGTCTACATCCAGAGAAAGAACTAGAAAGAACTGTGCTTGAATCCTGATGGAAGAAATGTAATTGATCTTTTTCTTTTCATTATTATGTTTTATTTCTTCTTTACCATTTTTCATCCCATCTAGTACAATACGCCTTTGTAACTTTACTAATGTGTATTGTGAACGTATTTGCAGATCCTATACTGGACTGTATGCCGTCGTGGGGTGTGGGGGGAGGGAGGGAAGGGAAATTTGAAACTCAAGGAACTATGGAATTTAATCTTGTAAACTAAAAATAAACAAATAAATTTAAAAAAGAGATCAGCAAAGAGATTGCAGAAATTAATCTTGAGGCTCATACACTATGACCAGGTGTAGTGCTGGTTCAGTATTAGGAAAACTATCAGCATAATTGACCTTATCAATGACAAAACTAACAGAAGTCATATAATTATCTCAATAAATGAATAAAAATGTCTGAAAAATACAGCATTCCTATTAAAAACACTAGAGAGCATAGGAATAAATGGAATTTTCATTTAAATGATAAGTAGCATCTTACTAAAACTATCAGCAGTGGGAATAAGCTAGAAGTTTCCCATTAAGACCAGGAGTGAAACAAGGATACTCATTATCACCACTGTTGTTCAATATTGTTTCAGGAATATTGGCTTTAGCAATAAGAGAAGAGAAAGAAATTGAAGGAATTAGAATAGGGCATGAAGAAACAAACCCTATCAGTCTTTGCAGATGATATGATGGTATAATTAGAGAATAGTAGAGAACGAACTAAAAAAAATACTTGAAATAATTAACAATTTTAGCAAAGTTGCAAGATTTAATACAAAACTACATAAATCATCAGCATTTCTATATATTAAAAACAAAGCCCAGCAGCAAGAGATAGAGAAATTCCATTTAAAATAACTGTATACAATATAAAATATTTGGGACTCTACTTGCCAAGATAAACCCAGGAACTATATGAACATAATTATAAAACACTTTTCACACAAATAAAGTCAGATATAAACAACTAGAAAAATATCAATTGCTCATGAATAACCCAAGCTAATATAAGAAAATGACAATTCTACCTAAATTAATTTATTTGTTCATTACCATATCAATCAAACTATCAAAAATTATTTTAAAGAGATAGAAAAAAATAAAAGCAAAATTCATCTGGAAGAAGAAATGGTCAAGAATATCCTGGGAGTTTTCTTGTTGGGATCTTTTTCAGGAGGTGATCTGTGGATTCTTTCAACCTCTAGTTTGCCCTCTGGATCTAAAACATCAGGGCAATTTTCCTTGAGAATTTCTTGAAGGGTGATTTCTAGGTTCTTTCTTTGATCATGGCTTTCAGGTAGTCTAATAATTTTTAAATTGTCTCTCCTTGATCTATTTTCCAGGTCAGTGGTTTTTCCCATGAGATATTTCACATTGCCTTCTAATCTTTCATTTGTTTGGATCTGCTTAACAGCATCTTGATTTCTCATAAAGTCATTAGCTTCCATTTGCTCCAGTCTAACTCTGAAGGAATGAATCTCCTCAGTGAACTTTTGAGATTCTTTTCCCATCTGGCAAATTCGACTTTTTAAGGCATTCTTCTCCTCATTACCCTTTTGGGCCTCCTTTGCCATTTGAGTTAGTCTATTTTTTAAGGTGTTGTTTTCCTCAGTCAGGCTATTGACCCTCATTTCATACTTTTCCTGCATCCTTCTCATTTCTCTTTCCAATTTTTCCTCCACTTCTCCTATTTGATTTTTAAAGTCCTTCTTAAGGTCCTCTATGGCCTGCAACCCGCTCATGTTTTCCCCTGGGGCTTTTGGAGCAGGACTTCTGGCCTCACAGTCCTTTTCCTGCTCTATGCCCCCAAAATAGGAGTCTAGGGTTGCATTTTTCTGTTTCCTTTGCCTTGGCATGTTGCCACTTAATTGCTTGACTTTTGGGCTTGTTGCCACACTATGGCTTTTTGCTGCCAGATAGAGGAATTTTCATCCCGAATGTGTGTGTGGGGCAACTTCCGTTTCTGGCAAGCTGTAAACCCACCCACGACTTCCACCCCATGTCACAATCCAGATCCAGGGAGGTTAAAGCAAGAGCGATTACCCCCCAAGACTGATCGCTGGATCTCCCTACAGTTCGCAGGCCAGGAGCTGGAGCTGCCTCTGAAAACTACAAAATGTCGTGTCTCCTCAGCGGCTTCTAGCCCCCAGGGGAGGAAGCCGACGCATTCCCCAAATACTGGTCCCAAAGTCCATAGGACACTAACCTCTTACTTTGTCCTAGGCATGTCTATGTTGATAATTCTGGAATCGCCACAGCTGCTGGTGTTCTGGGGTCTCTCCAGCCGGCTGCTGGCCCTGCTTCCCTGGGGCTAAAACCTTGGCTCACTGGGACCTGGGCTCTGCTCGGCTTGGCTCCCCACACTCTGTGTGCTGCGTGCTGCCGGCTCCCAGACCGCTTCGTTGGTCCTTCCTGCAGGGCTGCTGCACTGTCCTCAGTGGGAGGTTAGCTTCTCTGTGTCGTTCTGTGGGTGCTGGGGCTCCAGAAGTTGATCAGAGTCCCCTTGTACATAGTTTGGGGGGAATCTGGGGGCAGGGTGGCTTGGATGAGCTGTTTCTACTTCGCCATCTTGACTCCGCCCTCCTGGTCAAGAATATCAAGGGAAGGGCAGAGGGTAAGTTGGAAGTACCCACTTTCGAAGAGGGACAGGATCAAAGTAGGGAATGGACCAGGTGGGGGGTGGGATGAGTGGGAGGGAAATATAAGCAGTCTTTTACAATATATCTACTATGGTAATGTTTTGCATAGCTATACATGTACAACACATACTGAATTGCTTATCTTCCCAGAGGGAGTGGGTGACAAGGGAGGAAGGGAATGGATTTGAAATTCTTAGATTTAAAATTAAATGTTTCAAATATATATAAATACTATTATTGATACTATTTTGCATGTAATTGGGAGATACGATGTGCAGGCATTGGGGCACAGAGATTCACCTTGCCCCAGCGGTAAAGTTGAAGGGGGTATGGGAGAAGAAATGGGAGAGAGCAGATTGGATGAGGCGATATCTTGTGGGACTGCTATTCTGGGGTGATGGGTAGGGGAAAAATGGGGAGAAAATTGTTACTCAAAATCTGACGGAAATGAATGATGTAAACCAGAAGTTAATAAAGCATTTGTTTAATAAAAATTTAAGCAAAATTAAAAGTAAAAAAAAATTTTTTAAAAGAATTTCAAGGGAATTAATGAATAAATGCAAAGGAAGGTGGACTAACTGTACCAGACCTAAAACTATATTTTAAAGAAGCAATCATCAAAACTATTTGGTACTGACTACGAAAGAGTAGTGGATCAGTGGAATACGTTAAGTACATAAGACACAGTATTCAATAACTATATTAATCTACTACTTGGTAAATACAAAGACTCCAGCTTCTGGGATAAGAACCCACTTTTTAACAAAAAACTGCTAGGAAAACTAGAAAATAGTATGGCAGAAACTAGGCATAGACCAACATCTCATACCATATACCATGATAAGATCAAAATGGGTACATGATTTAGATGTAAAGGGTGATAACATAAACAAATTAGGAGAACAAGGAATCATTTACCTGTCAGATGTATGGAGAATAGAAGAGTTTATGACCAAACAAGAGACAGAGAACATTATGAAATGCGAAATAGATAATTTTTGATTACATTAAATTTAAAAGGTTTTACACAAACAAAACCAATCCAACCAAGATTAGAAGGAAAGCAGAAAGCTGGGAAATAAATTTTACAGTTAGTACTTCTGATAAAGGCTTCATTTCTTTTTTTTTAATTAATTTATTAGTTTAGTTTCAGTTAACACGATTCAATTCCATAGTTCCTTGATTTTCAAATTTCCTTTACTTCCCTCCCCCACCACCACCCCCACAACAACATATAGTCCAGTATAGGATCTGCAAATAAATTCATATTAGACATTATTCCAATTACAAAGGAGTATTGTACTAGGTGGGATGGAAAATCATAAAGAAGAAATAAAACCAACCAATGAAAAGAGAAAGTTCAATCAGTTTGCTTCCATCAGGATTCAAGCTCAGTTCTTTCTAGTTCTTTCTCTGGATGTCGCATTTCTCTCTTTCATGAGTCTTTTGGGATTGACTTATGTCACTGCATGGCTGAGAAGAGTCCAGTCTGTCATAGTTGGTCATCACACATATGTTGAGTCTGTGATTGTATACAAATTTCTCCTGGTTCTAGTCTTCTCAGTCAGCATCAGTTTGTATAAGAAAGGCTTCATTTCTTAAATATATGGAGAACTGAGTCAAATTTATAAGAATACAAGTCATTCCCCAATTGATAAATTGTCAAAGGATGTGAACAGGCAATTTTCAGGTGATTAGAGAAATACACATCAAAACAACTCTGATGTACCACTTCACACCTATCATATTGGATAATATGATAAAACAGGAAAATGGTAAATGTTGGAGAAGATATAGGAAAATTGGAAAACGAATTCATTATTGGTGGAGTTGTGAACTGATCCAGCCATTCTGGAGAGCACTTTGCATCTATGCGCAAAGGGCTACAAAACCTTGCATGCCCTTTGATCCAGCACTGCAACTACTAGGTCTGTATCCCAAAGAGATGATAAAAATGGGAAAAGGACCTACATGTACAAAAAAATCTTTATAGGAATTTTTTGTGGTAGCCAAGAATTGGAAATTGAGGGAATGTCCATCAATTGAGGAATGGCTGTGTTATATGGATGTAATGAAATGTTATTACAGGTAATCAAACAAATGGTGATTAAAACGATGAACATGCAGACTTCAGAAAAACCTGGAAAGATTTATGTGAACTGATGCCAAGTGAGGTGAGTAAAACCAGGAGAACATTGTACACAGTAATAGCAACATTGTGTGATGACCAACTTTGATAGACATAACTTTTTGCAGCAATGCAAGGATCTAAAACAATTCCAAAAGACTCCTGATGGAAAGTGCTATTCACATCCAGAGAAAGAACTATGGAGTCTGAATGCAGAGCAAAGCATACTATTTTCACTTGTTTTTGTTTTTCTCTTTCTCATGTTTTTCCCTTTTGTTCTGATTCTTCTTTCACAGCTTATCTAATGTGGAAATATGTTGAACATGATTGTACATGTATAACCTATATCAGATAGTTTGCTGCCTTATAGAGAGGTGAGGGAAAGGATAGAGGGAGAAAAAATTGGAACTCAAAATCTTATAAAAATGAATGTTGAAAACTATCTTTACATGTACTTAGAAAAAATAAAATACTATTAAATGGGAAAAAGTATAAAAAAACTTAAATGGCAAGATTGTCATTAATTGTCATTAATCTTTAATGACACGATGTCATTAGTTGGATCCCATGCTCCTAAGGCCCCCACTCTCAGCATGTTGCAGTATATATACCCCATGGCCTTCCTGAACCAGATCCAACAGACTAGCTGACACTTCTCAATTCTGCCAGCCCTGGCTTTCTGGAAGGCAGGATGTCTATTTTCAAAGGGAGTGGTAATGTCTCTGTTAGTGGTAGTGTAGTTCTTATTGTCTAAAACCACTAAATCTGGTTTTAAGGCTTCTCCCAGGCCTAGAACTGTTGGATTTACCCAAATCTCAGGTTTTTTCTGGCACTTTGATAGCTTTTACAAGTCTATTTAAAATAGCATCTTGCCATTGGTAACAGCCCCACTCAGTTGAGGACCACAGTGGCAGAAGGACACATGGGCATTTGATACCCCACATGGGCAACACTACTTGTCTCCAGAGCCAACTCTCCTGGTCCCATTCAATGGAACACAACACAGTCTGGCTCTGTGAATGAATCACCAGTCTTCAAATCGGGTGAAAGGTCCTTGTTGGGGCCTCAGCCATTGATGTGATGGAATATCCTTTCCTTTGATCAAGTGTGCTGTTTAAAATATTATATGAACACATATTTTAAATTCACCTCCTATTCCTCCATTACACTCTGATCCATCCTCCCCTCAACTACCAGTGATCTTCCTAAAGAACAGGTCTGATTATGTTACCTTCCCCACCTTGATAAACGCCAGTGGCTCCTATTACATCCAGGATCAAACAGAAAATCTTCTGTTTGTCTTTTTTTTTTAAAGCAATTGGGGTTAAGTAACTTGCTCAGGGTTACATGGCTAGTCATTATTTATGCGTGGGTGCTCATTTTCTGAGGCCGGATCTGATCTTGGGTCATCCCAACTCCAAGGCCGGCACTCTTACTCACTGCGCCACCTAGCCGCCCCTTTAGGGCAATTGGGGTTAAGTAACTTGCCCAAGGTTACACGGCTAGGTTTTTGTTTGTGTGGATTAAGTGTCTGAGGCCAGCTCCGAACTCAGGTCCTTCTGAGTCCAGGGCCGGCACTCTATTCACTGCGCCACCTAGCCGCCCCCTGTTTGTCTTTTAAAGCCCTTCCTTACTGGCCCCTTCCTACCTTTCTTGTCTTCTTATAATTGACACCCCTCCAAATATTCTACCCATAGAAAACTCCATCTCATGACTCTATGCATTTTGCCTTTTCTGGGGCTCATCCCCCATTGGTTCTCCACTCCACCTTCTGGCTTCCCTGCCTTCCTTCAAGTCTCCACCAAAATTCTACCATCCAAGAGAAGGTTTTTGCTAATCAGTCCTCCCTAATCTTAGCTCCTTCCCTCTAAGACTTCCCCAAACTGATCCCGGATATAGCTTGTTTATACATAATTCTTTGCATATTGTCTTCTCCATTAGCATATCCCTATTGCTTAGCACAGATAACTTGCTGAATGAAGTTTATAGACATATGCTTGTATATGTATATACACACATACATATATAAATACATACATAAATGCATACATGCATATATGTGTGTATACCATATATATAATTTGATTTTTCTACATATCTTTATGTATATTTCTATATACCAAATATGCAGTCAGGTACATGTTCTGTTGGACTCCCTAAATATGGCTTACTTTTTAAGAGAAATGTTTCTCAAGATGATAGAAGAAAGAGCCCATTTTTTGGTTGCTAAGGCTGGTACACTTAAAATAATAATTGCTCATTTCTAAAGTGCCTGAAGTTTTACAAAATGCTTTCCTCACTTATAGAAAGAGGAAAGTATGGTTCAGAGAATTAAAGTGACCTGCTTTGGGGTCACACAGCTAGTAAATGAGTCTGAGCCAGGTCTGGGCCCAAGTCCAAGGCTATTTCCAACTCACCACACTGCCTCTCAATAATAATGTTGGCCTTTGGATTACTTGTACATATTTATTTTACAAAATTTGCTTTTAGCACAGAAAACTTTGTGAGGCAGGTAGCATAAATATTCTTTTTCTCATTTCACAGGTGAGTAAACCAAGGCACAAAGTGGTAAAATGACTGAGCTTAAGGTTTTTTATTCAGAGTCATAAAGGTATGAGTTCAAGTCCCATATCTTCCAGGGGTGGCCAACCTGTGGCCTCAAGGTGGCTCACCCCTGTTAGCCATACTGGCTGTGAGACCCTAGGTAAGTCATTTAACCTTGAGTGCCCTATGATGGTCCTCTAAGACCAGAAACTGCAGAGTAAGGGGCTGATCTGCCCTGGAAGAGGGAGTTTTCTCCTCTGGGAGTTCTTTACACCAGGACTGCCAAACACATTGCCCCATCTAACCAAGAATAAAATATAATTGTGAAAGATTTAACAAAATAAATAAAAATACAATAGAACACAGATAATATTACATTTTAAAAGTAAGTCAGTATTCTATTGCCAGGGATCCTTCTGTAGGGATTAGTGAGTGGTCCCAGCTTCTATTGGAGTCTGACACCACTGTCCTACACTGATGAAAACATTGGCCATAGTTTGTGGTTTGATTTTGGAAGTGCCTAGTATGCAGTGAGAAAATGTGCAATCAGGGCTTTGACTACTTCTCCAGATCTCCTGACAACCAGTAGAAGACATAAGCATCTGAATGGACTGTGCCTCAGTTTCTCTAGGAGTACTAGAAAAGGCCCACCTTCAGGAAGGAAGTTCTGCTGCCTCACAAAAGCCTTCTCAGGCACCTGTTTGCCCTCAGGACAGAGAACTGGGAGCATCCCCAAGAGAAAGGGGGGGAGGGAAAAAATTCCTGGTTAGGAGACTGGCACTTGAGCGTGTGACCTTGGGCAAGTCACTGCCTTGCTTTGTACCTCAGGGTCCTCCTCTAGAACTTATGAGGTAAGGGTTTAGACTTGATGGTTTAAGGTCCAATTAGGATTTTATCACAGTACTCTTCAAGATGAAACAGTCAAGACCAAAAGAATTACTCTCTAATGGCAAGATTTCAGTCTGGTGGGGGACATTTGGGAATGGTACCTGTCCCATCCCAACACAAAAAAAATCTCCTGACTCTCTGCCCTGTACATAGTACCCACTGGTCCCATGATTCTTGAACAATAGTCAGCCATATATTCTGCCTGTATTTCTGGCTTCATTTAAGAGCATGTAAACAACTAGTCTTTTCAAAATACGTCCTCCCTTCGGCAAGAGGTTGGGACTAAAGCCATGAATTCTGACATTTGTCCATATTTCTGAAGGTGAGGTGGCTGCTTCCCGACCCCAAGGCTGTGTGGGTCAGTTTTGTCCACCCACTCAGAGGCAGAAAAGTGTTCTATGATCTCAAAAAGCCCAGGCAAGTCGATGAGAACTTCTGCTAAAGAGCCAGTGACCAGCCTGGGGCCAGAACAGAGACCTTTGCCAAAACCGAGATAGACGGGGAAAATTTGGTTTTAAACACAAACAGCGTATTTTCTTATCTGCTTGCTTTCAGCATAGCTGAATTCAAGCCATAGAGAAACAGAAAAGCCGGGCAGTTCAGATGGGGCCAGAAAACAAGACTCAAAGGAATGCCAGCAGCGAGGATGGCAGAGACTATTCCAGACAGCCGGCAGTGTCTGGATATAGACAGTAGAGAGACAAGTGATGTGGGCCCCCAATTCTCTGCTTAAACTGTTTTGAGTTTTATGAGCAAGAATGGACCCAAGGACAAAATATTTACAATATTAGTGCTGAAAGAGACCCTAGAACCTACATATAAGAGTTGGAAGGGTTCTTAGATCATAGAATTAATACTGGAGCTAGGGATCCAGTAGAAGACATAAATGTCCGAATGGACTGTGCCTCAGTTTCTCTAGGAGACTGGAGTAGGCCCACCTTCAGGAAGGAAGTTGGCAATTCTGCTGCATCACAAAAACCTTCTCAGGCACCTGTTTGCCCTCAGGACATAGAACTGGGAAGATCCCCAAGAGAAATCCCCATTAGTACACAAATCGTGGAATTTTAGAGCTAAAGCAAACTTTAAAATATAGGACACAGATGTCAAAGCTGAAAGGAATCTTGGAACATACAAGATCAAATCTGAGAGCTTAAATGATCCTCAGAACTTAAAAAACCATTTAGAACCTAGAACCCAGAATATTAAAGCTGAAAAGCCCATGCCCTAATTTTACAGGGGAGGAAAGTGAATCCTATAGAGGGGAAGGCACTTCCCCTCAGTCACATAGGAACTTTGTGTCTTTTGATGCTGGGAAGAGAAACCAGGAGTCTTGGACTCAAGCCAATACACTTTCCACCACACCATAATGCCCCTTCCTAAGTGAAACATGACTGAAAGCAAAAGCATATAAATTAAAGTTCTGCTTGAGTCTCCACAATTTAAAAGGCAATTGAGAATTTATTTTCAAGGTACCTCAAACAAGATGAATACAAAAGAATGAATATGATGGAGCTTTCAAAAAAAGCAAAGACCACTAAAAAGACATCATCATCTCCTGACTTAGGTTCCTGCTCTCTCATCTCTATAAAAATCTTCATGAAAATGGTGTATGTGTATGTAAAGTCTATTGACCAAAAAAATGAAAAGGAAATGGACAGGCTTTCATAAACACTTTTTGATAACAAAAAAAACCATCTTCAGAGTTGCACAACCCTGAGAGGTTTAGAGATTATAAAACTCTGATGTGGGGACTATTTATTGATTTTTTAAAAGCATTTAACTCAGTAGAACAAAATATAGCCTTGAAAACTCTCCTAAAGTATCTCCAACAAAAACATTAACATCATCCAGAATTCCATGAGAGATGCAACTATAGAGAAAACTTGGTTCAATAATCTTCTGTGCCCTGACATCAAAGGAACTATATGAAAGGTAGATAGACTTCCAGCAATGTCAGGAGACATGGCATTCACAGAAGCCAAAAGAAAAGATTGACTAGGTTCTTCAAGTGTTCCTATATACAAAGGGCATTTTGTTGGGCCCTAGAAAGCTATAGAAACAGGCAACAAGGCAACAAGAAAAATCCACAGCAACAAGAAAAGAAGAAAAGAAAATGAGGTTGACCATCCACATCTGAAAAATAAAGTGGATGGGAAACATGCAACATGTAGTTGGATATTGAGTCAGTCCATCAGTGAAGATGGATGCAGGTGGGCAAAGAGTTAGGCTTGAAGTTGAGCAGAAAGAGATCAGACTAGATCCCGTTTGGGATTTTGAAGTGTTATTGATGATACCAAAGATCTCAGAAGGAAGAAAATTCAGTTTAAAACCTCAAGTACAAGCAAAGAAAGAAACATAGAAGACAATAAAAAAGAAAAGAAGATGACCAACAAAATATCTAAATGAGACGGAACATCTTTGAATAAATATTAGAAGATAAAGGAAACTGAACCAATACCTGATGAGAAAGAGGACCTTGTGTTTACCCAAGAAAGTATGGAAGCAGAGCAAAATGCTGCTCAATGGTTCAAGAGAAATATAAGACTTGTGAAAGCAGAATCTATGGCCTGCACAACTGAAATAACTGGTATAATAGAAAATCAAGAGAAGCAAAAGCAGAAACAACTGATTAGGAATACCAATATGTGGATACAAAGGACAATCTGGAAGAAGAAAAAGCAAAAATAAATAATGTTAGTATACATAATTTCAACACAAGCAAAACATGTGGATCTTGAGGACAAGATGAGTACAAACAACATAAGGATCACAAGTCTCCCAGAACAACATGACAAGTCAAAAAGCATGACCACAATAATACAAGAACTAATAGAAGAAAACTACTCAGAACTTCTGAACCCTGAAATCAAAATGCAAATAGAAAGAAAAAAACTATGCTACAAACTCCAAATCAATTCACTGGTGAGAAGGGAAACGTTCATGGAGAGAGAAAGATATTCTATAAAGAAAGATGAGGAACTTAACACTGGGTATAATCTGCAGGGTTTAAGTGTTCAGAGACACCACTGCCCCTGAGAAATGGTACCCCCAAGGACAGTATCCCACCTCAGAAGAAGGAGAATCAGAGGTTCTCAGGGAAACCAACATCTAGAAGGGCATGAGCACATTTATAAACAGAGGAGATGCTTTTAAAAACATAAATACAAAGTTTACCTAAATCCAGATAAAGACCTTAAATAATCCAGTCTCAGAAAAGGAAGTGGAACTAACTGTAAAGGAATAACCAAAGGAGAAAACTCCTGGTCCTGATGAATTTACAGAACACCTTTTTCAAACTTTTAAAGGACAGTTATTACCAATGCTACACAAATTCTTCTCAAAAACTGAAAAATAAAGTACTCTACCAGATTCCTTTTATGGGGCAAATATAGTTCTAACACCTACTCCAGGGAAGGATAAACCAAAGAAGTATAGGCCAATATCATTAAAGAATTTCAATTAAAAAACTTTCAGTAATATCCTGTCAAAGAGATAATAGATAATAGAGATAATAGCAATTCATCAAAGAAACAAATTATTAGGATCAAGTTGGATTTATACTAGGAATAGAAGAATGGTTCAACATTAGGAAAACAATCAACATAATGACATTGAACATTAAAGACAAAAAAAAATCTCAAACTAAATAATTATCTCAATAAATGTGGGGAAAGTTTTTGGCCTCTAAACAGATTCTGGAGTGACAGAACCTACAAAAATATGGAATGAAATACTTTTTCCAGCTTAAGATAATTTAGAAGGACTTCAGGAAAGGTCTGTCTCACTGGGTAAAAGGGGAGCACAGCTGGTATCTGGGCAAGCCAGCAGGAGGCTCTTAGCCACAACACAGATCAGTAACGGAGGCCCTTTGGTCTTGGCTCAGCAGGCCAGTGGCACAGCAGACCAGCTGTGAAGCCTCCAGCCTTAGCTCAGAAGGCAATTGCCAGCCCCAGAACTGAGGCAACAATAGGCAAAACTAAGCTGGACAACTCTAGTACAGTAAGCCAGCCTCTAGCACTTGAGACCCTGCACATAAAGCCAGTGACCAGGCCCTGGATCCCAGTACAAGAAGTTTGGGACAGTGCCACCTGTGCCCAAGGAGCAGAGCTCAACTTTAAAAGCCACAAGATAGGAAACAAGTTGCAAGAAACAAAAAAGGACATTGACCATAGAAAGCTATGTGGTGACAGGGAAAATCAAAACAAAGTCAGAAGAGGACAATATTGTCAAAATGCCTACATGTGAAACCTCAGCAAAGAATATGAATTGGTTTCAAACCCAAAAAGCCTTCTTGGAAGAAATCAAAAAGGGTATTAAAAGTCAAATAAGAGAGGTAGAAGAAAAATTGGGAAAAGAAATGAGAGGTATGCAAGAGACAGTCAACAACTTGGAAAATAAAGTATAAAAACTGACTGAAGAAAATAATTCCTTAAAAATTAGAATCCAGTAAGTGGGAGCTAATGAGACATGAAGAATCAGTCAAGCAAAATCAAAAGAATAAAAAATAGAAGAAAATTAAAAATATCTCATTGGAAAAACAACTGACCTGGAAAACAGATCCAGGAGAGACAATTTAAGAATTACTGGATGACCTGAAAACCATGATCAAAAAAAGAGACTGGATAGAATCTTTCAAGAAATTATCAAGGAAAACTACCCTGATATCCTAGAACCAGAGGGTAAAATAAACATCAAAAGAATCTACTGATCATCTCTTAAAAGAAATTCCAAAATGAAAACTCCAAGAAATATTGTATCCAAATTTCAGAATTCTTAGGTCAAGGAGAAAATACTGCAAGCAGCCAGAAATAACTCAACTATCAGGGAGCCACAGTCAGGATTACACAGGATTTAGTAGCTTCTACATTAAAGAATCAGAGGGCTTGAAATATGATATTCCAAAAGGCAAAGGAGCTGAGATTACAACCAATAATCAACTACCCAGAAAAACCGAGCATAATCTTTCAGGGGAAAAGATGAATATTCAATGAAATAGGAGACTTTCAAACTTTCCTGATGAAAAGACCAGAGATGAAGAGAAAATTCAATCTTCAGATACAGGAAATGGAAAAAAAAACATGTTATTCAGTAAGGTTAAACTGTTTACATCCCTACATGGGAAGAAGATACTTGTAATTCTTGAGACCTGTATCTCTATTGGGGCAGTTGAAGGAGTATACATAGACAGAGGGTAGAGATATAAGTTGACTTAGATGTGATAATATAAAAAATTAAGGGGTGAAAAAGGATTGTACTGGGAGAAGAGAAAAAGGGGGGAGACAGAATAGGGTAAATGACATCACTTGAAGAGGGGCAAAAGATCTATTTTATGGTAATGGGGGAAAAGGAGGGGATGAGCACTGTTTGAATCTTACTCACATTGGATTCTGCTCAAAGAGGGAAGAACATGCACACTCAGTTGTGTATAGAAATCTATCTTACTCTATAGAGAAGTAGGAGGAGAAAGTGGAAAGAAAAGGGAGGGAGCCAACAGAAGGGAGGACAGATTGAGGAAGTCTGTGATCAGAAGCAAAACACTGGGGAGGAGGGAAAGGGTGAAATGAGAGAGAAAAGTATGAACGAAGAGGGAGGCAGAATACAATGGAGAGAAATATAGTTAGTAATTATAACTGTGAATGTGGATGGGATGAACTTTCCCATAAGACAGGAGATAGCAAAGTGGATTAAAAACCAGAATCCTACATTATGTTGTTTACAAGAAACACATTTGAAGCAGAGAGATATACAGAGTAATCTATTATACTTTAGCTGAAGTAAAAAAAAAAAAAAAAAGCAGGGCTAGCATTCCAGATCTCAGACAAAGCAAAAGCAAAAATATATCTGATTAAAAGAGGTAAGGAAGGAAACTACATCTTGCTTTTAAAAAATGCCAGATAGATAAGTTATATCTATACTAAACATATATGCGCCAAGTGGTATAGCATCCAAATTCTTAGAGAAGAACTTAAGTGAGTTACCATTAGAAACAGATAGCAAAACTATACTAGTTGGGGACCTCAACATTCCCCTCTCAGAACTAGATAAATCTAACCACAAAATAAATAAGAAAGAAGTTAAGGGGGTGAATAGGATTTTACAAAAGTTCCATATGATAGACCTCTGAAGAAAACTGAATGGGGATAGAAAAGAATATACCTTTTTCTCAGGCAACTACAGAAAAATTGACTATGTATTAGAGCACAAAAACCTCGCAATCAAATGCAGAAAACCAGAAATATTAAATGCATCCTTTTTAGATCATGATGCAATAAAAACTATGTGTAATAAAGGGCCATGGAAAGGCAGACTAAAAATTAATTAGAAACAAAATATTATCCTAAAGAATGAGTAGGCCAGACAACAAATCATAGAAATGTTCAGTAATTTCATCAAAGAGAATGACAACAATGAGACAACATGCCAAAACTTATGTGATATTACCAAAGCAGTTCTTAGGGGAAATTTTATATCTCTAAATGCTTACATGAATAAAATAGAGAAAGAGGAGATCAATGAATTTGACATACAACTAAAAAAAGCTAGAAAAATAACAAATTAAAAATGACCAATTAAATACCAAATTAGAAATTCTGAAAATTAAAAGAAAGATTAATAAAACTGAAAGTAGGAAAATTATTGAACTAATAAATAAAACTAAATGTTGGTTTTATGAAAAAAATAAAATAAACTTCTGGTTATTTTGATTTAAAAAGAATAAAAACAAATTTGTATCAAAAATGACAAGGGTGAACTCACCACCAATGAACAGGAAATTGAAGCAATAATTAGGAGCTATTTTGCCAATATTAATGCCAATAAATCTGACCAAGTGAGATGGATGAATATCTAGAAAAATATTAATTACCCAGATTAACAGAAGAAGAAATAAAATACTTAACCCCATTTCAGAAAAAGAAATTGAAGAAGTCATCAATGAATTCCCTAAGAAAAAACCTCCAAGGTCAGATGGATTTACAAGGGAATTCTACCAAACACTATCTTATAAAAATGAATGTTGAAAATTATCTGTACAAGTAATTGGAAAAATAAAATACCACTAAGTGGAATAAAATAAAATCCTACCTTCTGCAAAAAAAGAATAGCTCATTTGTGTTGGATACAGTTTTCTCTCACCACTCTCTTTTTTGCAAAGTAAGGAGCAGAATACAAAGAAAGGGAAATAAAAGAGAATAGTATGGAAAGAAATGCACAACTAGTGAATGTGAATGGAATGACATCACTAATAAAATGAAAACTGGTGGAAGAATAGGTTAAAAATCAGAATCAACCAACATGTTATTTACAAGAAACAGACTTCAGACATAAAGATTAACACAATCAAGATAAGGGATTAGAGAAAAATGTATTACCCTTCAACTGAAAGCAAAAAAATCAGGGGTGGCAATCATCTCAGAAAAAAAAAAACAACAGAGAAAATAGACCTAATTAAAAGAAACAAACAAGGAGGTTATATTATGCTTAAAAGTGCCACCAAGACAATGAATTAATATCAATAATAACATATGCACTGAATGACAGTGTCTAAATATTTCAAAGAAAATTTAAACAACCTAAAAGGAGAAATAGATAGCTGGGAACCTCAATGTACCCTCTTTCAAATTAGACAAATCTAATTTTATAATAAGAAGTTATGTACCTAAATAGAATTTTGAAAAAGTTTGTTTTGATAAACCCCTGGTAATTACTGAATAACAGAAGAAATAATTGTGTGTGTGTGTGTGTGTGTGTGTGTGTGTGTAGTTATCTTTGCAAAAAAAATGATCATGTATTAAGGTATTAAAAAACCCAAAATAAATGCAAAAAATAGAAATAGTAAATCCATCCTTTGCTAATCACAATGTGATAAAAAATTATACTCAATACTTTGCCTTTAAACCAAAAGTTTAAAATTAATTAGAAAACCATATATGATGTCACATTCTTGTAATCCTTACTATTGGAGGAGGCTTAGACTAGTGGATCAATTGAGGTCTGGAAATCTGAACTGAAGTAGGTTAGCTTGATTAGGTGTCCGCTCTAAATCTGGCATCAATATAGTGTACCCTTCAGGAGTCCAAATGCTCCCCTGACAATCTGTAGAAGGACTGGGCCTGTGAGTGCCTGCCGTACTTCTAACCTGAGCATGATCAAAAGATCATGTCTCCAAAAAAAAGTAATTGGAGACGATATAACTTAATCCTAAAGAATTGGTGGGTTATAGAAAAAATAACAGAAAAAATATATAATTTTATCAAAGATAATGACAATAATGAGGTAACATACCAAAATTTGGGCACTATAGACAAAGTAGTACTTAGAGAGATCTCTAAACTATTACATTAAAGAGAGAAAAAATAGATCTAGTAAAACTAGAAAACCAACAACTTAAAAATATCAATTAAATGCCACAACAGAAATTCTGAAAATCTGTGATTAAAAAAATTGGAAGCCAAAACCAATCCCATGGAATTAATAAATAAAATTAGGAGATAGGTTGATTTGTAAAAGTAAATAGGAAAGACAAACTACCAGTATCAAAAACGAAAAAGTATAATTCATAACAAATGAAGAAAAATAAAGGAAATTATTAGAAATTGTTTTGCCAATAAAACTGCCAAGCTAAATGAAATAGATGAATATTTAGAAAAATAAAAACATTCTCAGCTTAATAGAAGAAGAAACAAAGAATTTAAATAATGCACTCTCAGAGAATGAAGTTTAATAGACCATGCATGAACTCCTAAATTAAGACAAAGAAAAAAACCAGGACCTGATTAATTTACTAGCAAATTCTATAAAAGCTTCAAAGAATGGGGCGGAGCCAAGATGGCGGAGTAGAAACAGCACTTCCAAGGTGCTCTGCTCCACACAACTTGCAAACAATGTAAAAGGGGCATCTAAAAGACTTCTGGAGCCCCAGCACCCACAGAACAACACAGAGAAGCTAACCTCCTGCTGAGGACAGCCCAGCAGCCCTGCAGGGAGCAGGCAGCACAGCGTGCTGGGAACCAACAGCGAAGCGCTCTGGGAGCTGAGCCAAGGCCCGAGTGAGCTGAGGTTTTAGCCCTAGGGCGGCTGGGCCAGCAGCCAGCTGGGGGGACCCCAGAACACCAGCAGCTGTGGCGATTCCAGAATTATCAGCACAGATATGCCTAGGACAAAGTGAGAGGTTAATGCCCTATGGACTTTGGGACCAGTATTTGGGGAACAAGTCTGTTTCCTCCCCTGGGGGGAAAAGCTGCTGAAGAAACACGGCACAGAAGCCATTTTACAGCATCAGTGGCGGCTCTAGCTCCTGGTCTGCGAACTGTAGGGAGATCCAGCAATCAGTCTGGGGGTTAATCACTCTTGCTTTAAACTGCCTGGATCTGGATTGTGGTCTGGGGGGGAAGCTTGGGGTGGGTATCCAATCTGCCAGAGCGGGTGGAAGCTTTACAGAGGCCACCCAACTGGTGGAAGTTGTGAAGACCCCACCTTTGGAACGGAAGCTCTCCTGTCTGGTGCCAGAGTCCTACTGTGGCAACAAGCCCAAAAATCAAGTAATTAAGTGGCAACATGCCCAGGCAAAAGAAACAAAATAAACAGAAAAATTCAACATTGGACTCCTATTTTAGGGGCCAAGAGGATCAAAGCATGGAGGAGGACTGTGAGGTCAGAACTCCTGCACCAAAAGCCTCAAATGAAAATACAAGCTGGCTACAGGCCATAGAGGAACTTAAGAATCAGATAAGATAAGTGGGGGAAAAATTGGGAAGAGAAATGAGAAGGATGCAGGAAAAGTATGAAATGACAGTCAACATTCTGACTGAGGAAAATAACACCTTAAAAATAGACTAACTCAAATGGCAAAAGAGGCCCAAAAGGGCAATGAGGAGAAGAATGCCTTAAAAAGCCAAATTTGCCAGATGGAAAAAGAATCTCTAAAGCTCACTGAGGAGATTCATTCCCTCAGAGTTAGACTGGAGCAAATGGAAGCTAGTGACTTTATGAGAAATCAAGATGCTGTTAAACAGATCCAAACAAATGAAAGAATAGAAGGCAATGTGAAATATCTCATGGGAAAAACCACTGACCTGGAAAATAGATCCAGGAGAGATAATTTTAAAATTATTGGACTACATGAAAGCCATGATCAAAGAAAGAACCTAGAAATCATCCTTAAAAAATTCTCGAGGAAAATTGCCCTGATGTGTTAGACCCAGAGGGGGAAATAGAGGTTGAAAGAATTCACCGATCGCCTCCTGAAAAAGATCCCAAAAAGAAAACTCCTAGGAATATTATAGCCAGGTTCCAGAATCCCCAGATCAAGGAGAAAATACTACAAGCAGCCAGGAAGAAACAATTCCAATATTGTGGAAACACAATCAGAATAGCCCAGGACCTGGCAGCTTCTACACTGAGGGATTGAAGGGCATGGAATATGATATTCCAGAGGGCAAAAGAGCTGAGATTGAAGCCAAGGGTCACCTACCCAGCAAAACTGAGTATCTTGTTTCAGGGGAAAATATGGTCATTCAGTGGAATAGAGGACATTCAAGCATTCTTGAGGAAAAAAACAGAGCTGAATAGAAAATTTGACATTCAGACACAAGAAGCAAGAGATGCTTGAGAAGGTAATCAAGGAAAAGAAATCAAAAGGAACTTATCAAAGTTGAACTATTTACATTCCTACATGGAAGAACAATAACTGTGTCTGATGAAACCTTTCTCATTATGAAAATAATTGAAGAAGGGTATATGGGCATATGTTTACAGGTATACATGGATAGAGGGCACAGGTTGAATTTGATGGGAAGGGATGATTCTTAAGGGGTGAAGTCAAGAGGTGAGAGAGGAAAGCGGCAAGAGGAGATGGGGAGAGACAGGGTAGGGTAAACTATCTAATGTAGAAGAGGCAAGGGGAAGTAGTTGCAGGGGAGGGGAAGAACAGGAAGGCAAAAAGGCAAAACCATATTCCCATTGAAGTTGGCTCAAGGAGAGAATCACATACATACTAAATGGGATATCTCACCCTGCAGGAGAGTAGGGGAAAGGGGGATGAGAGGGGGGAGCATGGAGGGGAGGGCATTCTGGCAGGAGGGAGGTTGGAAGTACCCACTATCTAAGAGGGACAGGATCAAAGTAAGGAATGGACCAGGTGGGAGGTGAGATGAGTGGGAGGGAAATATAAGCAGTCTTTTACAATATATCTACTATGGTAATGTTTTGCATAGCTATACATGTACAACACATACTGAATTGCTTATCTTCTCAGAGGAAGTGGGTGACAAGGGAGGAAGGGAATGGATCTGAAAATCGAAGTTTTAAAATTAAATGTTTCATAAGATGTCCAGGCAGTGGGGCTCAGAGATTCACCTTGCCCTAATGGCAAAGTCGAAGGGGGTATGGGAGAAGATATGGGAGAGAGCAGATTGAATGAGGGGATATCTAGTGGGACTGCTATTCTGGGGTGGTGGGTAGGGAAAAAGTGGGGGAAAATTGTAACTCAAAATTTGGTGGAAATGAATTATGTAAACCAGAAGTTAATAAAGCATTTGTTTAATTAATAAAAAAAAGCTTCAAAGGACAATTAATTCAAATATGACATAAGGTATTTGCAAAAATAGTATGAGATAGGATCTTATCAAATATGGTCTTGATCCTTAAATTAGGGAGTGCCACATCAGAAAAAGAAAACTATAGACCTATATCCCAAATGAATAGTGATGCAAAATTTTTTCATAATAACAGTGTTTATAATATATTAATAACTTAACAATAACTTTTCAAATTGTGACATACTTGCATAGCATAATACAAAAGATATGATAAAAATGTGTTTGTTATGAAGAAAGGCAATAATCTCAGACTTTCTGTATAGCATTCAGAGTAGATAACACGATACATTCTTTTTTTTTTTCCAGAGGGGAAGTCAAGGCAACTGGGATTAAGTGATTTGCCCAAGATCACACCGATAGTTAAGTGTCAAGTGTCTGAGACCAGATTTGAACTCATATCCTCCTGATTCCAGGGCTGGTGCTCTATTCACTGTGCCACCTAGCTGCCACAACAGTGATGCAAAATTTTTAAACAAAATACTAACAAAGATGCTACAGCAACCTATCACAGAGTTTATGCATTGTGAACAGGCTGGATTTATATCACAAATACAAGGTTGATTCAATTAAGCTATAAAATAATAGACCATACTACATAAACAACAAGAGGAGCAAATATCACATGATTATATCAATAAATGCAGAAAAAGCTTTTGACAAAATATAATGCCTATTTCTATTTTTAAAAACATGGAAATAAAAGGACTTTTCCTTAATATGGCAAATGATATCTATCTAAAACTAAGAGCCAGCATTAAATATAATGAGGGTAAACTTAGATGCTTTTCCAATAACATCAGTGGCAAAGCAAGGACGTCCATTTTCATCACTATTATTTTGTTTAGAGCTAGAAATACCAGTTATAGCAATAAAACAACAAAAAACATAAGGGAATAAGCATAAACAAAGAGGAAACAAAATTATTACCTTTTTCAGATGACACGATCATTTACTTAGAGTAGTACCCCAGAGTCTAATAAACAAAATGAAAAATATCTTCAGCAAAGTTGCGGAATATAAAATAAATCTACATAAACCATCGATATTTCTGTTTATTAGCAACAAAACTAGCAAGAGGAGGTAGAAAGAGAAATTTCTTTTAAAATAACCATAGAATGTATAAAATACTTGGGAATCTCCCTAGTAAGAAACATATAGGAAATACAAGAGTATTGCAAAACCTTCTCTAACAAAAATAAATAATTGTATATCTAAGTAACTGGAGAAATATGAATTGCTTATGAAAGGTCTGAACTATTGTAATAAAAATGACAATACTATCTTGTTCAGTGTCATACTAATATAATAGATCACTAACCAATCTAACCAGTGGATCACTTTATTGAGCTGGAAAAAGAATAATAATAAAATTCATCAAAGTGTCAGCAAACTACTGTTCATGAATCAAATTTGGGCCTCCAACTCTTTTTGTGCAATCCATGAGCTAAAAATTACTTTCACATTTTTAAATAAAGTTTAGGTATGTGGATACTTTAAGATTTATTTATCCAGCCCTAATCTATCTCCTGACATCCAGTCTCATACCTCCAACTACTTATTGAACATCTCACACTAGACGTCTTTTAGTCATCTTAAGCTAAACGTGTTAAAAACTGAATTCATCTTTCCCCCGAAATACTCCCTCCCCCTTCTGACTTCCTGGTTGCTGTAGAAGGCACTACCATCCACCAAGTCAGTCAGTCTCCCAACCTAGGTATCATCTTTGGCTTCTCATTCTCATTCCCATATCTGATCTGCCGCCACATCCTACCCTTTCTGGCTTTGTATCTTATATATATTTACCCTTCTCTCCTCTAACACCACCACCACCCTAATGCAGGCAGACCCTCATCGCCTCAAGCCTGGACCATAGTCTACAAGTGGGTCTCCTTACCTCAAGGCTTTTCCCACTCCAGTGTACCTTCTACTTAACTGTTGAAAGACAGTCTCTGTTCTCAAGGAGCTCACAGTATAAGGGGGTAACAGCATGCTACCAAGCTCAAATTAGATATATATAGACAGGATAAACTGGAGATCAGGAAGGGATTCTTGTAGAAGGTGGAATTTTAGTTGGTACTTCAGGGAAGCCCGAAGGTGAAGATTGGGGGGAAAGAGTTCCAGGTGTGGGTGAGAGCCCGGGAAAACGCTCAGAGTGAGGAGATGGAGTTTCACATTTGACGAATAGTATGAAGGCCAGTGTCACTGGATCCCAGGGAAAGAGGGTGTAAGGTATAAGAAGATTGGAAAGGTAGGAAGGGGTCAAGTTATTGAGAACTTTAGTGGCCAAAGAGAGGATTTTATATTTGCTCCCGGAGGCAACAAAGAACCACTGGAGTTGATTGAATGGGGGTGACATAGTCAGACCTATGCTTTAGAAAGATCAATTCAACTGACTTTAAGATCTGTGGCTAGTGTAAGAATGCCATAAATCTAAAAGTCAGAAATGTAGAATGAAATAGAAATGTTTAGACCTAGCCAATGTGGGGATTGGTTTTGTTTGACTGAGCATATTTGAGATAAAAGTTTGTTTTTTTCCCAACAGGGGAGAGAAAGAAAGTGAAAAGGATTTAATCCCTTTCCATCTACACACACACACACACACACACACACACACACACACACACACACACAAACACACACACACACACACACACACACACAAACATACACACCCCAAAATGAGGAGACTACTGAGGGAGGTAAGTCCAGAAGGAATCCCAGGCAAGATGGACAGCTTAGAAAACCACATATCAAAACGGAAGGTCAGCTCCACACAACAGAGATTCACAGTTTTATGTCCAATCGTGTCCTTTTGTTCTACCATGTATCTAGAAATGGTTCTTTTGTTTGGTGTTTGTTAGGCTCAGAATAAAAATGAAATAAAGTTGAAAATTCATATGGAAAGGCATGAATGAACAAGAAGAAGACAGGATAAAAAAGTGTGTGCATGGATTGTAATCTATACCAGTGGGAGGATAGGCAAAATCGTGGCACCATTAAAACACCAAAGAAAATTGGCACCTGTCAAATTGGGACAGTGGATAGAGCACTGGGCCTGGAGTCAGGAAGACTCCTCTTCCTGAGGTCTAATCTGGCTTCAGATGCTTAGTAGCAGTGTGACACTGGGCAAGTCACTGAACCCTGTTTGCCTCAGTTTCCTCAGCTGTCAAATGAACTGGAGAAGGAAATGGCAAACCAATATAGTATCTTTGCCAAGAAAACTCCAAATGAGGTCACAAAGTGTTGTACACGATTGAAAAAACTGAATAACAGCAGCATGAAAAAGATTAGGAATTATATAAGGATCGGAGCCTAAGGAATAAAGGACTGGCTATATAATCCCAAGCAAATCACTCTACCTCTCAGTGGCCTAGGCAAATTGCTAAGGTTATAAGTTATATCAAAGTGGTTGAAGGGTATCCATAAAGGATCACTCCACATTGGGAGTTCCCAACACTGATGAAGTCACAGTACAGGACTAAAATAAAAAAATAAATGAGGGAATAGATATGATAGATAAACAGACAAGATAGATGAACAGGTGGATAGATAGGTAGGTAGGTAGGGAGAGAGAGAGAGAGAGAGAGAGAGAGAGAGAGAGAGAGAGAGAGAGAGAAATGGAAAATACAGGTAACTGAATGAGCCAATCAATATTTGCAAGCTGTGAGAGGTCTCTCCTGTGAGTTTCTACAAGAAATGGAGAATATCTCCCTTCTATGCTCTTTTAAAATATATCTCTACAGGTGAGTGCCAAGTTGGTACCACAGCACAGAAAGGAGGGGAATGGCCAAGAGGGCAGACAAAGTGGTGTGGTATAGCAAGGCAGCTGAGTTGGAAGTCAAGGCACCTGGGTTCAAGACCTGATTCTGTTACACTGCAGATTTGGGGCAAGTCCCTTCTGACACTTAAACTTCCTGGGCTTTGGTTTCTTCAGTTGTAAAATGAAGGAGTTGGTTAGATGGCTTCTGATGCCCCTTCTATTTCACAATCTTGTCTGGACTTTCTCTTCTGTAAAGGGAAGTGATTGGAATAGGTCGTCTCCGAGGTCCCTCCCAGCTCTGACATTAGGACTCTGGTTCTGGAAAGAAAAACTGAGGTCACCAGGTGATGAGGGGGGTAGGGAAGAACCACAGAGGAAGAAAAGGAGACAAAAAGGAAGGCTTGAGGACTCTGAGCCAAACCGTCACAGCTGGAACCAGTCTTGCTTCTTGAACCCTAGTAGTCTGAATAGAATCTATAGCCAAAACTGCCAATACTGCCCTCCCTACTCTGCAATCCCCCTATGGAACTGATTAATAGTTGGCATTGTGGCTCTCGTCTTCAGAAAAGATTTTTGGCAAGCAAAATGTGAACTGGAGATCTCCCATTCCAGGCTGTATGATTCTATAACCTGTTAAGTATTCGATTTCACACACCCAACACCAACCCTTTCCCTTCCATCCCTTTCCTCCTCCTCCTCCTCCTCCTCCTCCTCCTCCTCCTCCTCGACCCTTCAATGTAGGATGAACTTGGCTGGGTTGGAGTAGAGTTGAGTATCAGACTGGTTCAGAAACATTTGGTGTTTGTTACAACATTCTGCCCCCAAGCAGTTCTTTTGCCTTAATTTTTTAAACTCTGTGTGATTTAAGGGAAATTCAAACCATGTGTTTCTGATTCATTTATACGTAACTCATCAAAATATTTAGAAAGAGCTTTCTGCTGCCCCAAATGCTGCTTCTGCTGCTTTTTTTTTTAAATATAAGCCCTCTATGTCATCCTTTTCTGTTCTTAAAAATAGAACAGTCTGCCTTGGGCCAAAGGTAAACACAGTCGAGGACCCTCTCCATGGCGGCTGAGCTGGAGGGCCAGCCCTCGGCTCAAATATACTTGGCTGCTTGTGTTAGGTTCTGAACCGTCAGCAAGGAGACTGAGCATAGCAAAGGGCTATATTTAGCCAAATGACCTCAGTCCTGGTCAACTCGGCCCCCAACACATCCCCTCCTTGCCCAGAGCTGGGATTCAAAACCCCTGAATTTCCCTGCAGCTCACTAGGGCAAATGCTCAGCCCCTGGCCGAACTAGGGGATGATGGACTTCTATTGTAGTTGAAAGAATGAACTTGCATGGAGTTTGCTCCCTTCAGTGAGGCAGACACCCAGTATTCTACACAACTGGTATCAAATTCAAATGGAAACAGAAGCCACTAAAATTACACATAAGGATCCCTGCCAACTGCAGATTGACTCAAAAAATCACATATTAACATAATGTATATTTTATTGAATTTGTTTTTATTTTGTTAAATATTTCCCAGTTACAGGCCTGCTGCATATTTGACAACTCTGTTCTACACCCTCCTATCTGGGGGATTGTTGTCCTCATCTTTCCATAAGCCTAACATAGACATAATGCCCAACATACTACACCTTCATTTGTTGTTGTTGTTGTTGTTGTTGTTGTTGTTGCTGCTGCTGCTGTTGTTGTTGTTGTTGTTGTTGTTGTTGTTGTTGTTGTTGTTGTTGTTGTTTTAAAGGAATTTCTGGCAAAGAAGAATGTTCAACCTTGGAGAAGTCATGGGTTTTCCATCCCAGGGGCTCTTAAGATCAGTAGAGATTCTCTGGTTGGGATGGTTTTGGTGTAGTAGGGAGAAGAGGCAAACTTTCATAGGTTTTCCAGCCCAAAGAGTCTATAACCTCGCAGACACATGGGCATTGGAATGACTAGGGAGAGAGACAGACAGACAGACAGAAACAGAGAAAGAGGGGGAGAGGCAGAGAGACAAGGAGAAGAAAGTTGATTTGTAAAGAACCAATCAGGGGGTTTCGGGGGCATTTCAGAAAAAGCTGGATTCCTACCATACTGTGTAAGTGACCCTTTCAAAATACAGGCTTGTGGACACCCAAAACAAACAAAGAAGAGATCAGGGCAACTTCTCCATTTGTATAACACTCCAAGGTCTACAAAGTGCTTTTTGTACACTATGTTATCTGAGGCAAACAACAGCCCTGTGAGGGCCCTCAGGGATCCCTGTTGCTTTGGCCAGCAAAAAAGGAGCAAGAGACAAACAACAATCCCATGGTCTCCCTACGATGATGAGGAAAAGAAGATTCCTCTAAGGGAAGTGATTTGCTGAAAGTCACACAGTCCATATATGATCAAAATGGGATTCCAACCCAGATCTGTTACTTCCCAATCCAATGTTCTGTTCACTTCACCTCTGTAGATGCCTTTCCGCCCTAGGAGGCTGACTCTGGGAGCAAATCAGTGTAAAGATATGAGAGTTTTTTTTTTTTTTTAAAGCAATTGGGGTTAAGTAACTTGTTTACATTATCATTATTTATGCGTGGGTGCTCATTTTCTGAGGCCGGATCTGATCTCGGGTCATCCAAACTCCGAGGCCGGCGCTCTTACTCACTGCGCCACCTAGTCGCCCCTTTAGGGCAATTGGGGTTAAGTAACTTGCCCAAGGTTACACGGCTAGGTTTTTGTTTGTGCGGATTAAGTGTCGGAGGCCGGCTCCGAACTCATGACTTTCTGATTCCAGGGCCGGCGCTCTATTCACTGCGCCACCTAGCCGCCCCAAGATATGAGAGTTTTGTACACATTTTACTCTCCAACCACATCTGTGGGAAGATGAAAAGGTTGGAGGTCAGTCAGTCTCAGGGCCACAGGACTAGAGAGCAGATCAGAGAGATGATTTAAGCCCCTAAAACTTCTTAAAGTCCATAACAGTGTTTTCAAAATGAGCATGACCAGTGAAGGATGGGGATGGGCTGGGGAGAGGCAAAGGCCCTTGGAAGCACAGGACATTTCCTCTCCCTACCCAACCTAGCAGAGCAGAAAACTGGGACCTTCTCAAAGAGTAGTCCTTGCAGAAAAGCAGAGTAAGTAGCCACTTATGCTTCTTGAGCTCACAGATGTTTAACCTACCACAATTTAAAAATTATTCCTTTAGTTTATAACTTTGTCTTCTATCATTAACCTGGTCCCTTCCTACCTTTTCAGTTCTCTTCATGGGTGGGGAACCTGTGGCCTCGAGGTCACATGTGGCCCACTAGGTCCTCAAGAGCAGCCCTTGGACTGAATCCAAACTTCACAGAACAAATTTCCTCTAGGTCCTCAAGGGCAGCCCTTGGACTGAATCCCAACTTCACAGAACAAATTCCCTCTAGGTCCTCAAGGGCAACCCTTTGACTAAATCCAAACTTCACAGAAAAAATCCCCTTAATAAAAGGATTTGGTCTGTGAAGTTTGGATTCAGTCAAAGAGCTGCACTTGAAGACCCAGGGGGCCACATTGGCCTTGGAGCCACATTGGTCTTGAGGCCACAGGTTCCCCTTCCCTGTGCACCTTTTCCAAGATCTGTTTAAAAATGCTTAAAAAGGCCAAGGTTTCCCAATGAATCCTGGGCCATTCCCAGTCATGCTGACCTATGTCCTGCCACTGAACGCTGATGACCCTGGAGGAGAGAGAGGCAGGTGACTTTTCACAGCTCTGTCTCACTTTAATCCAAGTCACTTGCAAGTCAAGACATCACCCTCCTGATGTCATTGGTCCTCTTCAAGAAAGAAGGATGAACAGCAAACAAAACACCTTACTCCCAGCCATGTTCTTCACAACCCAGTCAAACTTGCCACCTGGAGACTTCATTTCCAAACTCAGAATTTCTCTGGCTGTCCCCTCCTCCCCAGATTCCTGGACTTCTTTCCCTTCTCATCTCTGCTTCTGGAATTCCTGGTTTCCTTCATGTTTCAGTTAAAATCCCACCTTCAAGAAGAAGGTCGCACCTAAAATTCCACCTTCTACCTGATTCCTCCTCAATAGGACCTCCTTCCCTCTGTTGATAATCCCCAGTTTATCCTCTCTCTCTTGTTTGTACATGGTTGTTTTCATGTTGTCTCCCCCTTTAGACATGGATTTCCCTGAGAACAGGGACTGTCTTTTGCCTTTCTTTGTACCCCCAGTGCTTAGCAATTGCTGGCATTTAAGAACTACTTGTTAACTGACTTCTATTAAAATGGGTACAGAAGCTTTTGTGATAGCAAAGAACTAGAAACAAAGTAGTTGCCAATAGTTTGGAGAATCGTTCAACAAATTGTGGTACATAAATGCAACAGAATACTAGTGTACAAAAGAAATTACAAAGATGAAAGTTTCAGAGAGGCATAGGAAGACATATATAATAATCTGATGCAGAGTGAAATCAGCAGAACCAGGAAAATGATCTACAAAATGAAAATGACAGTGTTGATGGAAAGTGCAAGAAAAAACAAACAAATCAAATGCTACACTAGTAGGCAGAATTTAAGCTCAAGTCTTCATGACTAGAAGTCCTCATGCTTACCTAGCTGCCTATGGATGCGTAATATTGAACATACTGACAAAAATATACATGGCTCCCACTCATCCACCCAAGCTAGTTCACCATCCAACTACCACCACTTTCCCCATCTGGAGCTGAAAGGTCATCCTCCATACCTGGGCCTTCCAGAATCCCAGTGCCAGTCTCGAGGGAAGCTAATCTCGTGGAATTCTAGGAGTGACTGGGATCCAACCCAGCTGACTGGTAACTGCATATGTGTAAACTTGCCCGAGTAGCCCACTATGTGTTGGCCCTAGACACCAGACCATGCCACAGTTTCACATCCCATTCATCCACACAATCTAGTCATCCTGCCATCTGCCTACATTCTCCATTTCACCTTTTCTCCCCCGTTTCTGCTCCCTAAGAACAAAACTCATCCTGTTCACCAATGTGTGTTGTCTCCTTTACTTGAATGCAAACCCCTTGAGGCCAGGGACTACATATTTTTTAAAATATTAATTTCCTCAGTGCTTAGCACATAGTAAATGCTTGAAAAATACTGGTCGTTCATCCATAGTTGATGAGCTGACATTTTGCTGCCGTTTTTATTTTTCCATTGTGACAAGGTGGCTCTGATTCAGGAGAGGAAATGTAGCAGAAATGAAGACAGAGGGAAGACAAAAGAAAGATTTCTGTAAAAATAAGGGGGGTTGAGATATAAAAACAAAATAAATATGGCCCACCTTATACAAGGGCTAGCTTTCAAAAGCTCATTTCTCTCTAATGATGATACCAAGGGGGCCAGAGAGCTCAGAATGGAGAAGCTTTGGGCCCCAAAGGCTAGTTTTGCCTACTGTCCAACACTGGCTCCACCAGTGCTAAAAATGGAGCTAGGGATAGGCTTTTCTTTCTGTCTTCCCCCTCCCCCATTCCACCTCCCTCTTGGATCTGACACAAATTGGGTTGGCGCTTGGAAAGGAGGAGGGAGCGGGGTAAGGATATTCTTAGCTAGGGCTCAATGTAATGAGAGAAACTGATGTCAGTGCTGTGAGAGTGGCTCACTCTTCACCAGGGAAGTGGGTTAATAGACCACACTGTGCCTCGTCTCCAGAAGAGCTTTCTTAAGGGAAAAAAATGTGAACTAAAGATTTCTCCATTCAGCCTAGTCATTTTATGACATCAGTTTTGATGAGGGAAACAGCATAGTATCATGGAAAGAGAACTGAATGGGGAGCCAGAAACCCTGAATTTGAATCCCAGCTTGGACACTTACAAAACCTGTACATTAGGCACACTGCACAACCTCTCTAGGTCTTAGTTTCCCATATCTAAAATAGAGAATTGGACCAACTGGCCTCTGAAGGTCCTTACAGTTTGATATATAGGATGCCACTACCCTTCTTGAGCATACCAATCTCTTACTATGTGCTAGGTAAACTCAGCAAAGAACTGGAGATATAGAGGAAAAGAAAAATGGTCCCTACTTCTATTAAAGAGTTTACATTTTTATGGGACAGAATCTGTGTGTGTGTGTGTGTGTGTGTGTGTGTGTGTGTGTGTGTGCATACATGTATTTGGTAGATGGAAGGTAATCTTTGAGGAGAAGACCCTAGCATTTGGGAGACCGCATATAGGCTGCAGGTAGAGATTAAACCCGCTACCTTCTGAAGTCCCTTCCAACAGGTTCTGTGATTCTGAAGTTGATCTTCATCCCCATGAGGATCTGCCCCTCCTGACCCTTTCCCATCCTGGTGCTGCCTTCACTTTGGCAGACAACATATCTTAAAATTCTCTCAAACCTAGGTGACCCCAACCTTCCCCACCAGCAAATTTTGCTGAACGAATGAATTAATCCTCTTTCTCCATTCAGTTCCTGTGTAGCCCAGTGCTGCAGAAGCAAATCATGAAACCTCATTGGGTTTTGTCCATTATAAATTCATGTTATCTAACCTCACATGGGCCGTCATTAATGGTTGTCAATGTTTTTTATCAAAGAATGTTAGAACTGAATGAGACTTACGTTATTTACTTCAACTCTCCATTTTATAGATGAGGAAACTGAGTTGCCTAAGGTCACAAAGCTAATTAAGAGACGGAGCCAGCCCTCAGATCACATCTTCTGACTCCAAATTCATTTTTCCTACTACATCATGGTGCAATAGAGAAGTGAAGTGCTCGACAATTCTCCTGACACTCATGCCCTGCCACTGGCCCTTTTCCCTAGGCAAATCACTGGGCTAAATTTGCTTCTTTATTAATTCAGAAAATAGCAGCTCACATTTATAAAGCATTTAATGGACATTTCACTGGATCCTCACAGTCATCCACATTCGTCTTATTTGATCTTCACAGCCACCAAGCGAGGTAGCAAGCATCTTGTCTCCCTTGCAGGATTGTCATCCGTGTTCTGTCCCCCAGGTGTGTGGGGGATATATATACCTTACAGCTCGATATACTCAGCCTCTTCAGCTCCCAATGCTCTACTTTCTTCTCTATTCAAAAGACTCCCAAATATACATTTCCAATCCTTATCTGAACTCTAATCTCATGCCTCCAACTTCCTGCTTGACATCTCCATCTTAAGGTTCCATAGGAATCACAACATTCACCTAGTTGTTCACCTCAGATACACATTCGTATGTATGTGTGTGCATATGCATTAATGCACCTATTTTTCCTCAGCCCCTCCAGCATTCATCATTTTCTTCTTCTGTCCTTATTGCCACTCTAATGTGTGTGAGATGGAATCTCAAAGTTGCTTTAATTTCTATTTCTCTATTAGTATTTTGGAGCTTTATTTCACATGATCGACAGCTTAGATTTCTTCCTTTGAAAATTACCTTTTTGTATCCTTTGGCCATTTATTTATCGGGAAACAACATTGGGAAACTCTTGTTCTTACAAATTTGAATCTGTTCCTTATATATTTTGAATATATCAGAGAAATTTGCCGGAAAGATTTTTTTCTGTTACTTATTTTTCCCTTCTAATTTTAACTACATTATTTTTGCTTGTGCAAAACTTAATTTCTATGTAATCAGAATTGTGCGTTTTATCTTGTGCAACCTTCTCTCTTCCTTCTTTGATCATGAACTCTTCCTCTGTACATAGATCTGAAAGATAATTTTGTCCTTGTTCTGCTAATCTGCTTATGATCTAAATCACATATATATTTGGAGTTTATCTTGGTACGTAGTATGAGGTATGGTTCTGTGCCTAGCTTCTGCTAGACAGCTTACCAATTTTCCCACAGTTTTTGTCAAATAGTGGGTCTTACCCCAGTACATATGGTCTTTCTACCTTCAGTATTCCTAGATACATGTTCTCAGGTAACTTCTTAGTCTCTTATTCTATATTAAAAAGTACCTTTTAGTTTTGACATATAGTATTGGATAGTCTAAGATTCCTTCCAGATAAAATAGTCTACATTCAATGTTTTATGGTTTCTTCCAGCCCTGGCATTCCATCTTCTCTATTATCAAGGTCCCTCCCACTCTAACATTCTTTGTTATCTCTTGCAAGGTTCATTTTAACTTTGACATGTTCTAAGCTTCTTTCCAATCCTAACATTCTATGTTCTGTACCTTAACATTTTTTCCAGCTCCTACACACTGTCCAACCCTAACATTCCCTATTCTCTATTCTAAGGTTTTTTTTTTCAACTCACTCTACAATCTCTGTACTAATGTTACATCCTGCTCTTCACTTCTATATTGACATGTATCTTCTAGGATACTACATAACATGTTGAATATTCAAAGGTTCTTTCAATTTATGACATCTTTGTTCTAGCACTAACATTCTTCCCAGCTTTGATATTTGTTGTGTTCTTAGGTTCCTTCCTACTCTCACATTCTTGATTCCAAGTTCTAAGTTTATTGCCAAATTTAGCATTCTATATTTATACCCTATTTCTTTATATGTTGTGTTCTCTCTCTTCTCAAGGCCAATCATGCTCTAAGATTCTATGTAATTCATTTTAAGATGTGTACTAGCTCTGACAATCTGTGTTGTATGCTCTAAGGTTCTTTCTAGTTCTGCCATGTTTTCTTAGATTTTTTCCTGTGATAATGTGCTTTCTCTTAAGTTCTAAAGTCTTTCCCTAATCAATTATTGTCTGTGTTTATGTTCTCATGTTCTTTTCCACTCTGACTTCCTATGTTGAGTGGCCTTCTATCTACTATGGTTTGAGGTCCTTTTAATCTCTTAATTTCATGTTCTATCATCTAAGGCAAAGGAGTCAAACTCACAGCCTGCAAGCCACAAGCAACTGGAAAAATTCTTCTGAGGGCTGCCAAACCAGATAAAAATACCACTGGGCAATATTTAACCAAATAAATAAAAGCATAATATAACATAGATAATGTTAGTTTGTGGTGTTCTAAGTCAATATGAGGCTGCGGGGCTTTCTATTTGGGTTTGATAGCACTGATGTAAGATTCTTAAAGTTATCATACATCATGTTATATGGTCTAAGACCTTTCCGACTCTAACCTTTTACTTTCTGTTCTAAGATTCTTTCCTTTCCAGATAGTCTATGTTCTCTGGTCTAAGGTTCCTAATTGCTCTGACATTCTATGTTCAAAAATAACTTCCTGCTAGGCGATTCTCTCTTACAAGAGAGCTTGCAGCTCTGACAATTTTGGTTATCTTTTCTAAGGTTTTTTTCTAGCCCTAACATCCTCTGCTGCCTATTCTTAGGGCCGTTCTCACTCTGACATCCTGTTATGTATTGAGGTTCATTTCCAATCTGACATTCCATATCCTTTATTTGAAAGTCCTTTCTAATTTTTAAGATTCTATACTGTTTGGCGAAATGTCCTTTCAACTGTTACATTCTGCATTTCGTGTTCTAAACTGCTTTGTGAGTTCCAGTTTCCAGCATCAACATCCTCTATTCTATATTTTAAAACTTTCCAGCTCGAAGGCTCTTTCCAGATCTGATATACTATATACTTTCTGTTGAAAGGTTCTTTCCAGCTCCACCACTCTATATAGTCTAAGATCCTTTCCCACATTAACATTCTATGTTATCTTTTTTCTAAGGTCCCTTCCTACTCTCCTTTGTACATATCTTGTAGCTCTTAATTTATGTAACTGTTGCCTTGACCATGTCCCCAGCACTTAGCACAGTGCCTGACACACAGTAAATTGTTGTTGTTGCTGTTATTGTTAGAGATGATGTTGTTGGTCCTTGGTTTCCAAAGAGGACCGATGATATCACAGGTGATGTCTTGACTTGGTTGTGCATTGGATTTAAGTGAGGCAGAATTGCATTCTTCCATAGTCATAAAAGCCCAGTGGCAAGACACAAGTCAAGATGATTAGCAATGGCCCAGAATGCAGTGGATGACCTTGGCATCTTCATTGTATGACCAAGCTCTAAATGCTCCACAGCTCCTGATTCAGCCACCTAATAGCCATTGGAACATATTGTTCTCTTTGTATTCTTTATTTTTTGGAATGGCAATTGGGGTTAAGTGACTTGCCCAAGGTCACATGGCTAGTTAAGTGTTAAGTGTCTGAGGCCAGATTTGAACTCAGCTCCTCCTGACTCCAGGGCCAGTGCTCTATTAACCGCACCACCTAGCTACCCCTGGAACATATTGTTCTCATCCATCCACTCTGTAAGGGAAAGTCTTCACATGTTTGGGGTAGACATCCCTTTAAATCATCAGTGGATCTGAGGCCTGTTGGTCACCCTCAACCTGATTTAATCCATCTGCCAAGGAGGTTTACCAGAGTCTGGCTGCTCCACATGCTACATCTTTTTGGAGTAGGTGGGTGAAAGGTGGACACCAAAGGTGGATGGGATTGATTAATGATTGATCTGATTATCAAAACAGAGACATTTTAATGTGATTCCATTTTTCTATGTTATATGTATCCAAATTCTTTCCATCTCTAAAATAATTGGTTGCATATTTTAATGTACTTTCTAACTCTGAACTTTCTATGTTCTAAGGTTCTTTAGAGACCTAATGTCCTCCATTCTACATTTTGAGGCTCTTTCTAGATCAAATATCCTTTTTCTCTATTCTAAAGTCACTTTCAACTCTGACATTCTATGCCCTAAGGCCACTTCCTTCTCAACCATTATAAGTTAACAGGTACTTTCTAGTTCTGACAAATTATATTAAATATTTTGATGCTCTTTCCAGATTAAACATTCTGTGTTCTATTGTCTGTGGTTCTAGAAATCTCTGTCACTCTATGGTCTCTGTTTCTCTACTACTAGATTCTATATTACACTATAACATTCTATCCAGATCTGATATTCTATGTTCTTTTTTCCTAAGGTTGTTTCCAACTCTAACTTTTTATGTTATCTTTGGTTCAACCTACGTCTGGCATCCTATGTTGTATTTCTAAGCTTCTTTCCCAAATTAACATTCTATATTTCATGATTTACTGTCTCTGCCCATTCTGATATCTTATGTTTAATATTACAATGTGCTTTCCAGCTACAGCCTTCTATTTTCTTTATCCTAAGGTGCTTGTCATCCAGCATTCTATGTATTAAAATTCTTTCTACCTCTGACTTCCTATATTCTTCCATTTTTTCAAAACCTAACATTTTATGTTCAATGGTCCAAGGTTCTTTTCAGCGTGGAGACTCTATGCTCTGAGGTCTAGGGTTATTTATACTTCTGTCATTCTATTGCAACAGGAGACTGAACAGGAAGGACTCAGTACTGGGGGTACGGACCTTTGATGAGTGTGCTTCTGAGTGTGTTCTATGTTCTAAAGGTTCTTTACAGTCCTGGCATTCTATGTTCAAAAATTTATCCTTGCTCTGAAATTCTATACACTTAGGTCCATTTCCACTTTAACATTCCATCTTCTAGGTTCTGAGGTTCTTTCCCCTCTAACATTCTATATGTTATGTCCAAATGCTCTTTCAAGGGCCAAACTTTTATGTCTCTATCCTCTACATCTTTCAAGCCTTTACCTTCTATGTTCTTGTTTTATGGTTTTTCTCTATGTTCCATATTCTTTCCAGTTTTAACTTCCTATATTGCACATTATAAAGTTCCTTCCAAGGTGAACATTCTATCTATGTCATGTCTTCTAAAGTCCTTTCCCACTCTTAAATAGTCTGTTCTCTGTTACAAATTTCTTTCCACCTCTAACACTGTTATGTCTTCTTAGATCCTTTCCCGCTCGAAGGTTTCTCTTCTCAGTTCTGTTGGTATTCACCTCTTACATTTTTAACACCAGTGGGTGTCACTGTAGAGCATAGAGTTGGCAAACCAGTCCTTTCTTTTCCCTCCTTCCTGCCCGATGGGGCAGAGATGAATCTTCAAGACTCATAGCCGTAGGAGTCCTTTTCTCTCTTCAGAGTGTTCTCATGAAGCTCCTCTTAGTGGTAATTCTCTATTAGGCTCCCAAGACTGTGTCTTTCTAGCCTTTACAGCTGGTACTTCTGTCCTGAGGCTACTGCCATGCACATCTATCAGCAGGTGCTTCTTGGGTTGTTAGCCTCTGCAACCAGCTTCACGATACTAGCAACTCAAATTGCTGATGAGACTTCCAGTGGTTCTTCTGACCTTTTGAGGCTTGCAAGGTTATAATTTGTTCAATTCCCTCTCTGAATATGCAGTAGCGTAAGATCAGGGAAGAAAACCACAAAAGGAACAAAGGTGTAATGTGCTTATGGACACAGTGACCACGTGGGAGATAGCTGCCCTCCCTCTTCCCCGAAGCTTACTATAGTTCTCATATCACTTATCTGTGGGAAAGAATAAGAAAAGGGCCAGCGGAGGAAGCTCCTTTTGTAGGCACACACAGTTCTGGCTCAGCTACTTTTGAGTAATCAGGTCTTGGGATCTTCAACTAACCAGAATATACTCCACCACCACACAATACCAGCTTCTTACTCATGGCTGGAAGTAGGCTCGCCATTGTGTGATATCTGTATATCCTACCAGGAAGGGCAAATTCAAGCATACTTTTAAGGACTAGGTACTCATTGGCCAAGGCCTCCATTACACATTCAATGTTTTATATTCTTTATTTATGAAACTAACATTATGTATCCCATGTTTCAGGTCCCTTCCCACTCTAATATTCTATTTTCTGTGTTGCTAGATTCTTTCCAGTTCTTAAATTTTATGTTCTCTTTCCTGGGGTGTCTCTGAATTTACCATATGTGTATTAAAGCTCTTTTCAGTTCAGATTTTTTTTTTGTTTTAAGGATCTTTTGAGACCTTCATTTTATATTCTGTGGTCTAAAATTCTTTCCACCCCTAAAAGTCTAAGTGTTGTGTTCTAAGGATCTTTGCAGCCCTTTCAATCTGTGTTCTGTGGTCTCTAACCTCAGCCTTCTCTGATTGGTGAGTTCCTCCCAGAACCTTCATTGGAGAAAGGGCTCATGCCAGCCATACTCATTTCTAACCCAGCTCTGCTACTAGACTTTTACACCTTCACCTACTACCCATTATTGCTTTTGAACTCCCCAAATTTGAAGTGTCATCTTCCCCATTAAGCTCCTTGAAGGAAGGGACTGGTTCTTTTCTTGCATTTGTATTCCCAGTACTTAGCACAGTGCATGGCACATAGTAGGAGCTTAGTAAATGTTTATTGATTGATTTCCTGGCCTTAGGAAGTGCAATTATTCCTTCATCAAAATGTCCCCCATTAGGGGCGGCTAGGTGGCGCAGTGAATAGAGCGCCAGCCCTGGAGTCAGAAGGACCTGAGTTCGGATCCGGCCTCAGACATTTAACCCACACAAACAAAAACCTAGCCGTGTGACCTTGGGCAAGTTACTTAACCCCAATTGCCCTAAAGGGGCGGCTGGGTGGCGCAGTGAGTAAAAGCGCTGGCCTCGGAGTTGGGATGACCCGAGATCAAAATCCGGCCTCAGAAAATGAGCACCCACACATAAATAATGACTAGCCGTGTAACCTTGAGCAAGTTACTTAACCCCAATTGCTTAAAAAAAAATTTCCCCCATTCATCATGGGTCGGCATAAGAAATTAAAGGGGATTTTTTTAAAGTAAAAGTTTCTCTTTATTAGTTTGTTTACTTTTAGTTTACAAAATTCATTTCCACATCCCCTTGAGTTTCAAATTCTCCCCCTCCTTTCCTCTCCCCGCCCCCCCCCCCCCGCATGGCGGCAAGCAATCAAGTATAGGATCTGCAAATACTTTCACATTAGACATTAGTCAGGTTGTAAAGAAAGATTGTAATGGATGGAATGAGCAATGGGAAAGAGGAAACAAAACCAAACAAGAAAAAGAAAGAGAGCAGGTAGTTTGCTTCAATCTGCATTCAAACTCTCTTCTCTCTAGTTCTTTCTCTGAATGTAGACATCTCCTTCCATCATGAGTCTTTTGGAGTTGTCTTATAACCTTGCATTGCTGAGAAGATTCCAGTCTATCAAAGTTGGTCATCACACATACATTGTGTCTGTAATTGTGTACAGATTTCTCCTGGTTCTGCTCTGTTCACTCAGCATCAGTTTGTATAAGTCTCTCCAGGTAAATATAAAGTCCCTCTGCTCCTCATTTCTTATAGCAAAAAAGTATTCCATTAATTCACATACCACAACTTATTTAGCCATTTCCCAATTGATGGGCATCCCCTTAATTTCCAATTCTTTGCCACCACAAAAAGCAGCTATAAATATTTTTACATATGGGTCTTCCTCCCACTTCTATGATCTCTTTGGGATACAACCCTAGAAGTGTTATTACTGGGTCAAAGGGTATGCAACTATTTATAGCCCTTTGGGCATAGTTCCAGATTGCTCTCCAGAATGGTTGAATCAATTCACAACTCCACCAACAATGCATTAGTGTTCCAATTTTTCCACATCCTCTCCAGCATTTGTCATTTTCCTGTTTTGTCATCTTATCCACTGAGATATGGTATCTCAGAGTCATTTTGATTTTCATGTCTCTAATCACTAGTTATTTAGAGCACTTTTTCATATGCTTATAGATATCTTTAATTTCTTCCTCTGAAAACTGCCTGTTCATATCCTTTGACCATTTATCAATTGGAGAATGGCTTGTATTCTTATAGATTTGACTCAATTCTCTGTATATTTTAGAAATGAGGCCTTTATCAGACACTGGTTGTAAAAATTCTTTCCCAATTTCCCACTTCCCTCTTAATCTTGGTTACATTGGCTTTGTTTGTACAGAAATTTTTCAATTTAATGTAACCAAAATTGTCTATTTTGCATTTTATAATGCTCTCTAATTCTTGTTTGGTAATAAAGTCCTACTTTCTCCATAAATTTGACAGGTACACTATTCCTTGCTTTCCCAGATTGCTTACAGTATCAGCCTTTAGACTTAGATCATGCACCCATTTCAACTTGATTTTGGTATATGGTGTTAGATATTGGTCTATGCCCAGTTTCTGCCATACTACATTCCTGTTTTCCCAGCAGTTTTTGTCAAATAATGAGTTCTTATTCCAAAAACTTGGGTCTTTGGGTTTATCAAACAGTAAATTAGTATAGTCATTGCCTGCTGAGTCTCATGTACGCAGTCTATTCCATTGATCCACTACTCTATTCCTCAGCCAGTACCAAATATTTTTGATGACTGCTGCTTTATAATACAAATTAAAATCTGGTGTGGCTAGGCCACCTTCCATAGCATTTCTTTTCATTAGTTCCCTTAAAGGGGAATTTTTTAGGAGTTTGACAGAAGTCACAGACAACATGCAAAAGCCAGCAGACAACACAGAAAAAGTTTAAAAACTCAGAAATGCATAATATATATATATATATAGTATTGTATAATAGCAACATATTTTATCTTTTAATATCATAATAATCCAGACATCTCTGGTATGAAAAAAAATTATGTAGGATTTTCCAGATCTAAGGGGTGTCACACCCCTAACTCCTGCAATGTGGAAGGGATAACCATATTTAATACTTTATTCAATCTAATCTCTTCCATTCTATGTTCTATGTTCTGCTCTAATATTTTCTCTCCTAATTTCTCAGGTTGTTCCCATTTCTAAAAGTCTGTCTTCTAAGATACCAAGTTCTAGGTTTTAGTTACTTTCTACTCCTAGCCCTTTCTAACCTTTTACGTTTCCAGTTCTAATACTCTATGTGGTATGTTCTAATGTTCTTTCAAATTTGAGCCTCCTATACACTATGTTATTATTCTTTCTAGCTCCAACATTCTATGTTCTTTGTTCTTTGGTCCCTTCCCACGTTAACATTCTAACTTCTAAGTTCTGAGTTTGTTTCCACATCTAATGTTCCAGGATCTAGATTTTAAGGTTCTCTGCAGCCTTGACATTCATTTCTAGTCTAAGGCTCTTTCTAGCCCTCAGAGTTTAACTTCTATATTCTAAGGCATTTCCAGTCCTAAAGTTCTGTGTTCAGTGTTCTGAGGTTTTCGCTGACATCCTTTCTTGACCTTCTAGATTCTGAATTCGAATATACTTTCCAGTTCTCATATTCTCTGTTTTGAGTTCTGAGTTTCTTTCCAAGATCACATTCTAAATTTTCCGTTTTATGGATCTTCTCGGCTGCCATCCTATAATTTCTATTGAAAGGTTTTCTTTATATCTAACATGCTATGTTGTACATGCTGAGTTTCTCTCCAGTACTGACATTCAAGATTGCATGCACTTCGGCCCCTTCCCACTCTAATGTTCTGTTTTATAGTGTAAGTTTCTTTACAGTTCTAGCATTCAGTGTTCTGGATTTTAAGAGCCCTTCTCACTCTTATAGCCTATGTTCTAGGTTTTAAGGTTCTTCTCTTCTCTGACCTATTTTCTCTGTTCTAATGCCTTTCCATCTCTATTTTATACTTTAAGATTTTTTGAAGAATTTTAAATTCTGAGGGTTTTTTCCACCTCTGACATTCTATGGTCTATTTTACAAATGTTTTTCCAACCCTAACAGTCTACATGTTGTGTCCCAAGCTTTTGTCCAACCTTAACATTCTGTTCTTTGTTCTAAGGTTCTTTTACAAAACAGGTATTATGGGTGCTTTATTCTCATTATTGCCTGCTCAGATAGTCTATATGCTCTGTTCTAAGAATCTTTCCAAATCTGACTTTCTAAAATCTCTGCTCAAAGGTTCATTTTAAAAGCTCTAGCTTTCTGTGATGTATGCACTAAGATTCTTCTCCACGCTAATATTTTCTATTCTGCATTTTACAGTCCCTTCATATTTGCTAAAGAGCTGATCTGACCATGCTACCCCCTTATTCAATAAACTCCTATGTCTCCCTCAAAAATCAAATATCAAATCCTCTGATTATAATTTAAAGCCCTTTGTAACCTAGCAACTTCCTGCCTTTACAAGATTCTTACACCTTACTTCTCCTTCACATTCTGTGACTCAGTGACACTGGACTCCTTACTGTTCCTCAACCAAGACACTACATCTGCCAACTCCACATATTTTCACTGGTTGGCTCCCATGCCTGGAATTCTCTGCCTCCTAGCTTCCCTCACCCCCTTCAAGTACCAGCTAAAATCTTCCCTTTTACCAGAAGCCCTTCCTTCTCAATTCCCCTTAAGGCTAGTGTCTTCCCTCTGTGATTCTATCCAATGTATTTTCTCTATTGTTTGTACATAGGTCTTTGCACATCAGACTGCACACTCCTTGAAAGCAAGGATTGTTTTTTGTCTTTCTTTGCATCACCAATACTTAGCACAGTGCCTGGTACATAGTGGGAACTTAATAAATGCTTTTTGACTTGACTCTAATATTCTATGGGCTATGCTCTAAAGTTCTTTCCAACTCTCATATTTTATGTCATACTAAGGTTCTTGCTATTTCTTATAGTTTATGTTCTGGGCTCTTTTGACCCCTTCCACTCTAGTTAGATTTCTTTCCCAACCCTAACACTGTATATTGAATATTCTAAGGTTCTTTCCAACTGTGACATCCTATAATCTTTGTTGGTATGTGCTGTCTAGTTCTAATGTTCTCTGCTCTAGATTTATGGTCTAAGGTTCTATCCAAACCACTCTATACTCTCTCTTCTAATGTTACTTCCCATCCTTTCATACATGAATAGGTTCGGAGGTGTTTTCCAATTCTACCATTGTACCTTGTACGTTATAATATTTTATAATTCAGCTATAACATTGTATATTCTAAGGGCTAATAATCATTTTAGTTCTAAGATTCTATGTGCTAATATTCTTTCTCCTTTTGACATTCTATATTCTATCTTGTAAGGACGATTCCCACTCTATTATTTTGTGTTTTAAAAGACGTTCTAGTTCTTAGATTCTATGTTCTCTACTTCAAGGGACTTTTACAATTCTAACATCCTATAAATTTTAAATATATTTATTTAATATTTTGTTTTTCCCGAATTGCACAAAAAACTATTTTAACATTCATTTTTTTTATTTTGAGTTCCAAATTCTTATTAATTATTTTTAAAGGTTCATTCAAACCAAAGTTCTAGGTTCTAAGATTCCTTTCAGCTCTGACATTCTAAGTTCTCTGTTCTGAAGTTGCTTCCCATCTAATAATTTATGTTGTTTGTTCTATAGTACTTTTCTGCTTTGACATACTCTGACTTCTGTTCTAAGGTCTATCATACGTTCTATGGTAACTTCCTGCTCTCACATTTCTGGGCCACCACCACTCGTCTTGACCTGTGTCTTGCCACTGTACTACGATGACCCTGGAGGAGAGAGTGAGGCTAGTGACTTTGCACAGCCCTGCCTCACTTAAATCCAATTCACTCACAAGTTGAGGCATCATCCTCCTGATGTCATTGGTCCTCTTTGAGAACAAAGAACAAACAACAGCAGCTCTCACATCATATATTTTGAGATCCTTTCCAGCTCTGACCTTCTACGTTGTATTTTTAAGGTTATTTCTAGCTCTAACATTCAGTGTTGTATGTTGTGTGGTCTTTTCCTAATTCTCATGCTATATTCTATGTTCTAAGCTCGAACATTCTTTGTTTTACGTTTTAATGCTCTTTTTAGCACATACCTCCTCTGTTTTCTGTTCTAAGGTTCTTATCAACTCAGAAATTCTGTTTTTTGTTCTAAGGTTCTTTCATGTTCCAATAATCTATAATAAATATTCTAAGGTTCTTTCCAGTTCTTACATTCAACATTCTCTCTTCCAAAGTCTGTTTCCAATCTACAATTCTATGTAGTCCATTGTAAATGCAACCCAAGGTTCAAACCTGGTGCATTTGCATAAGATTCTAATCATTGGGAAGGATCATTCAACATCCTGTGCCTGCAGAAGTCATAACACAGTTGTTGGGAAGACTTGGGAGAAGAGGGACTTTTCTTCTTGCTCCTCTATTTGAGAGAGGATGCATGTGGTTCCAGACTCTTTTCAGGAAAAAAAAATCCACACAGAGATATTAAAAAAAGAACTTTGGAAGGCAGATATGTAGGAGAAACTCCCAGTTCCCCCACCCCTGGTCATGTCCTCAATTTCCAACATCTCTTGTTCTCTGGGTTTCTAAATGTAGCGGGTCTGAAGTCACATATGTCTTTTCTCAAAGAAGGAAGCAAGAAAAAAGTCCCTCTTCTCCAAGCATCTTTTAAGCATGTGCACAGCACTGATTAATCAATCTTCCCACGAATGAGAAGGCTTGAGCCCTGGGTTACATAAAAATTTTTAGAGCACTGATATCCAAGTTGACCGTCTATGTGCAACATTCTAAGATTCCTTCCAGTTCTAACACTATGCCAGGGGTGTGGAACCTGCAGCCTGGATGCCACATGTGGCCCTCTAGGTCCTTGGATATGGCCCTTTGACTGAATCCAAACTTCACAGAACAAATCCCCTTAAGGGATTTGTTCTATAAAACTTGTACTCTCCTTGCTTGCCATTGGAATGCTTGAGTTCACGAGTAGCTTATAGCAGACCCATAAGGTATGAACAAGTCTCCTCAGCTAATACCTCACTTTCAGTCATATTCCATTTCTTCCATGGCATTCAAGGACTTCTCACACCTAGTCTAATGCTATTGATTGATTCATTCCAGAGAATTGTTCTCACTTGGCTAAGGTAGCTACTCTAAGTGGGGGTATAGTAATCATTGGTTGGATCACTGGAGCTGTCTTGGTCTTGTTCAAACCTTTTACTGAATGATTCAAAAAGGAATTCACAGTAGTACCCCCTCCTCTTAAATTCTAATGTCTATCCCAATACTAACATTCTATGTTCTGTTTTCTAAAGTTCTTTCTAACTCTTCTTCTCTGTTTTTTTTTTAATCTAAGATATTTTCGGGCTCTTTTTCAAAAGGTAACCCTGTTCTGTTTGCTCTGTTCTAAGGTCCCTTTCAACTCTGACCATCTATGGTCTTTTCTCATTGCTCCTACTTTTTGACCCCTCGGCAGCATTTGACATTGGTAATCACCCTTTCCTACCTGGATTTTCATTCATGAACTCTCTCCTGGTTCTCCTCCTACCTTGCTGACCAATCCTTCTCAGTCTCCTTTACTGGATCATGGTCCATATAATCCTCCCTAACTGTTGACTGTTCCTCCAAAGTTCTGTTCTAGTCTCTCTTCTCTTCTCCCTCTACACTCTCCCTTACTAATATTATCACCTCCCATGAGTTTAACTCGAACAGGATGTCCCAGAGACACCTCAAACTTGTGATGATCAAAATGGAATGTATCATAGTTCCTTCCACCCAAAATCCTCCTATCAAAGTTCCCCCTTTCTGTTGAGGGCACCTTCATTCTCTTAGTCTCCCAAGTCCATTCTTTTTTTTTTCTTTTTGGAGGGAGGAAGACAGGGCAATTGGGGTTAAGTGGCTTGCCCAAGGTCATACAGCTAGTAAGTGTTAAGTGTCTGAGGCCGGATTTGAACTCAGGTCCTCCAGACTCCAGGGCCAATGCTCTATTCATTGTGCCACCTAGCCGCCCCCAAAGTCTACTCTTAATGTTATCCTTAACTCTTCACTTTCCCTTACCATGCATATCCAGTACATTGCCAAATTATGTTGTTTCTATTTCTACCACATCACTTATGTGTGACCCTATCTCTCATATAACTCAGGCACCTATCACCTCTTTCCTGGAGTATTGCAACAGCCTCACACTAGGTCTCCCTCCTCACTCTAATAAATCCTCCACACAGCTCTACAATCATTTTCCTTAGCACAGATCTGACCATGTCACTACCCCTCCTAATACACTGCAGTGGCTCCCTATTACCTCTAGAATCAAAATGAACTCATCTGTTTACCTTCTAAAGCCCTTCACAGCTTGGCCTCAAATTTGTCTAGTCTCATTTTATAATACTACCCATCCTGCACTCCGACACTGTCACACACCCCAGCCACACTGACCTCTCTATTCCTCATATGCAACAGCCAAGAGTCCATCTCCCATCTCCATGCTTTTGCACTGGCTGTCCCCCATGCCTGGAATGCACTCCCTCCTGAACTCTCTTTCATAGAGTATCTTATTTCTTTCAAGATAAAGCCCAAGCACCAAACCTTCTACATGATGCCTTTCCTGATCTTCCCAACTACTAACACCCTCCCTCACTAACTACCTTGCATTTATTTTATATTTATCATTTCTATATATTTACATGTGGATATAATGTAAGGTCCTTGGGAAGAGGGAGTACTTCACTTTTGTCTTCACATCTCCAATGCTTACCTCTTTTGGTAGAAGCTTAATAAATGGTGATTGGTTGATTAGTTGGTTTCCAGTTCTGATGCTCTATGTTCTTCCTAGTAAGGCCCTGTCCCATTCTAATATTGCATATTCTGTGTTTGAAGGGTCTTCCAACTAGAGGATCCTATGTTCTGAGTTTCTTTGTTTTAAGTTCCTTCTTGGCTCTAATATTCAATGTTCCTTAGTCACTTCCAACTCAGACATCCCATGACCCAAGTTCTAAGGTCCCTATTCATTCTGACATTCTCTGTTCTCTGTTCCAAGGACCCTTCAAATTTTCATATGCCGTGTTTTATTTTCAAAGGGTCTTTCCAGCTCTGAAATTCCATTTCCTTTGGTTCTTTCTCAGCTGGGTCTTTTCAGTTTCTTTGAAACTCTAACACTCAATGTTCCGTAATGGAAGGTTTTTTACCAGTTCTAAAATTCTAGATTCTAGAGTAGGGGTGGGGAACCCATGAGGTCAAAGCCACTTGTGGCCTCCAGGCCTCAAGTTCACCACCCCTGTTCTAGAGTTTCCCAGCTCTTACTTTCTACATCTCTGTTCTAAGGTCTCTGGGTCAATTCCCATGCTAGAATTCTGTGTTTTAAGGTTCTTTCCACCTATAAATAGATTATGTTCTTGGTTCTACTCTGTTCCCTTCTATGGAGAAGAAGGAATTTCTTTATATGAAAAGAGGGAAGGAAAAAAAGGGACCCTCCTTCAGTTTCTATAACCAGTGTCTAAATCAGGCCAACAGCACTATCTGCACCTGCTCAGTGAACATGACTTGAACCCCTGCTGGACAGTGGAACCTCCTCATGTGAAATATTGCCGAGAGATCCACTGACTTGCTGGGCTGCCTTCTTCCTAAGGACGAGCTGGACCAAAAGGGAAGCCCTGAAATGGGCTCTTTGAAACCCGTCTACCTCCAGTGAGCCACACCAGACAGGGGGTAGGTCTGCAGGGTCTTCATTTGGGCCTTACCCCGTTGTGGGAGCGGTTCTATTTTGTTACTCTGTTTCTGTTGTCGAGTTCCTAAGAACCCCAGGCTCTCTTGGAGACCCACCTTCCTCTCCGGGCATTCTAGTTTCGCAAATTCTTTGCCTCACTGACAGCCTGGATTCCGTGATCCCTCCCCACTCTGGCATGCTATCTGTTTGGAGGTGTTTCCACCCAGCCCTTAGATTCCCTTTTCTACCTTCAAAAGTTAGCTCCAACCCTACCATGTCTGCCTGGAGCGTGGCACATCATTCCCCCACCCTCTAATATTCTGGGATCAGTTACCTAAGTGAGGCTGGTCCTCTTGCCGCCACTCTCTTGGCTTCTGGCACTTACCCACCCCCCCACCCCCACCCCCACCCCCACCCCCCACTAATATTCTGGGATCAGTTACCTAAGTGAGGCTGGTCCTAGTGGTGCCATTCTCTTGGCCTCTGGCACAGTCCCACCCTAATATTTTGGGCTCAATTACCTAAGTAAGGCTGCTGCTAGCTCTGCCATTGCCCTGCGCTCTGAGCTCTGCCATTGGCTGCCGCGACAAGTGGGGGCTCGGCGGCGCGCCAAGCCCGGCCCCGCGCGCGCGCTGATTGGCCAAGGCTCTTTCTCCCTGGTGCCGAGCGCGCTTTCCCGCGGAGCAGCAGCAGCGAGTGAGCGAGCGAGCGCAGCGAGCGGCTCCCAAACTTTTCCCGGTGGCCGCGCTCGCTGGTGAACTTGGCCGTGGGCGGGCGCGGGGGAGGCTGCCTGGGCTGGAGACGCCTCGGCCCCGCGGCGGTGACAGCGGCGGCGGCGGCCGAGCCAGCAGCGGGCCGAGGAGGGCACGCTCGCCCCGGAGAGGGGAGGGCAGGGCAGGGGAAGGGGCCCCGAGGAGCTCAGAGGGGTGCCAGCGCAGCTGGACCAGTCGGCACGCTGGGCCAGGCCGGGAGAGACTCCTGTGCAGCCGCAGCCGCAGCCGCGGGCCGTCCGGCCGTCGGGCCGTCTCTGCCGCCGCCGCCGCCGCAGCCACCGGCCCGTGGGCCCGCCGCTGGACCCACCGAGCCAGGCCGCTGCCGCTGTCGCTGCTGCCTGCGCCGCCGCTACCGCCGCCTCCCGCCTCCCGCGACCATGTGGCACTTCTCCACCTCGGCCATAGCGCCCTACTCCACCAACTTTCTGCTGGTGCCCATCCCCGAGTGCCCTGGGCCCGTCTGCCCACCCCCTGGCAAGGCCATCAAGATCGTGGTGCTAGGGGCTAGCAGCGTCGGCAAGACTGGTACGGCCGAGGCCGGGGACCCGGAGAGGGCGGGGCGCAGGGGAGGGTGGGGTGGGGTCGGTGGGGAAAAGGGCCTGGGGACCGAGGGGTGGGGCTGGGGCGTGGGGCATGGGGGGCGGGGAGCAGGGAGCAGGATCAAGGAAAGGGGGAACGGGACAGGCGCTGACCCCAGGGTTCAGGGGTGGGGAGGGCTAGAGGGGATCGGGACAACTTCGGTGGGTGGGGGAGGGGAAAGGCTGGAGGAGGACGGGGGGCGGGGGGGGGGGGGCGACGGTGCCCTGGGACCCGTCAGTCCCAGAACTCTACTTCAGAGGTTGAGCAAGGGTGGGGCAGTTGGGAAAGACAGCAGAGCTCCTGAATACCTAACAGGTGGCCCAGGTGACTGGAAAATCTAGAAGGGAGAGGGCTGCATGTTCAGCCCTCATACCTTACCCCCAGGCTCCATCCTAAGGGCTCAGACCTGTTATGGCCTCCTGCCCTTAGCTCTAACAGCCCACTCCCCTCAGCTCTAACCCCTTTCTCAACTCTGAACTGAAAACCCTTTGCCCCAGCTCAGCTCTCACATTGCTCCCCCCCAGCTTAGCTTTGACTCCCCCCTGACCCGGTCCTGACATTTCCCGCCCCCCACCTGAAAGCTGACACCCCATCCCCCAGACTCAACGCTGATGCTCTCTCTCAACATTGAGATCCCCCCAGACACAGTTCGGACACACCCCCTAGGCAGTTGCTGACACACCCCCCAGAATCTGCACTTATACCACCCCCACTCCCCAGGATCGTCGCTGATGCCCCCTTCCTCAGCGCTAATATCCTTCCATGGTCAAAGCTGATTACCCCTCTCCTGGTTCAGCGTTGACTTATATCCTTCAAAAATCGGCAATTCCACCCCACCCCCACCCCAGTGCTGACATCTCCCCCCCATCTCGGCACTGACACCCCCAGGCTCGGCGTTGACACACCCCCTTTTTTCAGCTCTAAGCTGACACCCTTTCCCCCATCTTGGCTCTCATATTACCCCCTAAACTTAGCTCTGACTCCCCCCCAGCTCTGACACACCCCTAGGCTCAGCTCTGACACACATCCCTCCCCCTTGCTCAGTGCCCCCCAAGGCTCAAGTCTGATACCCCCATTCTTAAACTCTGAGCTGACACCCAGTTCAGCTTTCATAAAAGCCCCTAACCATAGCTTTGACTCCCTCCTCAGCTCAGTCCTTGAAAACCCCCCTCCCACTTAGCGCTGACACTGCTCCCGTGACCCCTCAGACTCAGCTCAGACACCCCCACCCCAGGCTCAGCGCTGAGACCTTCCCCTCCTTCAACTCTGAGCTGACACCTTTTCCCCAGCTCAGCTCTCATATTACCCCCTAAGCTTAGCTCTGCCTCCCCCCTTACCTCTCTCCTTACACACACACACACACACACACACACACACACACACACACACACACACACCAGCGCTGACACCGCCCCCATGCTCAGCGCCGACACCCCTTTAACTCTGACCACACCCCCTCAGGCTCAACACTGACACACCACCCCAGGCTCTGGAGGAATTGCCCCTCCAGGACCACTGTTGACCCAGCCCCCGCAAGGCTCAGCCCTGATACCCCACCTTCTTCAATCTGAGTTGACACACTATCCCCCTCAGCTCAGCTCTGACACACTGTCCCCCTCAAACTGACTCCCTGAAGGTCACCGATACCCCCACCTCAAGTTCAGAGCTGACACTCCCACCGCCAGCTCAGTTTTGACTCGCCATCCCCACCCAACTCAGATGACTTCCTGCGCCCCATTGGTTACTTTTGCAAAGACAATGGCCAGTAGGGTCCCGAATGGATCCCAGGGCCAAGAGTTATTGAAGGACCTAGGGGATGGATGGGGACCTAAGGTCCCAGGCCATTTGTCACAGCTGGACCACAGCTGGAAAATCGGGGATAGACAGCTATGTGACTTCCCCTGAGCTTGGGAGAATTCCGAAAAAAGTAGGGGCTCTCCTTTTAGCTGAGCAAGGGGACACCTTCCAGCTGAGGAGAGCCCTCCTTCCCATCCTCTCCCTCTCCTTTGGGAATCCGGGCCTGAGGAGAGCAGAGGCTGGCCCAGCCCAGGGCATCAGTCCTGCCGAAGAGGAGAGAGGCGATGAAAATGCCTGAGGTCAGGGCCCAGGCAGCCCCTCTCCCTAGGGACCAAAGTGTGGCTTTGCCTTATTTTGCAGCCCTGGTAGTTCGCTTCCTCACCAAGAGATTTATTGGCGACTATGAGGCCAACACCGGTGAGTCCATCCAGCTCCTGGGCCCTGGAGGGCCCAGAACCTTCCCTCTTCTGCCCAGACCCTTCCCCCATCTCCCCAGGGACAGCCTTTGATTCATAGTGGAAAAACTCTCACCCCACCCCCATTCCAGTGAGGCCAGCAATCTGTCTCCCTCCCTTCCCCCCTTCCCATCCTGTTGAGGAAAGGGGTGAGGGGAGGGGTGGGTGAGGACCCAGAGAGATGCTGCTGGCCTGGCCTCCCAAGAGAAGAAAAAAGCCTGAAGTCCCAGAGGCCCTAGGGTAGGTCACTATGTCTTCTTCCTCGGCTGGAAGATGAGGGCCTTGTGCTTATGGGAATATCGATGAGCCAAGCCCAAGGTTCTAAGGTGGCTAGCCCAAGAACCTGGGCTGGTGGATCAAAACCTCAGGGGCTCAGCAGGACAGACCCCTTGCAGCTGGGGCAGGGGGAAAAGGGGGTAAGACCAGAAACTCCCAGGATCACAGCTTTCAAACTGGCAGGAGCTAGCAAAGACATCAGGTCCAGCAGGGCAAGGACACGCACCCATTCAGCTCTTGGCCAAGTGGCTCTCTGCCCACTCCCAGATGGTCTGGGTTTTCCCTTCCATAGAGCTAGAGTAATGGGCCAGGAACCAGCAGGTCATTCTCTCCCACGGGCAAGTCATTTCAGTGTCCACATGGGGAGAATTCCAAGGGAGCTTGTCTGGAGCGTAGTGGTAAGGGAGATGGATTTGAACTCAGAATGCCTGATTCCAGGACTGCCTCCACTGTTTTATTACTATGTGACCCTGGGTAAGTCCCTTCCCCTCCCTGGTCCTCAGTTTCCCCCTCTGCAAATTGAAGGGGGTTGGCTTAGGTTAGATGATCTCTGAGGACCTTTCTATCTCTGATTCCATGGACTCTGCCTCACTCATGCCTACTAGCCTCAAATTGTTTGAAGAGCATTGAAATTACTGACCATGGGGAAGGTGCTTGGGAGGGGCTCCAGTAATGCATGAAGGTAAGTACTGTCATCCAAAATGAATAGACCATGAAGACTCTCTAGCTATAGGTAAAGACCATACAAATGACAGCCATTATCCTGGAGATGGCACTGTTTCTGAACCTCAGTATTCTGATCTGGAAAGTGGGACTAATAATACATGTTCTACCTCCTTCACAGGGTTGTTTGTGAGGAAAGCACTTTGAGTTATTATTACTATGGTTAATATAATTATTATTAATATATGGCTATATTAGGATTACTGTGACCCTCAGTCATGTTCAGCAGTCAGGTTCTCCATGATGGCCTGTTTTTGCCAGGGCTCATTCCCCCTCTCCTCTCTGCTTCCTCCCGGCTAGGGAGAAGGGTTATTTACTTCTCAGACCTGCTTTTGGATTCTTGCCAATTTTCCTCTTTGTTGCCCACATCTCCTTTCCTGTCCTTGGCCTTCTTGACCAGGCCTGCCAAAAAATCCAAAGAGCTGAGACATCTCCCTCGACCTCGACAGGCCATCCCTTTCCTGACCCAACCACTGGCCACAGTGAGGGAAAAGGAGCGGAATAGTCACTCTGTCAAAGGCATGGGCATAGTGTGACTACAGCCCTCATGAAGGCAAACAATCCAGGACAACCCAGGAAGGGAATCAGCTGGCCTGTAGCAACAGCTTGCAGCCTTAGCAACCAGCAGGTAGCCAGGGCATTCTGGGATCAGCAAAGGCCCCAAAGGTATTTCAGTCTGGGCATGCACACAGTGGGCCTCTTCTGCTCACCAGGAAGCCTGAGTGCTGAGGTCTCTTCCCAAGGGAACAAAAGCACACGCTCTCAGACTTTCCAAAAATGACAATGAAGGAGAGACTTATATATAAGAAATGTGGGTATATGTGTAGATAGTGGGATGTTGGAACAGAAGGAAATAAGCATTTATTAAGTGCCTTCTATATGCCAGACCCTGGGCTAAACTCTTTACAAACATCCCCTTTAATCCTCACAACCCTGGCAAGCAGGTGCTATTATCATCCCCATTTACAGTTGAGGAAACTGAGGCAGACAGATGAAGTGACTTGCCCAGGGTCACACAGTCAGCCGGCTTTGGAATCAGGTCTTCTTGACCCCAGCCTGAGTGTTCTATCCACTGTACCATCTTGCTGTTTCTAAGAAGGCAGTGTGTCCAAAAGAGCACGTTGTGAAGGGGAGGGCCAGACCTATTATTCTATTGGTCTTGAGAAACACCCTCCACAGACGGACATTAGCAAACCCCCCATAACTTAGGATCACAGAGAGTATATGTCAGAGGCAAGACTTGAATCTGGGCGTTCCTGACTGCCTCTTTTTCTCCAGGGGTGGCCTAATGTCTGTAGTGTTTGTATGTAGGGGAGAGGTGACATTAACTCCCATTTTCCCCTCCCTTTAAGTATTGTAAATTGTATTCCTCAAAGCTACTCTCTGAGGTGGGTAGTCTTAAATATTAGTATCCCCATTTTATAGATGAGGAAACTGATACTAGACTCTGAGCAACAAAGTGGCCCTATAGCTAGTAAGTCAGGTCTCCTGACTCTAAACCTGACACTCTTGGAATGGACCGATATCCTGGGCTCCCTGGGGAGAAGTGGCTTTAAACTTGGTTTCACACCACCCAGGCCCCATCTCCTGCTCCCTGGAGGACCTGTTCCAATCATTTCTCCAGGAAGAGATGGAAATGGTGTTCCAAATGAACATGCTCTGTCTTCTGCAGATTGGTACCTTTGTGTGCTGGCATGAGGCCTTCCCCTGCCCCCACCCTTTGTGCCGACGCTCTGCTTTCTCCCCATGACCCCACTCTAGCTCAGTGAGCCTCTGGCTTCACACCCTCACTCCCCCACCCCAGTCCCAGTGATTTAGCATCTGTCAAATGCTTTCTTCTAGATTATTGCCGCCTACCCCCTAGGTAAATGGCAGCTTTGACTCAGCCTGGCAAGGGGGTCTCTGAGCAGCCAGTCACAAGGCTTTCTTCCCACTCAGGCTATTTGTTCTCCTTCTTAACAGAGATGCCATCTGAATTTTGAGTGATGGTGTGTTTGAGCTGGAAGGGGCCTTCTGAATCATCTCTCCAAAGCTAACACATTAAGTCTAAAGAGACCCTACAGTTCCTTTATCTAGCCTAGCCTGCCTCAGTTTACAGAAGACTCTGGCATCTAGGCAGAGTCACACACCCCAACCTCCTGACTTCTCTTGGTCTGGTGATCTTCATATTCTTTTGTGATCTTTCCTCCATCAGGTTCCTTGTACTCTCGCCAGTTCACCCTTGATGGGGAAGAAATCTCTCTCCAGGTTCAGGACACCCCCTATGTGGCCCTGGAGGTAAGAGCTTCCTTCTTAGAACTCTTTGGATATTTGCTGATCTTCTGGCTGGCTCAAAGTCATCCAAAACATAATCAGATGAGGCAGGAAACCACCTTGGGGTGCTTTTGGAGCACAGAAGGTGCCCAAGTCCTTAGTCTAGGGGCCCAAGGGTATAGTTGATGGAGGCCAAAGGAAATGGCCTTTCCTTGTAGGCTCTTTCTTGGAGAGCAAATGTACCTGGACTCTCTGCCCCTGGGCCTGGCCTCCCGGAGCCATGGCAAGGTGCCTGGTGGGCCCATTCTGATTGGCCAAAAGAATCTAGGTACAGTCAGAACCTTATCAGCAGAGCTTTGAAACACAGGGGCCAGAGTGATTGCCCCCATTGGCAGCTCCAACCCAGAACCCAAATAGGGCCCAGAGAGTTGACCAAAATGGTCATCTCTTCGAAACCACAAGGAACTCCCCCTTAAGTCCTATTCATGGACTCATTTCATTCTTTAAAAAAAAAAGGCATCGCCCTGAATGTTTTCTGTACTGCCCTTGGCCTCTGTCTTTCCAGACTGGGCTGCAGTAGGAAGGGTGTAAAAAAGTCACATTTTTCCACCCAAGTGACCTCCCCTGGGGTCGGGAAAGGAACCCCCCAGTGCCACAGCCTCTAGGGCAGCCAACAACCATTGCCAAATGAAGAAAGAGAGGGGAAGAGCCCAGGCCTAGAATATGTTTAGTTCTCACTCTGGTTTGATTCCTTCCCAGAGGTCAAGGCCCATATAGGGCCGAAGATTTGGACTGGTGAGATGGGAGGGAGTTGGAGAGGGATGGAAAGTGAGTGGAGAAGATGGAGGGTGGAAGTGGGGAAGGGGAATTGGGAGTAAGGGGAAGGAAAATACAAAGAAATGAGGGAGGTAAGTGGGAGGAGGAGAAGGGAAAGGGGATGAGAGTGAATGCAGATGAGATCAAGTAGAGGGGTGAGAAGCAGAGGGGGAGCATCAGGAAGGAATCAAAGAAGCTAGATGGGTAGAAAAATGAAGAGGGAGAGGGATGAAATGGAGAAGGAGGAGGAGAAGGAAAGGATGGGGGTTGAGTGATAGCAATGAGCACCAATGGGTGGGAAGAGGAAAGCCTATCTACTTTGTCAGAACTTCAGCCTACCATAAATGTTCAAGTCTGACAGCTAAGGGAAGCCACTTACATACTGGGCTGGGGGGAGGGAGGGGCGTCTGTGGGCTGCCATCCCAGGACTTGGGCAGTGACTGGTGAACTCCAGAATTATCCCTTGCCAAGGCATTTCTTCCAAGAAGCAAAACAAGAGAAAATGAGTTTGATGGGTCTTTGCATTTTCTGAATAGACAATTCCTCCTGGAATGTATCCATCGACCATCCCATCTGATACCCAGCTGGTTCTAGTGAAAAATCCCATTAATATATAGGACCACAAGGGACTTCCAGGGAGGAAGGTTATCAGGGCCCATTCAGAGCAAGAACTTCCTTTGAATCCCACTCAGCCAAAGGAATTGATATATGCATGGGAAGATGGGGGAGGAGAGTGTCAGATGAAAGTCTCCTCCTTAGACATCATTGGGCTCAGCCCAGTCAGTAACAGGTGAGGCCTTCCCACCTTGGTGCCCAACACCTTTAACTCTGGGTGCTCTCACTTCTAGAAGAGCCTCCAGGGTTTACCACCCCTAGCAGCGAGAAAGTTCTTCCTGGTGCCTAATATAAATCAGCTCACCAAACATATATTTTATGTCTTCCCTGTGCTAAGCATGAAGGGTCCATGGAGGGCCTCATAGTTTATGGTTTAACAAGGAAGGTAAGAGATGTACACAAATCCTTACTAAGTTGAAAAGAAAATCCAGATGCTGGCCACAATGGAAATGAGGACATTTAATCAAGAGAAGAGTCTTATGCAGGGACCTAATAGCTGTCTTCAAGTATATAAAAGAAGAAAGATCAGACAAGCTGTGCTCAGCTTCAGAAGGCAGAAATTTCTCCTAGATGAATGTGGACAAGAGTCAGATAAAAGCAAAATAGGCTGTCTCCAGAGGTTGTGAACTCTTCTTCACTGGAGGCCTCCAGATTTCAGTTGGAAAGACCAACCAAATATTTAGGGAGGGGGAGATGTTGTGGGGCTCCTTGGTCAAGTTTGGGAAAGCTTAGTTGACCTCTGAGAGCCCTTCATGTCTGAAATTCCAGGAGTCAGATAAATATGATACGAGGGAAAAGATGATAGGGCCAAAAGTGAGAACTGGGCTAAGGGTTCTTGGGAAGGTTTGAGGAGGGAGAGAACTGGGAGAGCAAAACTTGCTTCCCTAAGACACCTCACCACAGTTGAGATGTGAAGGAAGAAGGACTTTAGGGAATATCTTCTGAGCATGGTTCTGTTAGCTGGCTCAGCTATGAGCAAGGAGGGAATGGAAAACCAGATGGGCTCAACTCTTCCACTGAGGCTCCAAGAAGCCTTTCATGGGAGATGGCAACCAAGTTGGGAAGGACCTTCACAGACAGGCTAAGGATGTCAGATTGGACCCTGGAGGCCCAAAGGAATCACAAAAGATGTTTGGAGAGAGGAGGACTATGGGAAGGCCTGCACCTTAGGGAGCCCCCTTTGTCCTCTGGGCAAAGGATGGATTAGAAAGAGAAGAGACTGGAAGTGGTTAGGACCCCCCCCCCCCATCCATTTAGTCACCCAGGTTCACAAGCTCAAAGCTCTTCTTCACTCTCACTGTCTCTTTCTCTCTCCCTCTCTCTCTGTCTCTCTCTATATCTATCTCTGTCTCTTTCTCTCTGTGTGTGTCTCTCTATCTCTATCTCTCTGTCTCTTTCTCTCTGTGTGTCTCTATCTCTGTATCTTTCTTTCTCTCTTTCTCCCTCTCTATCTCTGTCTTTCTTTTTTTCTCTCTGTCACTCTTTCTCTCTCTGTCTCTCTCTCTGTCTCTCTCTGTCTCTCTCTCTCTGTCTCTCTGTCTCTCTGTCTCTCTCTCTCTCTGTCTCTCTCTCTCTCTCTCTGTCTCTCTCTCTCTCTCTCTCTCTCTCTCTCTCTCTCTCTCTCTCTCTCTCTCTCTCTCATCCCATGCCCCCTGAATATCCCATTACTAGCCAAATCTTGTCATTTCTACCTCTTATAGCACTTACATCTGTCCTTTTCTCTTTACATTATCACCATCATAATTGAAGCCCTGGTCACCTCTCTGCTGGACACATTTAATGGTCCCCCTATTTCCAATCTCTCCCCTTGCAATCTAGCCTCAACACAAGAGCCCCAAATAATCTTCCTACGACACAGTTCTGACCATGTCATTTACGAATCTTTACGATTTCCTTGTTGCTCCTAAAGAAACCCCTCACAGACTGGTTCTGGCCTGGCTTCCCCAGCGGATTTCCTAGTACTATCCCTCACACACTCATACTCTCCCCCTTCCCCTCGCCAAACCGGCCTACTTTTAAAGATGGCTCCAAGTTCAAAATCCTCTGCACAGCCTGTCACATCCCTGGAGTGCTCTCCCCCCTCACCTCTGACTCTTAGAAGCTTCAGATCATGTCCCACCTCCTACAGGAAACCTGTTCTGATACCCCACTCACTTGTTACTGTTCTCTTTCTCCTCAAATTAGCGCACCTTTATTTACTTCTCTTCTGTGTGTAGACTCAAACTGAGGTCTGGTCTATGTACCTCACCCCAAGAGAACCCAAACTCTTGAGAGAAGTGACTGTTGGATTTCTGACTTTGTGTCCCCAGCATAAGGTCTAGTGTTTAAGTTTAGTGTTTAGTGTTTAAGGCAACACAAGATGTCTGTTGGCTGGAGTGGATGGCAGGGAGATTGTCTCCTCCAGCCGTTCTGGCAGGAGATGATAGGGAGGCCTTGAGTTGGGGTCTGAGGCAGCTCCAGGTGTATTTCACCGTCTTTAACCTTTAACGGACCTTCTTGTCCCCCACTCCCCTTTCTGCCTTCTCTTTCCACACAGGAGAATAGCGAGGTCATCATTTGCCAGGAGCAGGTAAACCGCTCCATCTATTGGGCTGACGGATTTGTGTGCGTCTACTCCATCACTGACCATGCTAGCTACCGCATCATCCGGCCCCTGTACCAGCACATCCGCAAGATTCACCCCAATGCCAACATCCCCCTGCTCCTGCTGGGCAACAAGGGTGACCTGCTCAGGGCCCGCCAAGTGTCCCCAGATGAGGGGGAGCAGCTGGCCGGGGAGCTGGGTGGCAGCTACTCGGAGGTGTCTGCCCGGGAGAATTTCGACAGCGTGAATGATGCTTTCCAGCAGCTCTGCCAGCTGGTGGGCCGCATCGGGGGTGGCGGCAGCGGCCCCAGCGTTGGCCCTAGTGCCAATGCCAACGCCAATGCTGCCGCCTGCAGCAATGTCTGTGTGGAAAAGCGCAGAGGCCTCCACCTGGCCCGCCCCAAGTCCCCCAACATGCAGGACCTGAAGCGGCGCCTGAAGCAGGCCCTCTCCTCCAAGAGCAGGTCCGCTACTGCCCCCGCCCCAGCCAACAGCATCTGAAAAGTCCCAGCATGGGGGTAGGGGGAGGCCCAGCTAGGAGACCCCTGGCTATTTATGGTTCTATTTTGTGTTACTGGCCTTGTGGGTTTGTGGTTATGTTGTGGTGTGCCCTTGCATGTGTGTTTGTGTTCATTTTTTGGGGGGGTGAATCAAGGGCCCAGAAGGAGAGAGCCCAGCCCAGACAGTTGAATGCCCATGGGCCAAGACACCAGAGTCCTTAGTTTGGGTAAGACAGGGCAGGGACCAGACGACTTGAAGGGGTAACAGCTTCCCTTTCTGATCAATGAGAAATACCAGTCCTCACAAAAACCCTGTGAGGTGGGTCCTACAAACATTTTTCTTCTCATTTGACAGAAGTGGAAACTGAGGTTAAGACTTAAAACCAGGTCTTTTAAGTCCAAGTACAGTGCTCTCTTCACTACATCCCAACTGCCCCATCCATGCTCTAGGGAACCTCAATTGGCTTTAGGAGACACCCCAATCCTCCCTTTCCCCCAGTAGTGGAGCAGAAACAAGGCAAGTATTACTGACTGGGAGGGTTCCTTGGGGGGAGAGGGGTATCCCCCACTGGTCTACAGCAAGTAGAATGTAAGCTCCCTGAGAGCAGGGGTTAACTTGCTTTTGTATTTGTGTTTCCAGTGCCTGGAAGGTGGTAGGTGCTTAATAAATGTTTATTAATTGACTGATTGGTTGATTGAAGGGCGGTAGCGACCCTCCACTGAGGCCCTGTCCCCCACCCACCCACCGAAGTGCCCAGGCTTCATGAAAATGCCCCCAAAACAGTTAAGTGGAGGCTTTCTGGTCCTCCCATGGAAGCCTGGGGCCAGAAGGGGTCACCTCTCTTTGAGAACAACCCCAACCCCTTTTCTAGAGGCAGCAGGGGACAGTGACAAGAGCATTGGATTTGAAGTCAGACGTCCTGGGTTCAAGTCTTGGTTTTGCTGTGTACTAGCTGTGTGACATTGAACAAGTCACTAACCGCTCGATTTCCCTACCTGTCAAAATGCGCCTTGGACTAGACTACATCCTGTATGGTTTCTTCTAACTCTAAAACCGTCTGATCAATATGCAGCCTGCAGGAAGCCATTCAAGTCAGCAGAGGCTGTGTGGGCCTCTGGTATTCTTCTCTCACCTCCATACCTAGAGTCCAAATGGCCAGGTCTGTTCTCCCTCCCCCTCCCATTCGTCTGTTCCTCTTGGCCTCACTGCTTTCTGTCTCCCTCCACTTTATGGATCTGCTCTGGGGGCCTTTTGTACTGCTTCCTCTCCTTCCCCTTCATTTGTTTCAGACATCCAGGACATGACCTCCCCTCCCTTCAATCAATGGCAATGTTCCCTCTGGTTTGATCCCGACTTGTTTTTCCCAAGATGCTCCCAGGGGGCCTCTTCTCCAGAGTTGGTGAATGAGTCCGAGTCACGGTCTACTGGTTTTGAACTCACATGGCTTCCCCCCCGGCCAGTTTGTTTGTTTGTTCTTCTTCTCCAAACCTGGTGTTTTTCAGCTTCTTTTTTTGGAATTGGTCGGCTTCCCCCCTTTTCTCCACAGCTGCCCCCCAACCTTTTCAATACATTCTTGAGGTCCCAAGGACATCTACTACTTCAGTTTGGGGATCTTATATTTTTGAGCCAGAAAGGGCCTTACAGGCTATCCTGTCTAACCCTCTAATTTTACAGATGAGGAAACTGAGTCCTGTGGCTTATGTGACTTGCCCAAGGTCACACAGGTACTAAGTTCCCAGCAGGATTTTAACCTGAGTTCTCTGCCTCCAAAGCCAGTTATTTCTCCACTTTGCTGTGCTGATATAATAAGATCCACAAAATACCCCTCTTACCACAGGCTTATGGGGTCTAGAATGCAAATATTTTCTCCGTTTTACAGATGAAGACACTGGAGCTCAGCTGTGCAGTGACCTAGCCAGGGTCCAATAAGGAATGAAGCTGGGATGAGAAACCAGGATGCATGCATTACTCAAGCCAAGGCTGAGATTAATTAAAATAATAATAATTTCAACTTCTCTAGTGTTTTAGTACTCTCCTCAAATTCACTGATGAACCAGTCACCTCTATGCTACCCCCTTCCCCTCCCACCCAAGAAGAAAGAAAATGTCTGGGAAGGAGAAAAGGAAATATAAGCCTCTCCACTGTTGCTGGGGTAGGGAGGGGGTGGGATCTGTAGCACTCGTTCATTCATTCATTCATTCATTCATCCAAGAGACATTTGGCTGAGCACCTACTATGTCTCTGAGGGGGTATGCAAAGATGAAAAAACAGACAGCCACGCTCTTGGGCATGATAAGCCTGAGCAACAGTAATATCATGGGCTATATTCATGAGTATGATTCCCATTTCTAGAGTATTTTTAAGTTTAAAATGCTTGCCTCAACCCCTCAGGAAGTAGATAGAGCAAGACTTAGTCCCAGAGAAGTTGAACTACTTTGCCCAGGCTCACCCAGCTGGCACTCATGCCCAGATGCCCAGTACTGCTGCTACTGTCCCATACTGCCATGGGAGAGATCACATTTCTGGGCAGCTTTAAGGTCTCTGAAGTGCTTGGCATGTATGATGCCAGTAGATCTTCACAATAGATCCCTGCCTTGGGGACAGGGAGTGCAGTTACCATCAGCCCCCTTTGCAGATGAGGAAACTGAGACTCAGAAGAGGGAAGTCACATGTTCATGACCATACAGCTAATAAGTTTTAAAGCCAGGACTTGAAACTTAAGTCTTCTCATGATAAAACCGGTACACAGAGATTGTCAAGAAGGGAGAAAAGGATCATAGCTGACTGCTGAGGGGCAGGGCGAAGGAGAAGAGGATAAGGAACTCCCTACGGAGGAGGTGGTGTCTGAGATGGGACTTGAAGGATGAGAATGATTTCAACAGAGAGCTACATGTGATAAGGCATGAGAAAAAGTATGAAGGCAGGAAGTAAGACAATATCTGCATTTATTAAGCATATATATACACATGGTCCCTGCCCTCATGGATGTCACTTTTAGGAGAGGCTTAAGGTACAAAGTTCTAGTCCACATTCTTACACAAGCAAAAAGTGGAAGGTTACTCAGCAATGAATCATGGAGGAGGAGGGCTATAAAGACCAGAATAGTCTTGGTTCTGGAACTGGTAAGTGGACCCATCTTTCTGGAAGGTTAAGTTGAGGATGCATTACTCAAACCAAGACTGAGATTAATTAAAACAGCTTCAATATCTAATGTTTGAGTAGTCTCCTCAAGTTCACTGATGAACCAGTCAAGAGAAGCTTGAAGAACCTAGAAAAGCAAAGGTTGGACCCTGACAAAGACCCAAGACTTGATTTCAGCTGATCCCTTCATCTTCTGACTCCCTCCTGATGACCCAGCCTCCCAGGCTATCCCTTCCAACACTACTTGCATTTTCAAAGCCCTGGACTATACTGTTGGTTGTGGGGGTGGGACGGGAAGGAATTACAATGCACCTTGCTCCCAGTGGCCACCTTCCTCTTGTCTTCCTTTGAGATTCATTCAGTCCATATTCATCAGCCAATCAAGATTCTGGCAGCTGATTCTGGTGCCAACCGCCAGTATTTCACTCCATCATAACTGTAACCCTGACCCTAGGGGACTTCAACTTTTGATATGCCCTAAAATGCTTTAATCTATTCACTTCCCATGACCCACTCCTTCCCCTCACCTTGGATACAGACAGAGATGGTCATACTCTTAATCTTGCCATCACCCACAAGGGTTCCACTTCTGTATTCTGAACTCCAAACTTCCCTTATCATTCTAGCTTTCCATATGTCTTATGACACCTAAGCCTACTCTTTATCCTCACCACGACCTCCAATCCCTCCACCCCTTAGTTCTTTCCCAGGCCATTACCCCTGCACTACCTACACTCTCCTCTCTTCTCTTCTGGTGAATCAATTCAGTTCGATTCCAATCCCTTGCCCCTTTATCCTTTGGCCAATCATGCCTTGCTGCTAAAGCCAACATCTACCACCTTCACTCTCATTCTTATTATGCTGAGCAGAGCTAGAGAGACATAAAACTGTGTTGACTGGTCCACTACAAATTTGTTACATAATCTTGACTGGACCATTACTACAGCAAAACAATTGATTTATAGTTCCCTAATCAATTTATCATCCCACTCACCAGAGTGGATATTCTGAAACTTTTTCTCCCTCCTCAAGCCTCCCCCACCATGGCACCTTACTCTCCCAGCTGAAAACCTAACCTCATCTTTCACTGAAAAAAAAAATCGAAGCCACTCCCAATGGCTCCCTCTTCTCCCCTCATCTCAAATCACTAGATGCTTTACCTCATTATTGCCTCTTCCACCCCTGGCTCACATGAAGAAGTGACCCTTCTCCTTGCCAAGACTCTGTATCAAACCTTGACCCTATTCCATCCTGTTTTCCTCAGCATATTTCCCCCTTCTTAGTTCTCCTCCCACCTATATGACTGCTTCTTCTCAGTCTCCTTCTTGTTCTGGGATATTGTGAATATCACATAATTGGAAGTCTTAAAGTAGAAGCTGAATAATGAGTGTAGAGAGAATTCCAGTTTAGGTATAGATTGGACTAGAAGACCTCTGAGGTCACTTCCAACCCCATAAGTCTGGTGAGTCCAGGGTCATGTACAGAGTAATACTCGAAGACATGTTACTAATGTTGGTGATTATGTAAAAAGAGACCATTTCTCTTTGAACAAGCACAAAAGGGGACAGTAGGTGGCGCAGTGCATAGAGCACCTGTCCCAGAGTCAGGAGGACGTGAGTTCAAATACAGCCTTAGACACTTGACATTTAACTAGCTGTGTGACTTTGGGCAAGTCACTTAATCCCAATTGCCTTGCCTTCCCACCTCAAAAAGAAAAGGAAGAGAGGAGAGGAAGAGGGGAGGAGAGGAGGGGAAGGGAAGGGAGGGGAAGGGAAGGGAGGGGGGAGGGGAGGAAAAAGAAAAGGCACAAAAGGACCTTTGCTTGAAGTCAGTATTGCCTTGGAAAGAGCCCTAGACTGGACTTCAGGAGATCTGGTTAGGTATACCTAGATGGGTATGCAGAAAAAAGATCTGGGGAAAGCTCGAGATGAGTGAACAGTATGACATGTTAGTCCAAAAAAAAGTGCTCATAAAATCTTAAGAAGTATTCATGGAGGCTTTATGTCACAACAAGGGTAATGATAGTCTTCTTTTATCAAAAATGTTTTAAAATCTTCTTTTCCACTAAGAGTATATTTTTCCCCTTAGATAATTATACTCAACTTTTGAGAGTAAATGATTCTGTGTTATAAGCCTATTTTTGTCTTTGGGAATGTTGTATTGCAAGATCTCCTCTCATTTTTTTTTTTGTGGAAGCCATCAAATCTGGTGGATTCCAGTGCTAGTTTCTTAGTACTTTGATTGTCTTTCTGAATGTTTACAGTATTTTTCCTTTATGTGGCACATCTGGATTTTGGCTATGACATTCCTGGGACTTTTCCTTTTTTGAGGAGATGATCAGTGGATTGTTTATATCTTTATTTTGTCCCCTAGTTCTAATAGATCTGGGCAGTCTCTACTTGTGATTTCTTGAAATATAGTATCCAGACTTTTCCCCCCATGGTTTTCAAGGGGGAGGGGTTTCTAATTATTCTTTTAAAAATTAATTTCTTTTTAACTTTTTTAAATTTTTTAATTCCAAATTCTCTTTCTTCCTCCTACCCTCCCTGACCCATTGAGGAATATGATATCAATTATACATGTGAACATGAAAAACTATTTCCACATTAACCATGTTGCAAAAACAAACCAAAAAAACAAGAAAAATAAAGAAAATTTTTAAAAAAGTGTTTCAACCTGCACTCAAGAGTTCTTCAGTTCTCTGGAGGTGGATAACATGTTTTATCATAGTTCCTTTGGAATGTCTTCAATCATTGCATTGATTGTAGTAGCTATCTTTCACAATTGATCATTATTACAATATTGCTGTTACTGTATACAATTTTTTCTGGTTTTATTCACTTCAATCTGCTCACTTCACTCATAAATTCACATAAGTCTTCCTAGGTTTATTTCTGAAACCATCCCCTCATCTTTTCTACTAGCAATGTTGTATTCCATCACAATCATATACCACAACTTCCTCAAACATTTCCCAATTCATGGGAATCCCTTCTATTTCCAGTTCTCTATCACCACAAAAAGAGCTGCTATAAATATTTTTGTACATATAGGTTCTTTTTCTCTGACCTCTTTGGGACACAGATCTAGTCATGGTATTTCTAGGTCAAGGGATATGCACAGTTTTATAACCTTTTGGTCATAGCTCCAAGTTGTTCTCCAGAATGACTGGACCAGTTCACAGCTCCACCAACAATGCGTTAGTGTCCCTATTTTCCCACATTTCTTCCACCATTTATCATTTTCCTTCTCTGTCATATTAGTCAATCTGATAGGTGGAAGGTGGTACCACAGAGTAATTTTAATTTGTATTTCTGTAATCAATAGTGATTTAGAGCATTCCATGTGACTATTGATAGCTTTGATTTCTTCTGAAAACTGTTGCCTGTTCAGATCCTTTGACCTAATAATAGCTAACATTTATATAGCCCTTACCATGTACCAGGCACTATGATAAGCAATTTACAATCGTTATCTCATTTGATCTTCTCTAATGATTCTTAAATTATCTCTCCATAACCTGTTTTCAAGGGAAGTTATTTTTGATATCATATATATTACATTTTGTTCTATTTCCTCAGTCTTTTGATTCTATTTTAATATCTCTTGCTGTTTCATGGAAACTTTAATTTATACCTATTCTATTCTAATTTTAAGGAATTCTATTCATAAAGGTTGCCACTTTCTCTTCTATACAATTCTTTCATCAAGAACTTTTAGTTCATTTTTTAAAATTTCTCACATCATTTCGTTTAGGTATCCATTTGCTCCTTGTGTAAAGTGAATTGTTTTTGCTTTAAAACTTCTTATAGTTGGTATGGAGTTGGATTAGCAATTAAACTAGTTCATGTTTTCTCTAATTTCTTCATCTCTCCAGTCTCTTTAGTTTTGTTGTTGTTGCTTTGGAGGGAGTAAGGCAAGGCAATTGGGGTTAAGTGACTTGCCCAAAGTCACACAGCTAGTAAGTGTTAAGTGTCTGAGGCTGGATTTGAACTCTGGTCCTCCTGACTCCAGAGCCTAGTGTTGTATTCACTGTGTCACCTCGAAGTCCCTCTCTTTAGTTTCTGATTTGGGATTTTACTAGGGCCAGACCCTTCCCTGACTGCACTTTTGGGTGGGATGATTGGCACTGCTTGCTCTTACTCTAAATCTCTTGGTGTCTAGTACTGACCTCTATCTCCTTGCTCCCTGAATATTTGAGGTCCAAAATGCTAGAAACTTGGTTTCCTTTCTGATATTAGAGAGGAAAGTGTTGGTTATCTTCAAATTCCAAGGCCTATGATGTACCACTATGAGATCTGTAGCACTGCACCAGTCAGATCCACAGCTTCCATTCCCCTGGGGTTCTGAGGTCCTATACTGAGGCTTTCTCAGAAGAGCCCTCTGCTCCTGCTGCATCCAGACACAGGAGCCTTTCAAGTTACACATTGCCCAGTTCTGGTAATGCTTCTCATTTCCCATCACACCTGGGCTTCTGGAGAATAAGCCCTTCTGGGGTGGAAGAAGTCACTGTCATTCCCATTAGATTTCTTGATCATTATTTGATCTGATATAAACTTTGAGGCTTTCTAGAGCTGGGGGGCGGAGCAGTTGAGCAATCTCATTCCTATTCAAGCAACCATTTTGAAAGGAAGTCCAATATTATAATTTTCACAGCTTCGACATTCTACATCCATGCCTTACTACAAAATGACATTCTAAGTTCCATCCAGTTTTAACATTTTGCCTTCTTATCTAATTACATTCTATGATCTGTGATCAAAAGTTCGTTCTAGCTCAAATTTTCTACTGTATATATTCTAAGGTCTTTTTCAGCTCTGACCTTCTGTATTCTTGGTTCTAAGTTCACTTTCTCCACTGCCAATTCTATATTTTAAGGTTCACACCAACTCTTACATTCCATATTTTAGTGTGTAAGATCCTACTTCACACTCAATATTGTTTAATTTAAGTTTTTTTCTAATTATGATATCCTATGTTCTTGCTTCCAAAGTTGATTCAACCTTTAACATTTTCTGTTTAAAATTTCAAGTTTCATCCCAACTCTAACATTCTGTAGTTTTCCATTTTCTAAAGTTATTTCTAGTTCTGCTACCCCACAGTCTATATGACTTTATTTTTAATATTGTACTTTCTTTATAGTGTGTTGTAAGACCTTTTCCATCTCTGACACTGTATGGTCTAAGGCCACTTCCAACTCAACATGCAATATTACTAGGTACACCACATTTCAGACTTTCTCTTTTCTGTTCAAAATGGTCTTGCCTTGCTTTGACCTGTGTTCTCCATCTAATCCATCCTCCAACTCTAACATTTCATGTTCAATATCCTACATTTTCCCCAGCTTTGACATTCAATGTTCTCTCTTCTGCTGTCCCTTCCCACTTTGACATTTGATTTTCTCCATCTAATGAATCTTCCCCCTCTACCACTCCTTGTTTGATATTCTAAGATCTTTTTCTAGCCTTGACACTCTATGTTATCTCTTCTTGGGACCCTTATCACACTGACACTCTATTTTCTATTTATTAAACTTACTTCCAGGTTTTGTAGTTTGTATTCTCAATTTTAAAGTCATTTTCTGCTCTTATGATTTATTCTGTTTGGTGCTTCTTTTCCAGCTCAAACATTACATGTTTCATGTCCAAAGATTCTTTCCAGCTCTCACAGTACATGTTCTTGGCTCTAGGATTGAATACTACTCTAAAATACTATGTTTTATAATCTAAAATTCCTTCTACTTCTAATATTCTATTTTCTATACTATAAGGTCCTCACTAACTAGACATTCCACATGTAAGGGTAGGGATCAACTGAATTAATAAATAAATTACCCCCACCACACTTATAATAAACAACAAGGAACTCTACACCAAGGGTAGGGAACCTGCTGCCTCCAGACCACATGTGGCCTTCTAGGTGCTTGGCTGTGACCTTTTGACTGAGTCCAAGTTTTACAAAACAAATCATTTTATGAAGGGGATTTGTTCTGTGAAGTTTGGATTCAGTCAAAAATAGGCACTTGAGGACCTAGAGGGGATTTGTTCTGTGAAGTTTGGATTCAGTCAAAGGGTTGCACTTGAGGACCCACAGGGGATCTGTTCTGTGAAGTTTGGATTCAGTCAAAGGGCTGCCCTTGAGGACCTAGAGGGCCACATGTGGCCTCGAGGCCCCAGGTTTCCCACCCCTGCTCTATACCCTGATACCTTTATCAGGCAAAAGCACATCTATTGATTCAATCGATCAATTGAAAACTTAAAGTAGTTTTATAAAATCCTTAACCAATTTGGAAGGGACAAAATGTTTCCAGACATTGGATAAAATGAAATGATATTGCACAGGAAGTATATTAAGATTGATTGAAGAGTCAGTCACATCCTGTGTGGCTTGGATAAAATAGCAAACCAGATGAGATTATAGAATTCCAGTGGTGAGCCATTCTATTTGTTCAAGTAGCCACAGCCAAGCCCTGAGAGGCAATAGTTTGGGGGGAAAGCTGAAGAGAGCCTCTTTCATCCCTCCCCCTTAACTCTGGTGATCTTGTGAACTTTGAAAGGTCAGATTTTGGACCTCCCCATAGCATCCTAGTAGCATCTTCAGAACTTCAGTGGTCATCATCAGCATCAGCCAAGGACAAATTAAACACCCCAAGAAAGAACAATAGCAAGATTCTAAAAAGAGACCAAAGGAAAACTATGCCATACCTATGGGGGATGTGAAGGGCAGTTCATGAAGGGGAGAAAAATCCTTCTCTAATTTAAGTCCACTTTGCCATAGACTCCAGAAGCACTTATGAAAGAGTATACTGTTGGTTTGGGAGAGGTTTCGTGCTAAATGTTTTTAGTACGTTTAATTTTTAATGTATACCAACTTAGGAAATACCTATTTGGAAAGACAAATTAAGTCTGACTGACTGATATCAATTGATATTAAATATCAGAGCATATCAGGGAGCCCATGAAAATTCCAGAGAATTCACAACCCATAACCCCTCAGGGATACCCCTAGAATCTTTTTTTTTTGATAAAATTTTATTCATTTTAAACTTAAATACAAAATGAGAAAAGGGGAAAAAATTTATGTACACAGCAGAACATAAAGGTGAATTCAATATAAAAGAATAAATTTCCATTTCAAGAAAACCTATATAATAAATATTACACATTGTTTTCAAAGCTACCAGCTTTTCTGTGCTTCCTCCTAGGTTTTCTTTTGTTCCCTGCTGTGCACTTTTTACTTTATTTTTTCCCTCCCTACACCCCTTTAAAAAGACTATATATTGGGGCGGCTAGGTGGCGTAGTGAGTAGAGCGCCGGCCCTGGAGTCAGAAGGACCTGAGTTCGGATCTGACCTCAGACACTTAACGTACACACAAACAAAAACCTAGCCATGTGATCTTGGGCAAGTTACTTAACCCCAATTGCCCTCCAAAAAGCAAAAAAAAAAAAAAAAACACTATATGTTTAGATTCAAATGTGTGTGTGTGTGTGTGTGTGTGTGTGTGTGTGTGTGTGTGTGTGTGTGTACACACACTTAGGAAATGCCTATTTGGAAAGACAAATTAAGTCTGTCTGATTAATTGATTTCAATTGATATTAAATATCAGAACATATCAGGAAGCTCATGAAAATTCTAAAGAATTCACAACCTGCAACCCCTCAGGGATACCCCTAGAATCTTTTTGGGTTTTTTGGTAAATTTTTTATTCATCTTAAACTTAAATACAAAATGAGAAAAGGAAAAAAAATCTAGTACATTACTAGCAAATATCTGAAGCTGGATTTGAATTCAGTTCTTCCTGACTCCGGGTCCTGTTTTCTCTCTACTGCACCACCAGCTGCTTCTAATATATTTTCTTAAAACAAGTGATTCCAAATAAAGATTCATGTTTTCATATACAACCCTATTTTAAGTTATTTTTTGTACATTTGTCATTGTCAAGCTCAGAATAATGAACCACAAAAACTACTTTAAAATACGTTTTGAGAACAAACAACTTAATTAAAAATCCTGCCTGAAAAAATCAATAAAAATAAAGTTATTCATTGTTGACTGCCTTTTAATATTTTTTTTCATTTCTGTTCTTACAGTAACAGTCTATTGCTCTTTTGATTCTGCTAACTTCACCATACTTTGGCTCCCACATGTTTTGTAAGAGGTAGCATGCTTTCAAGTCCCAGCTCTGGCATATACTGACTATATGAGCCTCATAGCAATGTGCTTAACTTCTTAATGACAACTCTGTAAGACAAGAAATCAACAAGTCACCACTTATTTAAGTGGTTCTTATATGCCGGGCACTATGCTACCTGCAGAGAATCCAAGGCAGTCCTTGTAAACCCAAGCAACCAATGGAATTCTAATTTTAAAAAGAAAGGTAATAACAGTTATGCCTTACACATCGAGACTTTCCCTATCCAGGTTTCAAAATATCATGGGTTAGCTTAAGGAATTAAATGGGAATTTGGGGGAAGTTTTGCTGAAGCCACAAATGGTACACAAAGGCCAGCAGATGACACAGAAAAATTTTAGAATCCACCTATTTTATCTTTTAATACCATAATAATTCAGACTTCTTCTCTGGTATGAAGGGATTTGTGCAGATTTTCCAGATCATGGGGGCGCCACCCTAACCCCTTTGATGTACATGAGATAAAGCTGAAAATGGAGGTGAGGGTGGGGAAGACACCAACGAGAAGGGATAGTGATGAATGAAGGATGACTAGCTTGGCCTTTTCCTTAAAACAGAGGCCACAGAAGGAACTCACCAATGATAGAAGGGAACTAAAAGGCTGGAGCAATGTTCCAGGGGAAGAAAGCTGCAGATACTAAAGAAACTTCCATGGTGAGAAGACAGCTGAGACATGATGTCCAAGTCGGGAGAGTCAGAAGTCAATCTAGGAGAGCTGGGATTTGAACCTGAGTCTCCTGACCCTTTCCCACCCCCACCCCCCTCCAGTGCACTTTCTGGTGCTCCAGCAGATGCTTTTCTGCATTGGTACGAGACATTCTTTAGTAAGAGTTCCCAATACCAAGGAAGTCACAGATTCAGTAAAAGAAGAAAAAATAATTGTGCATACTTTTCTCATGGCTCTGCTAAATTAATAAGCGAAGGAAGGAAGGAGTAAGCATTTATTAACCACTTACTATGTGCCAGAGACTTTCTACAAATCTGATCTCTTTGATCCTCAATAACCCCAAGAGTTGATCCCCATTTTACAATTGAGGAAACTGAGACAAAGGAGAAGTGAGTTGCCCAAAATCACACTGATAGCAAGTATCTGAGGTAATATTTGAACTCATGTCTTCCTGACTCCAGAACCAGCTCTATGTGCATTGTGGTGCCCCTTAGCTGCCAAGGTGATGCAGAGGTTCATATTAGTCTTTCTATGCCTCTCTGAAATGTTTACATTTGTTGTTCTTTTCAGTGAAATAATTGTCAGTTAAGTGAATGTTCTCAAAGGGTCAAAATTGTTTCCCACAATGTTTGAACAGCTCCAATGTGTTATCGTGTCCTATTCCTGATATGCAGTAAGCACTGAATAAAATGCTCATTATTTTGCTGCCTTCCATAACCTCTCCATCTTTTACTATTTTATCCTCTCATCTTTGCCCAATTGAAGATGAAACCTCAGAGTCATTTTAATGTGCATTTCTCGTATTTTGTGTAATAATGGCAATCTGTTCACATGGTATTTGATCTCTGGCATTGCTTCTTCTAAAATTTGCTTGTTTATAGTTTTTGAAGCTCTAACACTTATTATCTGTGTGACCCTGAGTGAAGAAGAAGAAGAAGAAGAAGAAGAAGAAGAAGAGGAGGAGGAGGAGGAGGAGGAGGAGGAGGAGGAGGAGGAAAGAAGGAGAAGGAGGAGGAGGAGAGGAGGAGGAGAAGGTAAAGGAGGAGGAGGAGGAGGAGGAGAAGGAAGGAAGGAAGAAGAAGGAGGAGGAGGAGGAGGAGGAGGAGGAGAAGAAGAAGAAGAAGAAGAAGAAGAAGAAGAAGAAGAAGAAGAAGAAGAAGAAGAAGAAGAAGAAGAAGAAGAAGAAGAAGAAGAAGAAGACTGGGGTGGAGGACTTTGAAGGCACCTTCCAACTCTCGATCTGTGATACTATGAACTATTGGGGAATAGGTCGTTTTCATTTATTTGTGTCAATCCTTGAAATAGCTTGGATGGCAGCCTTATATCAGAGATACTTGAGGCCAAGATTTTTTTCACACTTAACTGTTGCACTTCTTAATTTAGATTCATTTTGTTTGTGTAAAATCTTTTGATTTTTGTGCAAAAATGGTCTGTTTTGTATTTTTTGATCTCCTTTGTTTCTATATTAATTATCCCTCTTCCCCAGCCCAAGCTGTAAAAAAAAGTACCTTCTTTGGTTCTCCGGGTTTTTGTTTGTTTGTTTTTAATGATGTGACCTTTTATATTTAGGTTGGCTTTGGAGCTTATTGAGTAAGAACCTAAATATAATTGCTGCCAAACTGCTCTCCAGTCCTATCACTGCCCATCCCTCTAGTTGTAGTCCAGGACCCTAGGGGAACCAGGGAGGCTGTAGTTAACCCCACACTCTTCCAATAATCATGAGGGGTGTTGGGAGCCAAGACACTGTGGAGAAGACCAGGGGAGGGGAACCACTTTAAGTTTACTTTCCTCCCGACAAATTGATTTGGACACTTTAGGTAAGAAATAGACAAAAACAGTTTTAGGCGGTTGGTAGAGATGCTTCAGAGACCTCAGGAAACCTCCTTGCTGACTGCTTTTAATTTCCTTGCTGAAAGCTTTTACTGACTTTTACTTTCCTGGACTGGCGGGGGGCGGGGGGGGGGAGGTTCTGTTTGTATTTTAACCATCTTGTGGATTACTTTTTACTTAGGAATCATTGAACATTTTTACTAAATGTATTTTTTATGTGAACCCTCAGGAACTGTGTGATTCATCGCCCCAGATCTGAAAATGCGTCCAAAGCATCCTTCCAAACCCCAGCCCTAGATTATTGCCACCATTTGCCTTCTCAGCTCCTATGCACATGCTGCTAAATGAGGAAGGAGGAAGGCACACAATTTGGTTGATTGGGTCAATGTGTGTGTGTTATGCATCCTTGTACTGGCTGATTGGGTCAATGTATATGTGTTTTGCATCCTTGCCATCCAGTGTTAGACCTTTTACTCTTCCCTAATTGACTCTCCTCTTCCCTTAGCTCTTTTCCAAAGTTCATCTCTCTCTTTTCACTCACCCTATTGTCACAACATAAGGACTCCTACTTTCTCAGCAGAAGACCTCACCAACTACTTCACTAAAATAATGAATACGGAACCCCATCTTCTCCCCATCTACACTGCAAATCCCCCAAGCACCATCCAAGAATGGAGCAAGTTTATACCAATTCCTAAGAGCTGACTGTTAAGTTTTCAGGGTGAGCATTTATACATTAGAAAACAGAAATTGGCAAATGTTCCAAATCAAGCTAGATGCATCTAGATTTAAGAAAATGGTGGAGAAAATAATGATAATGCTAAGTGAACTTTAAAATGTGTCATGCATACATTTTTAAAGAACTAGCAATTAAACATTTGCCAGCATGTCCTGGCATCATCCCCCATTCTCTCTTCCTTCAATCCAATCTCAGAAGAAGAGGCGACCTTTCTCCTTGCACACTCAATCCCTTTACTTGTATCCTTGATACCTTTGTATCTCCTAGGGTTTGCCTCTTTGAAAGTCAAGTATTCCTTCTCTTTCCTTAATTGCTAATCTCCCCTTAACCACTTGGTCCTTCCTTTCTACTTATAAACATGTCTAGATTTTCTCCACAAGGTGAGGAACCTGCGGCCTCAAGGCCACTTGTGGCTCTCTAGGTCCTCAAGTGTGGCACTTTGACAGAATCCAAACTTCACCAAACCATTTGGATTTGGTCAAAGGGCCACACTTGAGGACTTAGAGTGTGGCCTTGAGGCCACAGGTTTTCTGCCCCTGCCCTAGGTTCATCAAGCAACACAATGCAAATGAGGCCAAGATTTATGTGTCTAACATCATGCCTGCTGAACTTTTAGTCTCTCATTACAAACTACCTATTGGACAGCTCCACCCAGATCTATAACCTCACTGATTCCATCTTCATCTATAGATATCTCAAACTCAAGATGTCTAAAATATAATCCACTCTCTTTTACCCCCAAGTCTTCTCCTCTTCTGAACTTCCCTATTTCTCTCAAGCACATCACCATCCTTCCACTGATGCAAGATGGCCACTACCCCAGGGTCATCTTCAATTCCCCCTTCTCACTCACCTCACACATCCAATCAGTCACTTAATCTTATTTTTCCTATTCCCACATCTCTTACATATGTCCCCTTCTCCCCATTCAAAAGGCCACCATCCTAGCTTGTGCCCTCACATGCACATTGTGGAAACAGTTATTAAAGGGATTATGGCCTCAGTTTCCTTGTATATAAAATGAGGGAGTTGGATTATGAGGCCCCTGAGGTGTTCTAGATTTAGGGTCTTATGTAAGACCTTGAACATGTCCCCTACCCATCTTTAAGATTCAGTTTTCTTCCCTGTAAAATGAGGGAGTTGGATTAAGTGACCTCTGAGGGCCCTACTAACCTAGATCTAGGACCACTTAGCCAAGTCCCTTCCCTTACCTGGGTCTCAGTTTCTTCCTCTGTCAAACAAGTAGACTGTGCAAGATGGCCTCTGAGATCCTATCAGTTCTAGATATAGGAGGAATATTTCATCTATCAGTTGAGGGGTTGGGGATGGGGCATAGCAAAGCTTAAGGTTGATCAATAATGAGATATGACCACAAGTGGTCATTGTAGTTCTAGCCTGAACAATATAGGGAAAGCCAACTTCAAAAAATAAAGAAACAAAGAAAGAAATGACTAAAGAAATAGTCAAAGAGGAAAACTCTTGAGCCAAGGGCAGAGGTTACCAAAGTTAGCTTCCAGGAGGAATGGTTGACCTAGGAGGCTGAAGTGAATCAGGAAGCCAGGGCCCAGGGGCTCAATCACTTATTCAGTCTCTTATCTGGCTAGGAGCCTAGGCAAAAGGGCATCTCTTAGGATGTGGTGGGGCATGGGCACCAGAATCACAGAATGAAGAAGCTTCTCTTTTTGTTTCCTTCCTTAGGCTGAGCCCAACAGCCTAGTCTCCTGGGGATAGGCCTTGCCTGCTCTGGGAAGACTGCCACCAACACCTCCTTTCAACCACCTCCCTAGCCCAGTCTGGACCCCAGAAGCTTCACAGACTAGCTGAACATCAGCCTCTCTAGGCTGATGAAACATGCCACCCTGTTGTTACCTTTAGCTTTTATTACACACCATTCCTATATGTCAGGCACTAATGGAGCAAAGACAAAAGGGAGACAGGTCCTGATCTCAAGGAGTTTGTGTTCTATTAAGGGAGACAGCATGTACACATATAAGCCAATACAAAATACATACAAAGTTAATGCAAAGTAACCATGGTGGGCAGTGAGAGGCCCTAGCAGTGACAGGATCAGAAAAGGTAGAACTTGAGCAGAGTTTTAAAATGGAGGTAGAGATTTTAAGAGGAGGAGGTGAGAATTAAGTGCATTCCAGGCATGAGGCACAGCTTGTGCAAAGGCATGGAGGAAGCAGATGGACTGCCATGTGTCAGAAATAGCAATAAGGCCAGTGTGACTGCAACACAAAGAGAATGAAGTGGAGTAAGGTGTAATAAGCTTAGAAAAGTAGGCTGGGAATGGCTGTAATGGTAAAGAGAGTCACTTGTGTTTGATCTTAGGTGCAATAAGGAGTCACTGGAGTTTACTGAGCAGGGGTCCTGACATAATCAGACCTGTCCTTTAGGAAGATCCCTTTGACAGTTGAATGAAGAATGGACTGGAGTGGGGAGAGCTTTGTGATAGGTAGAACCACCAGCAGCTACTGCAACTGTGGGGCGGGTCTTATGGCAGGCAGCCCTATCAGCAAGTACTACAATAGCCCAGGTGGGAGGTGATGAGGGCCTGGACCAGAAGGTGATTATGTGAGTGGAGAGAAGACAGGATAGAAGAAGTTTTGTGCAGGTTGGATCAACAATCCTTAGCCAATTGATTGGATATGGGAAATGAAGGAAAGGGAAGAGTTAAGGAAAACCCCAAGCTTGTGAACTTGTTTGAGGGTAGTGTTCCAGACAAAAAATAAAGAGCTTTGAAAGAATTCTATCATGGAGTCCCATGGATAGTGAGACAGGAAGAAGTGTTAATAATAGGGATTCATGTTAAGATTTAGTATGATCAATGATAATACCAGTAACTCACATTTTTGTCCTGTCAAGACATTAATAATAAATTTTAAAACACTCACACCTCTTTAATGGATATTATTATTGCCAGAATCTCAGAGTTGGAAAGGGCTATAAAGGTATGCAGTCCAACTTCTTACTGAATAGGAATCTCCTCTCCAACATCCCCAAAGAGTCACCGAATTCTCACTTGAAGACCTCCAGTGATGTGAATCATGGGAGCTTAGAGCTGGGAGTGAGAATGGACCTCAAAGGCCACCAAGTTGGACTCCCCATTTTAAAGAAGAGAAAACTGAGGCTCAAGGAGGGGGATTTATTTACATGAGGTCATACAGGATAGTAAGTATAAGAATCAATGAGCTAGGAATTCAGATTCTCTAACTCCAGAGTCATTCCTGAAGCCCACCACTTCCTGAAGGCAGCACAGCCCATTCTTGGACAGAGCACATTGTCAGTTTTCCTGGACTTTAAGCCTAAATTATTCTCTTCGCACCTTCTTCCCACTGCTCCTGGTTCTTCTCTCTGGGGACAAACAGAACAAGGAACTGCCCTCTTCCACAGGACAGCCTTTCAAATACTTAAAGTCAGCTATCACGTCCAGCCTGAGTCTTCTCTTCTCCAGAATAAACATTCCCAATTCTTTCAACTAATTCTCATATAGCATTGAAAGCTTTCTTTTTAGTCCAGTGGAAACTGTTAAGAAATAAATATTTCTTTAGCCTAAAATTCTTTTCAGACTTTTCCCCTTTAGGGAAGTGTGTAGAAGGTCAAGAGTAAAAACTTAAGGACTCAGGAAATATACCAAAGGTGATGACTAAACTCAGCACTCAAAGTACTTCTCATCTAGTTAAGACCATCACTTTCTCCATTCCTGAATCAATTGGCACTGACTCAGCTAAGGGCAGTGTCCTTGTTTCCATTCAAAAGGAGGAGGGTATTGATCACAGGGAGGAAGCCCTTTCAGTCCTTGAGGGGAGTGCATAAGGAAAGAGTCAAGTGGTTTGAGTAGCTCCAACAGAAGATTAAAAGGCATTCAAGAATGTTGACCTCAAACTGTATTTTAGAATATTGTGACCTTTCCCTTGCTGAAGATGCCTATAAACTTTACCTCAAATTTTCTTGGAATTGTGATGTGTCTGGTGGCTGGAGGGGACTGCTAGTTTGGACTTCTCTCTCCCTGAGAAATACTTGGATTTCAATTAATGTTAACTTAATAAAAATAATTTCTGGCAGGCTAAAACAGAGTATAGCATGATCCCAAAACTCTTCACCATCCTTGCTACTTTCCTATAGATATTCTCCAGTTTATTCTAAAACGAACCAAACAGAATATTCCAGATACGCTCTAATCAAGACAAAGGACAGATACCATCACTTCCCTTGTCCTGGACTGCCCAGCTGCCATATAGAGAAGGGATAGAGTGGGATGATACTGTTGTTTGTCCTTCATTCTCCAAGAGGACCATCATCATGAGGGTGATGTCTTGACTCGCAAGTGAGCTGGATTTCAGTGCATGAGAGCTGTGTAAAGCCATCCACCTCACTCTTTTGAGACTCTAGGGTCACTGGAGTATCAGGAAAACCTGAGTTCAAGTCTCACCTTTGAAAATTACTAGCTGTGTGATCCTGGCCAAGTCACTTAAGCTTGGTGTGTCCTAGGACTTTTCTACTAGGTCACAGAGGTATAGAAATATATCTTGAGTGGAGGGAGTTCCCAAATGTAGAATTTTTCACACCAATGAAATCATGGGTCATCCATGAATTAGCATCATGGTATTGAGTTATATTGAGTTGTCCACTAACCTCGCCCCTTTTTTTCAAATAAATTTCTATGCAGCTTCACCTCTCCAACTTGTAAAGTTTATTCTTATTAAATTTCAATTTGGGGGATAAGGTTGAGATCATTAGAGGATACTTGCAATTTCCTTAAGGTAACATGGTCCATTCACCTCTCCTTGTTTAATTCCGGGCCCAAGATGTGGTCCATTTGTACTATCTGTCCCAGCTACACATACTGGATAAGTTCTGCAGCCTGCCCATTCACCTGCATTCATAATCTGGGCAATAGACGTTTTTTATTCACTTGGCCTTTCTTATGTGGATGGCCCTACCAAACATTTTGAGGGGTTGCACATCTTTTCTAGGAGACTCCATGATGTTCCAAGGTTTAATACAGACAGCACACTGTCAACATAAGCAAGGCCATCGGGAGGACATCATCATCCACAGACAAGCCTTCTTCATCTTGAACTCTGCTGAATTTCTTTCATCACAGTGGTGAATGTCCTCTTTTATGCCTCACCTGAATTTTATGATCAAAGAAACAAAAAGCCATCATTTAAACAGAAATATTCATCCCAGTGTTGGCCATGAGTTGTGGAACACAAGAGTTTCTAAAGAATTCAAAATGAATGTCACACAGAGGGCAATAGAGAGGAACACAGGCTGTAACATATAGCAAATGAGGAAATGGCAAGGAACCCTGAGGGTAAGAGAGGAGGTGGAATGTGCCAGGCAAGTTAAACCACCACCTCTCCATAGACCCTGATGGAGATAACCCACAGCACCAAATCAAAGAGCCATGGGAATATTGGTATGCCTCACAACCATCACTTTCTGCAACCATCACTGGAGAGAGTGGGGAGCACTCACAGTGGAGAAGAGGCCCACATTCATGACCCACCACCAACTAGTACCCAACTTCCCCTGACAGATACATGAACCCAAAAGCCCTGAGAGTGACGGCATTCCACAGAATTCTCTTCCTCCTTGTAGTCATCATCCTAGGAAGCAACCCCTGTGGAGAAGCAGCCTGGTAACTGCTTCTGTGGGGGCTGAAGCCACAGCTCCTGAAGGTACAAGAAAGTCCTTGGCACTGTTAAATAGTTCAACATCAGAAGCTGATATCATGGTATCAGTGGAAATGACATTATCGAAGAGACTTTACCATCTGTTTGGATGCCGAGTCCTAAGGTCATCCCACTTGCAGCTGAAAACTTTTATAAGTGTTGTCTAATGGTAGAATATGAAATTCTTGAGAACAGGGATTTTCTTTTCTATTTGCATCCTTAGTGCTTTGTACAAAGCAAGAGTTCAACAAATGTTTCATTTGGTTATTTATTTATTAAAAATCAGAAGCATAGGGGCGGCTAGGTGGCGCAGTGAATAGAGCGCCGGCCCTGGAATCAGAAGGACCTGAGTCCTGAGTTCGGAGCCGGCCTCCGACACTTAATCCGCACAAACAAAAACCTAGCGGTGTAACCTTGGGCAAGTTACTTAACCCCAATTGCCCTAAAGGGGCGGCTAGGTGTCGCAGTGAGTAAGAGCGCCGGCCTCGGAGTTGGGATGACCCGAGATCAGATCCGGCCTCAGAAAATGAGCACCCACGCATAAATCAAATGACTAGCCGTGTAACCTTGAGCAAGTTACTTAACCCCAATTGCTTTAAAAAAAAAATCAGAAGCATAACAGATCATCACAGAAACATATTACCAAAAAAGATGGGCTGATCATAGGCAGGTGAACAGCTGGAGTGCTCAAGTAATATGCTTGTGATGTCAAGAAAGAGTGAAAAAGCCTCCCAGCATGTTGCTGGGGCCCCTGTTACAAATTTGTGGTTTGTTATAAATAAGAGTCACACAGGCATGAAGCAGAAGTGTCTAGGTTTTATTCTGTATTATTAGGGGGAAAATACAAATTGGTGACATCCTAGAACAGCATGGCACTGGTCTCTGCTAACAGAACACCTGGGCTCAAATGTCGCCTCTGATGTTTACTGCTTATATGACCAGTATCAAAAAGTATTTCAAATATAGAGATTCCCCCCAAAAGAAAAGGGGAGTACAACTCCAGGGAGAGACTCCATAGGGGAAAAAAGGGATTTTCCCCAAGAACTACATAAGTATACATACATTGAAGAAATGAAGTAAGAAATAAGGACTAGATCAAAGGTTCTTAACGGGAAGTCCACGAGCTTGCTTTTTGAAATATTTTAATAGCTGCAATTTGGTATAATTGGTTTCCTTTGTAATCTTGTTGATTTTATCATATTCATTTAAAAACATTATTCTGAGAAGAATTCCATAGGTTTCACCAGACTGACTGCCAAAAGGAGGGATGGGGTGGAGAGGAGAATAGTCCTAGACACAAAAAAAGGGTTAAGAACCCCTTGCTCTGGAGGAAGAATTATTAGAAGAATAAAAGTGGCTTAAAATTTAAAGTGGTAAACCTTACCCAAGAAATGGACTCCCTGAAAACTAGAATAAACCCAGTCAAAGTCAACGAGTACAACAAGATATATTAGAACAAAATCCAAAGACAGAAAAAATAAAAGAAAATGTAGGATAGCTAACATCAAAAACAACTAACCTAGGAAACAAGTCCAGAGGAGGCCAAGAATAAGGTAAAAGTAATTAGATTCCATGAAAACCACATTTTCCCCGAAAACATGGTTATTATATTTTAAGAAATTATAAATGAAAGCTGCCAAATCTATTAGAACCAGAAGGCAAAGTAGAGATATTAGGAATCAGCTAATCACCTCCTGAAAGGAACCATAAAAGGAAAATGTTCCAGGAATACTATGGCCAAAATCCAGAGTACCCACATCAAAGAAAAAATACCATCCAGGAAGAAGTAGCTCAAGCTGCAAGGAAATACAATGAAGATGACACAAGACCTGACAGCTCCTACTAAAAAGGAGAGATCTTGTAGTAAGATATTCCAAAAGGCAAATGAGAGAAACTTATATAACCCAGAATATTTTACCCTGCAAAGGAGTATAATCCTACAGGGAAGAAAAACAAATCTTTAATAAAATAGCTTCAAGCATTCTTGAAAAAAAGACCAGAGCTGAGTGGGAACTCTAAAATACAAACACAGGAGTCAAAAGAAACTTAGAAAAGAAAATTTAGGAATTAGAAGGAGTTATATGATGATGTAGTGCTAACATTCTAATAGGGGGAGAAGAAACAAGGGTCCCTTCAGAACCTTAATGTCTTCAAAGGGTATTGAGGGAGCTAAACAAAAAACAAAACAAAACAAAAAAAAGAAAGAAAGAAAATCCTGGGAATGTGGGTTGGTTCTGTTCTGCAAATTTGAAGAGGGGAAAGAGAAAGAATATATCAGTGTAGAAAGGAGGAGAAAGGGAGTGGGACTTCTTTTTATTTTCTTATAATTCAATTGAGCAGGGGCGGCTAGGTGGCGCAGTGAGTAGAGTGTCGGCCCTGGAGTCAGAAGGACCTGAGTTAGGATCCGACCTCAGACATTTAACGCACACACAAACAAAAACCTGGCTGTGTGACCTTGGGCAAGTTACTTAACCCCAATTGCGCTCCAAATAAATAAATAATAATTCAACTGAGCAAGAATAGTTTACATCCATGGAGGAATAGGCAGGGAGAGAAGTCATCAGATGAACCTCACTCTTATCTGAAACTGACAAAGGAGAGTTGAACAAACACTAACACACATACACACACACACACACACACACACACACACACACAAATTTAATGTAGAAATAATACATGAAACTCAACCAAGAAACAACTGGATATAGAGAAGGGGATGGTTGAGAAGGAACTTTAATATGGGGAAGGGAATAGTCATTAGGAAAGCAAACAGGGAAGGGAAAGGAAAGGAGGGGAAGAAAAAGGAAAGGAAGGAAAAGGAAGGACCAGGGGATAATTCCAATTACTATGGAATAATTGTAGAAATTATCTAAAAATAGATTCGTTTTACTTGAGAGACAAGCTGACTTCTTTTCTGTACCATGAGGCACATGATATCTATCTGTACCTTTTCATTGGCTATCCCTCATGCAGGAATGCTCTCCATCCTCACCTCCACCTTCTAGCTTAGCTCAACTCCCACCTTCCTTGGGAGGTCCTTCCCCATCCCCAACTCTGCTAGTAGCTTTGCTCATGGATTACCTCCTGTTTACAGAGTGTGTGTGTGTGTGTGTGTGTGCGCTCGCGCGCGCTCGAGCTCTAGTTCTATAAATTACTATTGATGCTGGAGGGTGATATGGGACAAAATCCTTTCCCCCACTTCTTTGCTTTACTGCTATCTGGAAGTTCAAGGGAGAGAAATCATGTATCCATAAGGATGAGTCACTTTTCCTTACTTTTATAGACCACAGAGGTGGTGGTTCTTCCCAATATTCCATCTTACTGAATCTTAGTAAACCAGTCCTCCAGAGACAGTCCCAGTCAATGACAGCCAAGGAAAAGAGTTCCCTGTGTCCTCACAGCAAAGGTAAAGGGTGCATGTCTCTCTCCATAGGAAGTTCCCCTTTGGGGGAAAAATGAAAAGGTCCATGCCCTAAATGTTATCCAGTTAATTGGAGAAACTCCTAAAATTGATCAGGGTTTTCTAGAAGTTTTTCTCCTGCTACAATGAGAAAGCTCTTTCTTGGAGACCCCCCCCCCCAATGGAACAGGAGAGAGAAAATGGAAAAGGCTGTGAGGGTTAGAGATTCCCAGTGCTATGTCACAGAATCAGAGTTTCTGACCATGGGAGAGCAAGCCACAGTAATCCAGGAGTCAAAATTCAGTCCAGCATTGATGCCCCAAGAACAGAGACAAAAGCTGAAATGAGAACTCATTAGTCAATGATCCCACCTTTGGATGTGAACTTGATGGGACTAATGTCATGTAAGAAATGAGTCAAATTTTGAGTACATATCTCCATGTTTTATGCTTCACTCAATATTTATTATCAGAATCCCATTGAACATGGTTATTTCTGTTGCTGTATCTTCCAAGGAATATTAAATTATCTCAAGCAATCTCCTTGGGAGACAAGAGCTTGTAAGGATACCATTCTGGTCTACCAAATCAAATGGGTTTTTTTGGTTAATTGATAAATAAAAAGCATCCTTTCAGTCAATTGTGAGATGTGTGGTCCATTTCTGAAAATCATTTGCAAAAGCCTGCTGAATCGACACTAACATCCTCACCATGAATGCTCTTCATTTGCATACAGACAAGCTTCATACAGATTTAATATAGACAGGAGAGTAGACATAAGTTAGCAGTTACTGGTATACTCTGAGTCACCTTTCTCTGCTAAGAATAAGGTCCAAGATTTTTTCCATGTCTTTCCATCCTCTGGGTACTCTGTGAAGCAATCTGTCAACACCCTCACAATTGTATCACTTCCAACATGGATCTCTTCTATGTATTCTTGATCTGCTTACTTTTGTCATTATCCCTTAATAGGAAAGGGGTATCTGGGGCCATTGCCAGTCATCCTGATCTATGTCTTGCCACTGGACTCCTATAACCCTGGAGGAAAGAATCAGGCCGATGACTTTGCACAGCTCTGCCTCATTTAAATCCAATTCACTTACAAGTCAAGATGTCGTTGGTCAGGTGGTTGTTGTGTTTGTCCTTTGTTTTTGAAGAAGACTGTGGCATCAGGGAAATGATGACATGGATTTCAGTTGACTTTGATTTTAGTGAGGGAGGGTTGGGCAAGGTCACCAGCCTTGATGCTGGCCACTTAACTTGGGGTTTACTGGCTAGGTTCCTTCCTTCCTTCCACTGGTCAACAACAACAATAACTGGGAAGAAGTGTCTCTAAGCTATCTATCCAAAGCTTAACTCCCTTCCTACCAAATGCTGATAGAATCTCAAAGTTTGAAAAGACATCAGTGATCATTTAGTGTAGTTCATACATGAACAAGCCTTCTACGATATACATGACAAAGAGTTGTTTGAGGATGTTCTGTTGGGAGAGGGTATTGTCAAGGACAAATGCTCTTTGTCTCCTCAATAAGTCTTTTTTTGTCACTTAGGAGTAGTGAGATAAACAAAAACAAGGGGAAAGAGAAATTAAGATCTGGGAGGGGAAAATACTAAAAGTGGCTATCAAAATAAGAGAGACTAGAAGAAACAGTGGTTCTGGGGGAAAAGGTCTAAAGAGAAGAGGAAAAAAGCCTTTGTTTCCAGCCTTTCCTTCCAGCCTTTGCTCAAAGATGTCAAAATGGGGGGACCTACTACCTTCTGAAGCAGGTCATTCCCCTTTTGGATTGTTTTAAGTGCTAGGAAGTTTTTAGTTTTTCCACATATCAAGTCTAAATTTGTCTCCTTGTAACTTGGACTCATTGGTCCTTGTTCTGCCTTCTGGGATCCAGTAGAACATGACTAATAATCCTTCTTCCATATAGCTATAATGCACATACTTCCAATTTCTCCTCCCCTAGCACCACCTCCATTCTCTTCTCCAGGATAAATAACCCCACATCCATGACCCAAGGGACCCTCTTCCAGAAAATGGATTCCTACACTGGAGTCATATAGAGCCCAAATTTATCCTGGGAGTGGCCTGACCTAAAAGAAAAGAATCAGATTTTTCTCAAACTGATTAATTATGCCTCCACTTCAGAGTAGAACCCCAAGGAAAAAATCTTTAAAACTTTAAAGCTGATTCATGACTAGAGTCTCCTCAAAGGTGAATAATAGATTCCCTTCCAGAAAAAGTATTCAGGGTACAAAGTAAGTATCAGGCATAGGAAAGCTATTTATTTCCTTCACCACAAAAAGTGGACACTGGACATCTCAAATATTTAAAACACAGAAGAACTCAAGGCACATATTCATAAATGCAGGCAGAAGCCATAAAACAATAAACCCATCACACACAGTCTCCTAAAAGTCAGAAAGTTTTTTGAGACTGCTGAAGTAAATATGTGTGTATGTATATGCACATATATATTCCATAATTCTAGCAGATTATTGACTTGTCCTTCTATCATGACTGTATTCATGATAATCTATCATGACTACAGTCACACAAATGCCATATAAGTGATAAATACATACATATGTATATATGTATGTATATAGATACATACCTACATATATCTTTTGAGAGAAGAAAATAAGCAGCTGTCTTAATCTGATATTTACTGTAAATGAGAAAATTGAGTCCCAGGGAAGCACAGTGACTTGTCCGATGTCATAAGGTAGTTTTTGTCAGAGGTGGGATATGAAACCAACTCTTTGGCCTCCGGGTTTGTTTTGCTCAGAAGAAGCAGAGCTAGCATTTGAACTCAGGCTCCTGACACTTCTTCCTCTTTCACAGTGAGCTGTCTCCTGTCAGGTCTCCATCATGTCACTGGGGATGAGGCTTAAAGAGATTTTCTCTAATGGACCTACTGGGTTTTAGATCAGACTAATATCAAAAAGTATCCATTTAGAATCAGAAGAGCAAAATTAAAACCCTGACTCAGCCTCTTCTTCACTGAGAGGCTTTGGAAAAGTCACTTCTTTTCTTTGGGCCTCAGTTCATTCGCCTATAAAAAGGAAAGAATGATACGTATTCAATCTCACTGCCAGAGATGCTGGAATGAACCAGGGTTTTAACCAAAAAAAATGGAACCTAGAACCGCTATTGGAAATGGGACAAGTGGTCCCAGATAGCACCTTCAACAAATAACCAACGTGACCTATTGATTAGGCCAACACTCACTAATGTCTATCTCTACCAAGTCAACAATGGTTTCTCAAATGTCACTCCGCACAACGCCTAAAGCTGGACTTTCCATTCCTGGTCTCCTGGGGAATTTTTTAGGAGGTGTGGGTACAGGTAGAGGGCATTGCAAATGAGGAATCTCATCTTCTGGCCCCTCTCAGACCCCACTCCCAAGCCGACTTCAGGAAGACCTGATATAACAGTCTCTGTGAAGGGATGTAGAAGCACTTTGGAGTCCAAGCCATAATCCCTCAGGAGTCCAGGAGAGGGCGCTCTTGTCCAGGGTTTTTCTAGCACAGTAATGTTTTGCCTCAAAGACCTAGTGTCCTCCCTCCCTCTGCCTGGAATTGGGAGAGGGGGAGCAATAAATAATAGTACCTTGGCCCAAATATAGAGGGAGAGGAAAAGAGGTGGGGCTCAAACGTTGTTGGCCCAAGGAGCATGAAGGCAAGAAGTACTTTGAAATTTATTTTCCTTGAATAGCAGAATCCAGCTGTTACACATGACAAGAATGCTGTTACCCAAGTACATCACACTTGGAACTGAGATATTCTAACACAACATTCTCTCTTCGGAGCCTTAGTCTCCCCATCTGTCAAATGAAATGATGATCTCTCAACTCACATCCAGCTCTGACATCCTGTGTTCTAAGGTCTTATTCAGCTTAGACATTCTATACTCTAAGGTTCTTTCCAGCTTTGTTCTATGTTCTAAGGTCCCTTTCAACATTAATATGCTATGTTCTAAGGTTTTATTCTGTCTCCCCTTCCCACCACCCAACTCTAACATTCTGTACTCTAAGGTAGCAGTTCCCAATCTTTTTATCCTCAGGACAACTTGACACTCTTAAAAATGATTGAGGACTTCCAATATGAGGTAGATAGATAGATAGATAGATAGATAGATAGATAGATAGATAGATAGAAAGAAAGAAAGATAGCTAGATAGATAGACATGTAGATAGACAGACAGACAGACAGGTAGACAAATAGAAAGGTAGACAGTGCAACAGACAGTGCAAATAGATAGACAGACAGAGATAGATAGATAGATAGATAGATAGATAGATAGATATAGACTACTATATTAAAAATGAAAACAAAATAATATCATTATGAAAATAGTTTGGGCCCCTGAAAATAACCCCAGACCACACTTTGAAAACTACTGGTCTCAGGTCATTCCCAGTTGTGACATTCTCTATTCTAAAATTTATCTCAATTCTGACATTCTATGTTCTGAGGTCCATATCAGCTTTGGAATTCTATATCCTAAAGTCTCTCTATTTCAATCTTGTCATTACATGTTCTAAGGTCCCTTACAACATTAATATTCTATGTCCTGAGGTCCCTCCCATTTCTGATATTCTATGTCCTAAAGTCCCTTCCAGCTCCAACAAACTATGTTCTTATGTTTCTTCCAGTTCGAACATTCTGAGTTCCTGGGAATGGACAGTTTCTGGGGTCCTATCTTTCTCTCTCACCAACACCACTCCTTCCTACCCTTCCCCTACTACCATCTTAAGAACTCAGTGCCCTCTCCCAGGCTCTGACTCTTCTCCCCAGCTCTCTGTGGACAACAAGACTTTTTCGCTGTAGCCATTAGACAAATCCCTTGCATTTGCATAGTGTTTTCTACTTTTGCCAGAGATCTCCCAATATGATCTCATTTCTTAGCCATGAATTGGCTCATCTGGGCTCAAGATGGGAACATAACGGACTCTTCATTAATTCCAAGAGCAAACGTTAATGCATAAGTACAAAGCTTACTCGCAGGGACACAGAAGAGGAGCTTCCTCAGCTGCTTAATCACTTCTCTGGAAGTCTGGTTTATGCTTTTAATCTGTTTGGCAAATCCTTTATTATGTGATAATGCAACCAGCCCTTGCACTCAGCTCTGGGGTGGGGGGGGGGTGGAGAGGGGAGGGAGTAGCCAGCGATGGTTCATGGTTTACCCTTGGTTCTTTTATGAAGAAGTCAGTGTCAGTCCAGGTCCTGGCTTAATGGCTACCATTGCCTAAAGTACAAATTAGCCAAGATTTCCTATTTTAGCTTCTATGTGTCTTAAACCATCCTTGTTTGGGTTTCTTTCTTTTCTTCTGCTTAATTTGCTTAATCTCGCATTTGAGTCTCAACCTGAACATTGATAGGCCCAACCCTGCCACTCACTATATACCCAAGGGCAAAGTTACTTCTCCTCTCTGATCCTCAGTTTTCTGATCTGGAAAATGGGGATAATAATATGAGAATCAGTTCAGAAGCAGGGGTGGGGAACCTGCAGCCTCAAGGACACATGTGGCCCTCTAGGTCCTCAAGTGTGGCCCTTTGAGTGAATCCAAACTTCCCAGAACAAATACCGTTAATGATTATACAACTTTAGTTAGGCATGAGTTCAGTGGCAGTGGAGGACCTGACTGTCCGTTCTGCTAGATGGTCACTTTTTGAAATGCTGTTCAAGTCTGGGTTAAGCCATCTGGTCTCTGAGTACCCTTTCTAGTCAGGTGGTGCCCCCTGTGGAGATGCTCTTTCAGATATCTCACATCTGCCCCTCCAGGATCCTGCTGGAATTAGATCTGCCTTTCCATACTTCTCAGATGTACTATGCTGGGCAAGCCCAGACTGCAAAGCAAATCTCAGAGAAGATGGGGAAATGGATTTGAACTACAGCATGAGGCACTTCCATTAACTCCCTGGAAGCAATGGGAGATCTGACCCATAGTGGGTCAGACAAAGAGAGATAAGGCAGAATCTCCTTCTCTAGGTACTTTTGAGAAGACAACCAACACCCATCAAATAGTTTAAGTGAAGTTCTGCCTAGAAATGGACTCACTGACCTAGGGAGGCAGGATACCAAAGAGTACTAACTCTAGAGGAGGGGGAGGAAGAAGAAAGGAGGGGGAGAAAGAGAAGAGGAGAAGGGAGGGAGGAAGAGAAGGAGGCAGAGGAAAGGAGGAGGAAGAAGAAAGGAGGAGGAAGAGAAGAGATGAAGAAGGAGGAGGAGAAGGAGGGGAGGAAGAGATGAAGAGAAGAGGAGGAAAAAAAGGAGGCAGAGGAAAGGAGGAGAAGGAAGAGATGAGGAAGAAGAAGAAGAAGAAGAAGAAGAAGAAGAAGAAGAAGAAGAAGAAGAAGAAGAGAGAAAGGAAGAGGAAGAGAAGAGGAGGAGGAGGGGAGGAAGAGGAGGAGAAAGAGGAGGCAGAGGAGAAGAAGAAGAGAAAAAGAGGAGGAGGAAGAGAAGGAGGAAGAGGAAAGGAGGAGGAGGAAGAGATGAGGAAGAAGAGAGGAAGAGGAAAAGAGGACGAAAAAGAGAGGGGGAGGAAGAGAAGAAGAGGAGAAAGAAGAAGAAAGAAAGAGGAAGAGAAGAAGAGGAGGAGGAAGAGAGGAAGAGAAAGAGGACGCAGAAGAGAGATGGAGGAGGAAGAAAAAGAGAAAAAGAGGAGGAAAAAGAGAGGAGGAGGAAGACTTGAGTTCAAATCCTAACCCTCATGCTTACCTTGTGAAATTAAACAAGTCACTTAACCCACCCTGGGCCTTAGTTTCTTCATCTAAATATCCCAGTGGGCATGAATTGTTCAGATTGCTGTGCAGACCCTTGACAGACCTTGGAAAAAGCATGGATACCATTGTCTTTAGTTGTGAGAACCTGATTGGATATTGGGACTCAGACTCAGCAATCTAGAGGAATTTGGAGTCCAAGAGCCAACCACAGCTCCACTACTTATTCATTCCATCTCTTCCTCTTCTCTGGGCTTTGGTTTCCTCCTCTGTGGTGTAAACCTGTGTGACCTTGGGTAAGTCACTTTCCTCCTTTGGGTATCAATTTTTATATCTACAAAATGGGAATAATTATGATAATAGATGCATTACTTAGTTCATGAGTTTGTTTATTATTGTGATGAGGTCACTTTATCTAAGTTGTGAAACTTATATGAAGTGAGGGAAAAAATGAGAGAGTGAATTAAGGTCAATGCGTCCCTTGTGAGTCATTATCAAGACAGCGTCTAAATACCTTGTGCTTTGGGTTTTAGCCTGAAAGAGGAATTACTGAGATGCTCGGGTTCAGGATCAGAGTTTAAAGAACCAGAAAGAAAAGAAAGCAACAAGTCTAAAAATAAGCCTCCCTCGCAAGCGGATGAGACAGGAAGAAATTGTCCAACCTCCTAACTTCCCAGGGAGGAAACTGAGAAAATAAAATAAGCAATTAATTAACAAGGTCACCCACCTGCAACACCTAAGATCTCAATGCTGAATGACAGGGGCAGCTACTGAGGAAGAAATGCTGAAAGACATCTATCTTGGGGACAATCTTGTTTCCCTCTCAGTACTTTAGTACAGAGAACAGAGAATCTCAGGACTAGAAGGGACCTTGGAGGTCAAAGATTCCAACTCCCCCCCCCCCCATTTTTTACAGTTAAGGAAACTGAGGCAGGCAGAAGCAAAGTGACTTGCCCAGAGTCATACAGCAAAGTAGGGATCCAAGGTTGGATCTGAACTCAGATCTTCCCGACTCCCAACCCAACGCTTTATCCATCATATCTTACTTTAAGAATATGGAAACTGGGGCGGCTAGGTGGAGCAGTGAGTAAGAGCACCGGCCTCAGAGTTGGGATGACCCGAGATCGAATCCGGCCTCAGAAAATGAGCACCCACACATAAATAATGACTATCCGTGTAACCTTGAGCAAGTTACTTAACCCCAATTGCTTTAAAAAAAAAAGAATATGGAAACTGAGAGCCAGAAATGTTGTGACTCCTCCTTCATCATACATTTAGTAAATCACAGATATTCTGGACCAGGAAGGATCTCAGAGGCCACCCAGCACCAAAGGGAGCCCTTACTATAACATACCCAGCAAGTAGACATCCTGCCTCCTCTTGAAGACCTCCCATGAGGAGGCACCTACCACCAATGGAGGCAGGCTATTGCACTCTGGGATGTAGTCTGGTCACAATACAGTGGAAAGACCAATAAATATTGAAGTCAAAGGGTCTAGGGTTAAATCTTGGCTCTGCCACTTACTACTTGTATACTCCTGGACAAGTCACGTCCCCTCCTTGAATCTCAGTTTCCTTCCGTCTAAAATAAAGGGGTTGGATTCCATGAAATCCTTTCAAAATTTAGATCTAAGATTTTATGTGTGACTTGAGAAATGAATGTTTTTCTCTTATACTTAATAAGTATTCTATTGGGACCAAAGTTTTTTTCCCTACTTTCTACTTCCTCATCTAGAAACCAACCAGTGTGGGGAAGTATTTACCCAGGCCAACATCTAATCAGACAGTAAATGAGATTCTAAGTTTGGGCTAATGGATGTTTTCCTGCTCATTGTGTTTGCTCAGACAGGTCTGGGAGAAATGTTGATTCTCCCTATTATCAAGACAGGTGATGTGCAAATTGGTGTCTTTCTGAGCAAAATTTGAGTGATTTAAGTCAAGTATTCAAACAAATCTGAGGTACCACCTCACACCTACCAGATTGGCTAATATGACAAAAAAAGGTAAACGACAAATGTTGGAGGACATGTGGGAAAACTGGACACCAATGCATTGTTGGTGGAATTGTAAACTGATCCAACCATTCTGGAAAACAATATAGAACTATGTCCAAAGGGCTACAAAACTGTGCATAACCTTTGACCCAGCAATACTAGGTCTGTATCACCACCTAACACACACACAAAAGAAAAAACTTAGCCGTGTGACCTTGGGCAAGTCACTTAACCTCAATTGTCCACTAAAAAGCAAAAAAGAGAGAGAGAGAAAGAACTGAGAGTCCGAATGTAGATCAAACATATATTTTTTTTAGCTTTTTCAATTTTTCTTAAGGGTTTTTTGGTCTGTGTTTTATTTCACATGACTAATATGGAAATGTCTTTTACATAACTGTACATATATAACCTATATCAAACTGCTTTTGCCTTCTCAATGAGGGGAGAGAGGAGGGAGGGAAAAAATCTGGAACAAAAATATTTTTAAGAACTAAAAAAATTGCATGTAATCGGAAAAGTAAAATATTTTTTTAAAAGACTCAAGGATGTGACAAAAATTTCAAAAAATGTGAAAGGGAGATCCGAACAACTTCTGGAGCCACAGCACCCACAGAACGGCACAGAGAAGCTAACCTCCTGCTGAGGACAGCCCAGCAGCCCTGCAGGGAGTGGCCAGCACAGCGCTCTGAGAGCAGGCAGCACAGTGCTCTGGGAACCTACAGCACAGCCCGCAGAGCCGAGCCCAGGTCCACGGTTTTAGCCCCAGGGCTGCCGGGCCTTCAGCTGGCTGGTGGAACCCCAGAACACCAGCAACTGTGGCGATTCCAGAATTATCAGCACAGATATGCCTAGGACAAAGTGAGAGGTTAGTGCCCTATGAACTTTGGGACCAGTATTTGGGGAACACGTGGCTTCCTCCCCTGGGGGCAAAAAACTGCTGAAGAAACAGCTGCACAGAAGCCATTTTGCAGCATCAGTAGTGGCTCTAGCTCCTGGTCTGCGAACTGTAGGAAGATCCAGCAATCAGTCTGGGGGTTAATCGCTTTTGCTTTAAACTGCCTGGATCTGGATTGTGGTCTGGGGGTGGGGGGGAAGTTTGGGGAGGATATCCAACTTTCCAGAGTGGGTGGAGGCTTTACAGAGGCCACCCAACTGGTGGAAGTTGTGAAGACCCCACATTTGGGCGGAAACTCCCCTGTCTGGTGGCAGAGTCCTACTGTGGCAACAAGCCCAAAAACCAAGTAATTAAGTGGCAATATGCCTAAGCAAACGAAACAAAATAAACAGAAAAGTTCAACATTGGACTCCTATTTTAGGGGGAAAGAGGCTCAAAGCCCGAGGAGGACTGTGAGGTCAGAACTCCTGCACCAAAAGCCCCAAATGAAAATACAAGCTGGCTACAGGCCATAGAGGACCTGAAGAAGCAGATAAGAGAAGTGGGGGAAAATTTGGGAAGAGAAATGAAAAAGATGCAAGAAAAGTATGAAATGACAGTCAACAGCCTGACTGAGGAAAATAACACCTTAAAAAATAGACTAACTCAAATGGCAAAAGAGGCTCAGAAAGGCAATGAGGAGAAGAATGCCTTAAAAAGTCGAATTTGCCAGATGGAAAAAGAATCTCAAAAGCTCACTGAGGAGATTCATTCGTTCAGAGTTAGACTGGAGCAAATGGAAGCTAGAGACTTTATGAGAAATCAAGATACTATTAAACAGATTCAAACAAATGAAAGAATAGAAGGCAATGTGAAATATCTCATGGGAAAAACCACTGACCTGGAAAATAGATCCAGGAGAGATAATTTAAAAATTATTGGACTACCTGAAAGCCATGATCAAAGAAAGAACCTAGAAATCATCCTTAAAGAAATTCTCAAGGAAAATTGCCCTGATGTTTTAGACCCAGAGGGCAAAATAGAGGTTGAAAGAATCCACGATCACCTCCTGAAAAAGATCCCAAAAAGAAAACTCCCAGGAATATTATAGCCAGGTTCCAGAATCCCCAGATCAAGGAGAAAATACTACAGGCAGCCAGGAAGAAACAATTTCAATATTGTGGAAACACAATCAGAATAGCCCAGGACCTGGCAGCTTCTACACTGAGGGATTGAAGGGCATGGAATATGATATTCCAGAGGGCAAAAGAGCTGGGAATGAACCCAAGGTCACCTACCCAGCAAAACTGAGTATTTTGTTTCAGGGGAAAATATGGTCATTCAGTGGAATAGAGGACTTTCAAGCATTCTTGATGAAAAAACCAGAGTTGAATAGAAAATTTGACATTCAGACACAAGAAGGAAGAGATGCTTGAGAAGGCAATCAAGGAAAAGAAATCAAAAGGAACTTATCAAAGTTGGACTATTTACAGTCCTACATGGAAAAACAGTAACTGTGTTTGACGAAACCTTTCTCATTATGAAAATAATTGAAGAAGGGTACATGGCATATGTTCACAAGTATACATGGATAGAGGGCACAGGTTAAATTTGATGGGAAGGGATGATTATTTTTTTTTGGATGGCAATTGGGGTTGGGTGATTTGCCTAGGTTCATGTGGCTGGGTTTTTGTTTGTGTGTTGGGTGTCTGGGGCCAGATCCGAGCTCGAGTCCTTCTGGCTCCGGGGCTGCTCTCTGCTCACTGTGCCACCTAGCCGCCCCAAGGAAGGAATGATTCTTAAGGGGTGAAGTCAAGAGGTGAGAGAGGGAAGTGGCAAGAGGAGATGGAGAGAGAGAGGGTAGGGCAAACTATCTCATGTAGAAGAGGCAAGGGGAAGTAGTTGCAGGGGAGGGAAAGAACAGGAAGGTAAAAAGGCAAAAGCATATTCTCATTGAAGTTGGCTCAAGGAGAGAATCACATACATACTAAATGGAATATCTTACCCTCACTCACTCTCCTGAGTAGGGGAAAGGGGGATGAGAGGGGGGATGATGGAGGGGAGGGCATTCTGGGGGGAGGGGAGGTTAGAAGTACCCACTATCAAAGAGGGACAGGATCAAAGTAGGGAATGGACCAGGTGGGAGGTGAGACGGGTGGGAGGGAAATATAAGCAGTCTTTTACAATATATCTACTATGGTAAGGTTTTGCATAGCTATACATGTACAACACATACTGAATTGCTTATCTTCTCAGAGGGAGTGGGTGACAGGGAAGAAAGGGAATGGATCTGAAAATCGAAGTTTTAAAATTAAATGTTTCATAAGATGGCCAGGCAGTGGGGCTCAGAGATTCACCTTGCCCTAATGGCAAAATCAAAGGGGGTATGGGAGAAGATATGGGAGAGAGCAGATTGGATGAGGGGATATCTGGTGGGACTGCTATTCTGGGGTGGTGGGTAGGGAAAAAATGGGGGGAAAATGTAACTCATAATCTGGTGGAAATGAATGATGTAAACCAGAAGTTAATAAAGCATTTGTTTAATTAAAAAATAATAATAATAAAAATAATAATAAAAAAAAAAGTAAAAAAAAAAGACTCAAGGATGTGGTTCATCTGAGACAAGTGATTTGAATTCACCAAGGACAGCTAGGTACCCTCTTACTATCTCTTTATTTATCTTGAGTGTTAACTCCCTGCTGTCATTCCCAGTGAACATGTCTTTCTCCATGCCACAGAAGATAGAAACAGACTAAGAACTGACTACATTCTCTCATTTATTACAGACTTCTCTTTCTCTTGTATTAGTTCTTATCATCACATTCACCCTAAGCAGTGGCCCTAGATCTTTGGTCTTTCTCTTTCCCCAAATGTGGCTTAATTTATTTTTTAATTAAATTTTATGTTTTTTAGTTTACATCATTCATTTCCACAAGATTTTGAGTTACAAATTTTCTTCCCATCTTTCCCCTACCCACCATCCCAAAACATTGATCCCACTGTATATCCTCTCCCCCAATCTGCTCTCTCCTATATCCTGCCCCATCCCCTCTCTGACTTTCCAGTAGGGCAAAATGGATCTCCATACCCCAGTGCCTGTATATCTTATTCCCCAGTTGCATGTAAAAATAATAATAATAATATATTTTTAAACATTTGATTTTAAAACTTTGAATTCCAGATTCTTTCCCTTCCTCCCTTGTCACCCACGATTACTGGGAAGATAAGCAATTCAATATAGATTGTACATGAGTAGCTACTCAAAACATTTTCATAGTGGATATATTGTGAAAGACTAACTGTATTTCCCTCCATCCTATCCCACCCTTCACTTGTTCTATTCTCTACTTTGACCCTGTCCTTTTTCAAAAGTGCGTGCTTCTGGTGCGGCTAGGTGGTGAAGTGAGTAAGAGCGCCGGCCTCGGAGTTGGGATGACCCGAGATCAAATCCGGCCTCAGAAAATGAACACCCACACATAAATAATGACTAGCCATGTAATCTTCAGCAAGTTACTTAACCCCAATTGCTAAAAAAAAGTGCGTGCTTCTAACTTCCTTCCCCCAAAAACTGCCCTCCCCTCCATCACCATCCTTCTCATCCCCTTCCCCCCTCTCTCCTGTAGGGTGAGATACCCTATGTGTATGTCATTCCCTCCCTAAGCCAAATTCAATGAGAGTAAGGTTGATCCATTCCCTTTTGTCTTCATGTTCTTCCCCTCCATTGGAACAGTTTTCCCTTGCCTCTTCTATATAAGATAAAAAAAAAAAAGAAAACTCTCAGGAATATTATAGCCAGGTTCCAGAATCCCCAGATCAAGGAGAAAATACTCCAAGCAGCCAGGAAGAAACAATTTCAATATTGTGGAAACACAATCAGAATAGCCCAGGACCTGGCAGCTTCTACACTGAGGGATCGAAGGGCATGGAATATGATATTCCAGAGGGCAAAAGAGCTGGGAATGAACCCAAGGGTCACCTACCCAGCAAAACTGAGTATTTTGTTTCAGGGGAAAATATGGTCATTCAGTGGAATAGAGGACTTTCAAGCATTCTTGAGGAAAAAACCAGAGTTGAATAGAAAATTTGACATCCAGACGCAAGAAGCAAGAGATGCCTGAGAAGGTAATCAGGGAAAAGAAATCAAAAGGAACTTATCAAAGTTGAACTATTTACATTCCTATATGGAAAAAACAATAATTGTGACTGATTAAATCTTTCTCAGTATGAAAATAATGGAAGAAGGGTATGTGGGCATATTAATACATATGTGAATGTGTGTATATGTTTACAGTTATATATGGATAGAGAGCATAGGTTGAATTTGTTGGGAAGGGAGGCTACTCAAGGGGTGAAACTATGAGGTGAGAGAGGAAAGTGGTGAGAGGAGATGGGGAGAGACAGGGTAGGGTATACTCTCATGTAGAAGAAGCATGGGAAGTGGTCGCAAGCGAGGGGAAGAATAGGAAGGCAAAAAGGCAAAACCACATTCTCATTGAATTTGGTTCAGGGAGAGAATGACATACATACTAAATGGGATATCTCAACCTACAGCAGGATAGAGGGAAAGGGGATGAGAGGAGGGATGATGGATGGGAGGGCATTCTGGGAGGAGGGGAGGTTGGAAGTACCCACTATAGAAGAGGGACAGGATCAAGTAGGGAATGGACCAGGTGGGGGCTAGGATGAGTGGGAGGGAATTATAAGCAGCCTTGTACAATATATCTACTATAGTAATGTTTTGCATAGCTAGACATGCACAACATATACAGAATTACTTATCTTCCCAGAGGGAATGGGTGACAAGGGAGGAAGGAAATGGATCTAAAATTCGAAGTCTTAAGATTAAATGTTTCAAATATAAAAAAAAAAGAAATGTGAGGTATCTCACAGCAAAAGAACACCTGGAAAACAAGATTAAGGACAAAGAATTTAAGAATTACTGGGAGGAGCAGCTAGGTGGCATAATGGTTAGAGAGCTAGTTTTTGAGTCAGGAGGACCTGAGTCAAATAAAGCCTCATATACTTAAAAAAATAAAAAGTATTGCTGGGTCAAAGGATATGAAGTTATTTATAGCCCTTTGGGCATAGTTTCAGATTGCTCTCCAAAATGGTTGGATTAGTTCACAACTCCACCAGCAGTGTATTAGTGTTCCAATTTTTCCACATACTCTCCAGCATTTATCATTTCCCTGTTTTGTCATCTTAGCCAATCTGACCGGTGATATGTGGTACCCAAGAGTTGCTTTGATTTGCATTTCTCTAATCAATAGTGATTTAGAGCATTTTTTCATATGCTTATATATATATATATATCTTTAATTTCCTCCTCTGAGAACCGCCTGTTCATATCCTTACTTTTTTTTCCTAAATGCTTTATTAAAATTGTGGTTTACATCATTCATTTCTGCCAGATTTTGAGTTACAACTTTCCCCCATTTTCCCTACCCCCCACCCTAGAATAGCAGTCCCACAGGATATCCCCTCATCGAATCTGCTCTCTCCCATATCTTCTCCCATACCCCCCTCGACTATCCCAGTAGGGCAAGGTGAATCTCCATGCCCCAATGCCTGGACATTTTATTTCCCAATTATATGCAAAACAGTATTAATAATAGTATTTATATATTTTTACATATTTGATTTTAAAACTTTAGACTCCAGATTCATACCCTTCCTCCTTTGTCACCCACCCTTACAGGGAAGATAAGCAATTCAGTATATGTTGTGCATGTGTAGCTATGCAAAACATTACTGTAGTAGATATATTGTAAAAGACTGACTATATTTCCCTCCTTCCTATCCCACCTACCACTTGGTATATCCCTTACTTTAATCCTGTCCCTTTTCAAAAGTGAGTGCTTCCAACTTCCCTACCTGCTTCCTTCCTGCCCTCCCTTCCATCATACCCCCTCTCATCCCCTTTCCCCCTACTCTCCTGTGGGGTGAGATTACGTATGTATGTATGTCATTCTCTCCCTGGTCCAAATTCAATGAGAATAAGGTTTTACCTTTTTGCCTTCCTGTTCTTCCCCTCCCTTGTAACCATTTTCCCTTTCCTCTTCTCTATGAGAGAGTTTACCCCATTCTGTCTCTCCCTAGCTCCTCTTGTTATATTCCTCTCTCACCTCTTAATTTCACCTTTTAAGTATTATCCCTTCCTATTACATTTGACCTGTGTACTCTCTCTATGTATACCTGTAAACATAAACACACACATTCACATATGTATTCATATGCCCATACACCCTTCTTCAACTATTTTAATACTGAGAAAAGTTTCATCAGTTACAGTTATTGTTTCTCCATGTAGGAATGTATATAGTCCAACTTTGATAAGCTCATTATGATTTCTTTTCCCTGTTAACCTTCCCAAGTGTCTCTTGCTTCTTGTATCTGAATGTCAACTTTTCAATTCAACTCTGGTTTTTTCCTGAAGAATGCTTGAAAGTCCTCTATTCCACTGAATGACCATATTTTCCCCTGAAACAGAATACTCAGTTTTGCTGGGTAGGTGACCCTTGGCTTCAGTCCCAGCTCTTTTGCCCTCTGGAATATCGTATTCCATGCCCTTCAATCCCTCAGTGTAGAAGCTGCCAGGTCCTGTGCTATTCTGATTGTGTTTCCACAATATTGAAATTGTTTCTTCCTGGCTGCTTGGAGTATTTTCTCCTTGATCTGGGAATTCTGGAACCTGGCTATAATATTCCTGGGAGTTATCTTTTTAGGATCTTTTTCAGGAGGTGATTGGTGGATTCTTTCAACCTCTATTTTGCCCTCTGGGTCTAAAACATCAGGGCAGTTTTCCTTGAGAATTTCTTGAAGGGTGATTTCTAGGTTCTTTCTTTGATCATGGCCTTCAGGTAGTCTAATAATTTTTAAATTATCTCTCCTGGATCTATTTTCCAGGTCAGTGGTTTTTCCCATGAGATATTTCACATTGCCTTCTATTCTTTCATTTGTTTGGATCTGCTTAACAGCACCTTGATTTCTCATAAAGTCGTTAGCTTCCATTTGCTCCAGTCTAACTCTGAGGGAATGAATCTCCTCAGTGAGCCTTTGAGATTATTTTTCCATCTGGCAAATTTGGCTTTTTAAGGCATTCCTCTCCTCATTGCCCTTTTCAGCCTCTTTTGCCATTTGAGTTAGTCTATTTTTAGAGAGTTATTTTTCTCAGTCAGGCTGTTGACTCTCCTTTCATAATTTTCTTGCAACATTTTCATTTCTCTTTTCAATTTTTCCTCCACTTCTCTTATTTGTTTTTCAAAATCCTTCTTAAGGTCCTCTATAGCCTGTAACCAGCTCATATTTTCATTTGGGGCTTTTGGTGCAGGAGTTCTGCAGTCTTCCTCCTGTTCCATGCTTTGATTCTCTTTGCCCCCAAAATAGGAGTCTAATGTTGAGGTTTTTTGTTTATTTTGTTTCCTTTGCCTAGGCATGTTGCCACTTAATTACTTGACTTTTGTGCTTGTTGCCACAGTAGGACTCTGCCACCAGACAGGAGAGCTTCTGTCCCAAATGTTGGGATCTTCTCAACTCCCATAGGTGTTAGTTGGGTGCCCTCTCTGAAGCCCCCACATGCTCTGGTAAGCTGGTCACACACTCCAAAACCTCCACCCCAGACCACAATCCAGATCCAAGAAGGTTAAATCAAGAGCAATTACCCCCCAGACTGATCACTGGATCCCCCTACAGTTAACAGCACAGGAACTGAAGCTGCCAATTGTGTCTGTGGCTGTGCTGAAACTTATCAGCAGCTTCTCGTCCCCAGGGAAAGAGGCTACATGCTCTCCCAACTAATGAGTCCCAAAGTCCATAGGACACTAACCTCTCACTTTGTCCTAGGCATCTATGTGTTGGTAATTCTGGAACCGCCATGGCTGCTGGTGTTCTGGAGTCTCTCCAGCTGGCTGCTGGTCAGGCCACCCTGGAGCTAAAACCTCCAACTCACGTGGGCCTGGGCTTGGCTCCCAGAGTTCTGGGCTGGATGGTCCCTTCCAGGCTGCTAGGCTGTCCTCAGCAGGAGGTTAGCTTCTCTGTGTCATTTTGTCGGTTCTGGAGCTCCCGAGGTTGTTTAGAGTCCCCTTTTACATGAATTTAGAAATTGTGGGAGCTGCAGCTGCAAGGAAGAGCTGTCTCTACTTCGCCATCTTGACTCCACCCTGATTCTTAGTTTTAATCCCAGCTCCTTTGACCTCTAGAACATCATATTCCTACCCCTTCAATCCCTCAGTGTAGAGGCTGCCAGATCCTGTGTTACCTTGATTGTGTTTCCACAGTATTCAAATTGTTTCTTCCTGGCTGCTTGTAGTATTTTCTCCTTTACCTGGGAATTCCAGAACCTGGCTATACTATTCCTAGGAGTTTTCTTTTGGGTATCTTTTTCAAGAGATGATTGGTGGGTTCCTTCAACTTCTATTTTGCCCTCTGGTTCTAAAATAGCAGTGCAATTTTCCTTGAGAATTTCTTGAAGGATGATTTCTAGGTTCTTTTTTTGATCATGGCTTTCAGGTAGTCCAATAATTTTTAAATGATCTCTCTTGGATCTATTTTCCAGGTCAGTGGTTTTCCCAATGAGATATTTAACACTGCCTTCTATTTTTTCATTTGCTTGTATCTGTTTAATAGTATCTTGTTTTCTCATAAAGTCACTAGCTTCCATTTGCTCTGGTCTAATTCTGAAGGAATGATTCTCCTCAGTGAGCTTTTGAGATTCTTTTTCCACCTGGAAAATTAGGCTTTTTAAGGCATTCCTCTCCTCATTGCCTTTTTGATCTTCTTTTGCCATTTGAGTTAGTCTATTTTTAAGGTGTTATTTTCTTCAGTCAGGTTGTTGACTCTCTTTTCATGATTTTCTTGCATTATTCTCATTTCCCTTCCCAGTTTTTTCCTCCACTTCTCTTTTTGGTTTTCAAAATCCTTCTTAAGCTCCTCTGTGGCCTGTAACCAGTTCATATTTTTCTTGGAAGATTTTGGTGCAGGACTTCTGACTTTGTTGTCTTCCTCCTGTTCCATGCTTTGATCTTTTTTGTCCCCAGAAAAGGAACCTAAGGTTTGACTGCTGTGCTTGCTTTGCTTCCTTTGCTTGCTCATCTTTACCACTCAATTACTTGACTTTTGAGCTTTCTGCCACAGTAGAACTCTGCCTCCAGAGTGGAGAGCTTTGTCCCAAATTGCTGGGGTTTTCTCAGCTGCCAGAGTTATTAGTTGGGTGCCCTCTTAGAAGCCTCCACTGGCTCTGGCACACTGGTCATGCACCCCAGGACCTCCACCCTAGACAGCAATCCAGATCCAAGCAGGTTAAAGCAAGAGCTATTACCCCTCAGACTGATTGCTTTTTCCCCCTACAATCTGCAAGCCAAGAGCTCTGAAGCAGTTATGTGGTGACAGCCACTATACCTCAGCTGCTTCTCCATCCAGGGGGCAGAAGCTGGACTGCACTCCCTGACCCCCTAATCCCACAAAGTTCACACTGAACTTTCACTTTGTCTTTGGCATCTGTGAGTTGATAATTCTGGAAACCACCACAGCTGCTGGTGATCCACTCTTTGGAAGTCCCTCCAGCCAGGGCTGGTTGTGACCACCCTGAGGCTAAAATCTCAGACTCACTTGGGGCTGTGCTCTGCTCCCAACATGCTGAAATGGACCCTTCCTTTCGACCTGGCAGGCTGTCTTCAGTGGGAGGTTTGTTTCTGTCACTTTGTGGGTTATATAGCCCTAAAGTTTGTTTAGAATCATTTTTATAGGTATTTGAGGTCATTATGGAGGGATCCGGAGTTTTCCTGCTTCTATGCTGCCATCTTGGCTCCCAAATGTAGCTTAATTTTAAAGCAACATAGCCACCCCTTTTTCTGTTTTTAGCTTTACTCGACTGCCTCCACCCATTCTGGCTGTTAACACTTCTCATCCTGTTTTTACAGAAACAATGCAAGTTCTTCTATTGATCTTCTCTTACTTGGCCTTGCTTCCAGCTTCTGGGCATGTCTTTTTTGAATATAAATTGTCTGGGAAGTTCCCTGCATATCCACTTTGATCTCTTCAGGCAACTCCTAATTTTCTTCCTTGTTGTAATTGATTCCTTTTGAGCCTTCATCCTTGAGTTGTTTCATCCTTCCTCAGTTGACTTCACTGAGAGAATTTTAGCCCATGGAACTCTACTTCTGAATCCTCTGAAATTTGCTTTTCCCTGAATCTAGGGTACACATACCCAACTTGCCTCTTCTTCATCAAAAATTGAATCAAATCAAATCAAAAATTGAATCAAAAATTCAAGGAAGGTCATTTCCCCTTTTAACCCCCCAATATTCCCATCATTTCCATGCTAACGATCCATTCCTCCATGTTAATAAAAATCAGATCTAGAGTAGACTTCCCCCACATCTAGCACAGTACCTGCCTGGTACACAGTAAATGCTTAATGAAAATTGTTGATTTGACTTGTGTCTTTTCCCTTTGGAAGGATGAAATTATCACTAAAGCAAATCAAGAAGTTATTAGTTGCTCTGCTTTTGACAGAGGGAGAGATCTCTAGTAGATGTCTGGCTGACTAAAGTCTCACATCACTAATATATGCTGTTCCTTTGTCAGGTTTGTGATGCCTCCTAAACTCCTTTTTCTTTCCTCTTTCTGTCCAGATGGTCTGTAGTATTCCCCCAAAAAAATTACTTTTATTCTTTCTTCCATTGATATTTATCCAAAAGTTTTCCACCATGCTTTCCCATTCTGGATTCTAGATTTGCTCACATAAGTATACCTTTGTGATATGCAATGTTTCTACCACCACCAATCCAACCTTTTACTTAGGCTGTTTCTTTTGAATAGAGTATGGCCATCCAGAGCCATAGGCCAGTCACAAATTATACTCCACCCAGTTTCAGTGATACTTATTAAGCCTAGTTTGTCTCCTCTTGTTACACAGCACCTGAAATTCCTGTTGTTTATTGACTGAATTTGGGACATTTCTGTATAGAAATTCTTGCTATAAAAATGCCAATCAGCATTCATTCCTGTATACATGTATATACCACATGCATATGCCTTCATGTATACATGTACATACCATTCATTTAAGCATGTGTTCAAATATTCATTCATTCAAGCACTGATGCATGCATGCACACTGGCAGGTGCCCCCAAGCCCAACCTGGGGTGCCTTGAGGGCTCCACTCATATCTGGTGCCCAGGAAGCTCTAGCTGTGCCTTCCCCCACTCCAGAGTCCACCTCAGCCTTCCTACAAATGTCCTCTTCCCTATTTCCTCTTTTGGCAAAATAATGAGCCCCTATCCAGAGAGAACACATAATTCCCTTTCCATTCTCACCTTTAAGCTCTCTCCCCAGGGTCACTTTTATGAGGCAGGTACTCTCAGGCCTTGCCATTTGCCTAGTAGCATAACTCTTAGGGTTCTGGTCCTTCCCATTAGCCTTTACAGCTGAATTCTTTTATATGTGTTGTCCCCAGTTAGAGCGTGAGCAGGGACTATCTGCTCCATTTGTATCCTGAGCACTTAGCACAGTGCCTGATACATAGTAATAAATGCTTTTTTTCCCATTCATTCATCATTCCGGTATTTATGTATTCAGGCGATCAAGCATGCATCCAAAGAGTCAAGCACCCACCCGAGCATTCTTGCATTCAACCATTCATTTGTGCATGCACCTGAGTTCAAATGCTGCCTCAGACACTTGATACTTAACTAGCTGTGTGACCTTGGGCAAGTCACTTAACCCCAATTGCCTAGCCTTCCCAACCCTCAAAAAAAAAAAGAAAGAAAAGAGAAAAAAAAACTAATAACTGCTTTCAGTGAGAGGAATACCATTCTTTCCCAATCAATCCATTCCACCCTTGGATAGGTTCCATTGTCAGATTTTCCTGAAAGTCAAGGAAATTTAGTCAAAACTAAATTTGTCTTTTTGTAGCTTGCATCTGATGCTTCTTATTCTGGCCTCTGGGGCCTTATTCTGGCTCTGGTTCGCCTCTGAGTCTCAGTTTTTTCCTATGCTAAATGAAGGGTTAGACTAAATAACCTCTAAGGTCCCTTTCAGTTCCAAATATATGAGCCTGAAATCTAATCTCTCTCTCACGTGACAGCCCTTCAAATACTTGCAGACAGCTGTCATATTCCTCCCTCCACCCAACCTCCAGCTGAGTTACATCTTCTCCACACAAAATATCTCAGTTTTTTCAACTGATTCTCATATGCTAAGGACTCAAGACCCTTTGCCTTCCTTGCTCCCCCCTCTCTACACATTCTCCAGTTTCTCAGTTTCTTAAAATGTGGCATCAGAGCTGAGCTCCAAATTCTCAAGGTGATCTAACTAGGGCAGGACCATTTTTTTGGCTTCCACAACATTGTCTTGCCATAGTATGCTTGCAGTCCACCAAAATCTCCAGATTTTCTCCCAACAAACTGCTTCCACCATTTTGTTGATTGTTTGAACAGGGGTCTAGACCTTTGCATTTATTCCTATTACATTTCAGCTTATAAGATCTGATCCAAGATTGCCTGCCTCTGTCATACAGCATGTTCACTTGATACCATCTGGAAATTGGATAAGCATGCCAACCATGCCTTTATCCAAGTCATCAATAAAACTGTTAATCAGCCCCAGGACAAGCCAACAATCTGCTGGAGAGCTCCTTCCAATTTGACATTGAACCATTAAAACCGTCAGTGATGACAATTCTTTGGGTTGTCCAAAGAAGCATACTTTCATCTTCACTGTCTTTTCCACAAGAATTTTTAAAATTGTGTGTGCATTTTTAATTGTTATTTTTTTGTTTTTTGGTTTTTTTTGTTAATGTTTCACTAAGATCTAGATAAACTCTATCTACAGTATACTCTCTACTAGCTTACCACTATCAAAAAAGGAAGTAAGTTAAGTCTGACATGACTTGTTCATGATGAAGCCAGGCTGACTTTCTGTCATCACCACTTCCTTTATTGTTAACCATGTCTTTAGCAATGTGTTCTAGAATTAGCTAAGGGAATTGAGATTGAACTCATTTGCCTACAATCTGTAGCCTCCGTATTCCCTTCTTTGAAAGTCAGGATAACTTTTTCCCCTCTCCTCTTCCATTCTCCACAATCATTCAAATTTCACTGACAGCTGCTCCTACATCTTCCAAACTAGAACTCCAGAGTCCATAGCCAGGAAGAGTTAAGCCACTCAGCTTGGAAGTCCCTGAAACTATGCATCCTCTTCCTCAACAGGGCTATAGCCTCCTCCTTTCCATTGCTCAGTCTGAGGACAGTACTTAAATGATCAATACCATGAAGGGTGTGCCCAACAATGGCATGTCAGTGGGCTGTCCTGCTGTTCTACCCTCCATCCCTGTGACTTCCTAGACCAGAATACCCTTCCCTGCTCACCATTCCCCTACTGGCTTTCTCCCTTCACCTCTTTATTAGAATTTAAGTTCCTTGAGGGAAGCTCTTGTCTCTCTCATGTCCCTTTTCATTCATTTTCCCCAAACTTTTGTGCAAATTCATTCAAATGCTTTTTTCATTCAACTATATCTACACATTTTATCAATATATTTATCAATCAATATGTGATGATGGAGTCTATCTGGACCTGATGATATGAATGCACAGAGTGAGAACTCTCTTAATATCTCCTTATTTAATAAAAAAAAATACCATATTAGCCTCTTGTGTTCTGTCCACTCCATTTCAAAGGTCATTCTCCTTGGCAGAGAAAACAAACACAAAATACACATCAAATGTCCCAGCCTTCTCACCATTATCAGTGAGCAGCATCCCATTCACCCCAATAATCAGTCCCATCATTTCTTTGATCTTCCTCTTTTGCCCAATTACTTGCAATAACAATAGTCCCAAAGCCTTGTTCTTCCCTTTTCTTCCCATTAGCCATTAAGCTTTAGCATTCCTGACACTGTACTTTTGTATTTATCCTATTACCAGCCCTTGCTGTCATCCGCTTTTTAACATTGCTCAGCATATGGTTCTTAATGGGAAAAATATAGTAAATAAGCGAAAAGTCATAAAAATTTAAACTCTCTCAAAGGTAGAAGCCAAAACATGATGACCTGTTTAGAATCATAACTTAGAAACTGAATTATATTTGAGACATTGAGCCATAACTTAAAATACTATGACCTATGAAAGCCATAACGAGAATATTGTGATGTATATGGGACCAGGACATGACTGATACACAAACTTATGTTTGGGCATAACATAGGCTTAACTTCAAAGCTCATTACTAAGCAGAAAATCAAAAATGTCAACCAGCCAGTAGTGATTCCCTTATACTCCTTCTCCCTTTGTCTGTTTTCTATAATTACCACAGGGATTTGGGGGGTTCTTTAAGAGGATCCACTAAACCATATGGCCACCAAACCAGACCAAAGATTACCCATGTTTGGGAATATTCATAATGATTGATTAAACTATTACCTACAATCAATGTAGAGATACTTGGTCTTTTCCTTTGGTACCAAAAGAACATCCCACAGTTATGGGGAGGTACCGGATTCCGCAGCTAAAGGAGTTCTGGATTCTACACTTCGTGAGCTCCATTAAGAAACCTCCCCTTTTTTCTTTTTCTTTCTTTCTTTCTTTTTTTTTTTTGAGGATCAAACTAGTTTATTTTTATTTTATTTTATTTTGGGGTTTTTTGGTATTTTTAAATGATTTATTAACTTCTGGTTTACATCATTCATTTCCACCAGATTTTGAGTTACAAATTTTCTCCCCGTTTTTCCCCTACCCACCACCCCAAAATAGCAGTCCCTCCTCCAATCTGCTCTCTCCCATATCTTCTCCCATACTCCCTTTGAGTTTTCCAGTAGGGCATGGTGGATCTCTATGCCCCAGTGCCTCTATATCTTATTTCCCAATTGCATGTAAAATATTATTAATAAATATTAAATTATATATATATAATCTTTGAAGATTTTGGTGCAGGAGTTCTGACTTCACTGTCTTCCTCCTGTTCCATGCTTTGGTCCTTTTTGTCACCAAAATAGGAGTGTAAAGTAGGGTTGCTCTGTTGATTTTGCTTCCTTTGCCTTCTCATGTCACCACTCAATCACTTGATCCCTGGGCTTTTTGCCACCAGACAGGGGAACATCATCCCAAAGCTGGGGTTCTCTCAGCTGCTGAAGGTATTAGTTGGGTGCTCTCTCTGAAGCCTCCATATGCTCTAACAAACATGTCACCCACCCAAGGACTTCCACCCTAGACCGCAAATCAGATCCAAGAAGGTTAAAGCAAGAGCGATTACCTCTCAGACTGGTTGCTTGGTCCCCTTATACTCTGCAAGCCAAGAGCTGAAGCTGCCACATGGCTGTAGCTGCAGGGCTGTGGTGCCTCAGCAGCTTCTCATCCCCAGGGGCAAAGGCCAATGCACTCCCAACTACTGGATCACAACGTCCACACTGCACTGACATCTCACTGTGTCCTTAGCATCTATGTGTTGATAATTCTGGAAATTGCCACAGCTGCTGGTGATCGGAAGTCCCTCCAGCCAGTGGTTGGTCAGGCCCACCCTGGGGCTAAAACTTAACCGTTTGTTTAGAGTCCCCTTTTACATGAATTGTGTGAGGTGGAAGCTGGAGCCCGATGGAAGTCCTGTTTCTATTCTGCCATCTTGACTCCACCCCCCCTTTTTTTCTTGATATTAAAATTGTTTCCAAATCAGGCAATAAATGATTATTTAGTATCTGCTATTAAAAAATGGAACAGACCCTTTCCTCAAAGAACTTACATTCTATGCAGTGGATATAATATATTCACAGACTAATAAGTACAAGATCTATACAAGAATGCAAAATAATCAGGGCTGAGAGGAGAAGAGAGTGCCAACTACTGAAGGAATCAGGAAGAAGATGGCATTTCAGATGAGCTTTGAAGGGAGGTAAGAATTAGAAAAGGTAGTGATAAGGAGGGAGCATTCCAGGCATGGGAGACAGCCTGTAGAATGGCCCATAAAACTCAAACTCTGATTCTACAGGGCACAACGGAAGAGGAGAAGGCCATTGGATGAGGACCTGCACCCCAGAGGAGAGGGTTATAGTGAATGAGTATGAGGGTGTTAGGGCCAGAGGAAGGAGCTTTGGTCTGAGTATCCCATGCCCCAGAACTGCCAGGGCTCTGACTGGAGCCATAGGGCAGTAGATAGATGGGCACTTCCTTCCTAGGAATGGTGGTCATTTTGAGTTGATTTCAATGTCCCCTGAATGAGAGAGGATTTGGATAGGCTGGTGTGATGTTAATAGGATTTAAGATCTTGCACAACTATTAACAGGTCTCAAGTGGAGCCCATTAAGAGATGTTTATTTAGGGGAGGCTTGCTTATACAAGACTTTCACACCTTTTGTTAATTTCTAATTAGGCACTGAGTCATAAGGGTTATGATGCCCTCTGACCCTGAAGAAGTGTATATCTGAGGTTAGCATTTTGCTTTGGGGGCTCACTCATTGGAAGAGTGTTCTTGTGATCTGATCAGATGAAACTCTGGTTAGTCATTAAGGAGCCCCCCAACTTTGAAAAACCCAGATGTTGATGCTTCTCTCTCTATGTATGTATTGCCTTGGTCAGACAGTTGGATCTGTCTGTTGGTCTGTGCTAATTTCTCAGACAGTCAGAAGCCCTGTCTATTGGTCTTTATTTCTCTGCTTCTATTTTCTCTATTTTCTTTGTTTGGATTTTCTCTGAAGTTCAGGGTGCTGACATTTCCCCTGAACCAGTGAATGTGATTGAAAAGATTGTTGACTCATTTGTCTTTTCTAGTAAAGCAGATCTAAGAACCTGTGCTAGCAGCCATCCTGGGTGTGCCAGTGTGGTTGCCACTACAGCTGGCAATATGCCTATGCTAGCTAGGCCCTGGCATCCTGGTGGGATGTCCGGATAGACTGGAGCTGGAACTGAGGCAGACTAGATACAGTGGAGTGAAGGTTTCACTTCTTTAATGGGAATAAACAAAACCTTCCCCCATTCACTCTGGCTAGAATACAGTCCAAGGAATACTGAGCCTTCATTCTGGTCACTTCTGGGGAAACAGATGCTCAGATGCTCAGAACTGGAGGATCCAATACTTTGTTTGATGTAGTAGTCAGTCAATCAGCCAATAAACATTTATTAAGCACAAGCTATGTACCAGCCACTGGAGTTCACAGTCTAATGAGGAAAGTGAAGAATGAGCTGTAATATGGGCTAAATAGATTGTGACCTCTGTCTTATGAGAGTTTGTAACCGTAGAAAAAGTATCTGTATACTGTGTGTGTTTAAGTTTAGCAGTATCAACACGTGGGCACATGTACACTGAATATTTGCTATCTGACACAATATTAAGGGAAAAAGAAAAATCATTTAACAATAATAGCATATCTGAAAGATGTTTCTAGGGACAGCTAGGTGGCTCAGTGAGTAAAGCACTAGCCCCTGGAGTCAGGAGGACCTGAGTTCAGATTCTGCCTCAGACACTTATCACAAAAAAAGTAGCCATGTAACCTTGGGCAAGTTATTTAACCCCAATTGCCCTCCAAAAGGCAAAAAAGAAAGAAAGCCATGTCTAGTGGGCAGAAGTGAATATTAATAACTTTATCATTATTAGAATTAATGTTAATATAATTAGAATTAATTGGCTTGTATTTCCAGGAAGCTGATAGACAAAAGAAGTTTCTGACTAGAACTTTACAACTGAATGGTAGACCTGCATCCTTGTTTCACAAAGCTTGTTTATCCTCTGATTATATTCACTTTGGAAGAAAGAGATATTTCAGAAATTGAATCTTTTATCTATAAGAAGTCCAGATACTGCTTAGCTCTTGCCTAGGCCATGGAATGACTATATATTGAAATCAAAATAGCAAAATCTGTTCTACTTTACTTTAACTTATCTATAAATTGTCTTGGAAATGAAAGTTTTAGTAGGTTTTTTTGAAATCATACGAGGGATTGAAAAGAAATCTTAAAAGTATATCCCCTTCATTCAAAAGAGTTTTGAAATTCATAAAATGATCACTAAACTTTTATGAAGAAAATTAATTGAAAAAGTTTTGAAATGATAGCTCTGTTTCTTACCTAAAAGCAAAAGCAAAACTTTTAAGATTCATTTAAACCAAATTGGTATAACATAAGTAACATAAACTCTCAAGGTATTTATTGACAAACTATTGCAGAATTCTTAAAGATCACAAAGTTTTTAGTCAAAAAGGTAGAGTAATTGAATCTTATATTATCAACAATTAAGAAGCTGGTCAAAGTACTTATAAAAGCTATTAGTATTAGGATTCCTCTAAACAATGGGAATATCATAAAGTGAGCCTAAGTAGTTTGTATAAATATCTGTATATATTCTAATTCTTGATAAAAATAATATTAGATTTCCCATAAAAATAAGAATATGTGACTTAAATATAACATTAAATGCCTTTTATTTTAAGTAGCAATTTTTCACCAATCACAACTCATATCCAATTATATGGTAATTTTGTTCCTATGGAGCTATAATAAACAATAAAGATTTACTAGATTTTTTCCTACATAAGGAATTTCATTTAATGTTTTTCCTTCCTCAAATGTTAGAAATCCTTTTAATATTTTGCATCTTTTTCCTTTTTAAATTTTTTTGGTCTTTATTAATTTGTTTGCTTACTTTTAGTTTACAAGATTCAGTTCCACAATTCCTTGAGTTTCAAATTTTCTCTCCCTCCTTCCCCTCCCCCCCTCCCCCATGGCGGCATACAATCAAGTATAGGATCTTATTTTGCAACTTTCTTAGCAAGTTAGATTCATTATTTAGGAACTACATAACTAAAACAAGTTCCCTTCTCAGGCTTATAGTTTCTTTGGCAGTTGCAAAATAAGAATAACTGAGATGGACTTTAGGGAGGGGCTGGGGGTGATGCCCCTGCTTCATCAAATCTCATACATGCAGGTGAAATGGTCTGAATGAGTAGAATTAATCCAAATAAAGTTTTCACCCAGTCTCCTCCTTTCCACGTATAGTAATCAATTAGCAATTTTAAGTTTTAGCATTTGAACAGTAAAGTAATTTAGGTAATAATTTCCATAAGTGATAGCCAAATTGTTTTAGTTGTAATCTCCTTTTAACTACAGGTAAAGACGTAAATAACTGGTTTCCTATATAGTATATATAAACATTATAAAATGTTAAGTGACAATTGTTTTTACACAAACTTTTACTCTACCTTTTAATTTCAACAAAATTCAGATTAAAAATTTGCTTATCTAACACTATTTCTAGCTTACAATGATCCCTTGTTGTTTTGTTTTGTTTTGTTTTGTTTTTTTAGCAATTAGGGTTAAGTAACTTGCTCAAGGTTACACGGCTAGTCATTATTTATATGTGGGTGCTCATTTTCTCCTTGATTTTTAAAATAAGAGAATGTTTACTACTATTTAAAAAGACCACAATAACACAACATCATGACATTAATTGTATTTCCAAATCATCACTTGCAAAAATTATTGATAGAAAATTGAGCTTATCTAGTGCAGAGATTTTTCTCCTCTCCTCATAGCTGAAGAGCCTGATTGTGTATTTAGGGGTTTTGAATGGAGAAGTTCATTTGCTTGCTTAAAGGTGTGGGCTTCAGTGCCCCAGGGCTTTTGCTAGTGGGGTCTTTGATAAATTTATTATGCTTTTCTCCCTTTAGTCAGATTGGGAGGGTATTATGGAGGGTAACTTAAATTCCCTATTATTCTTCAACACTCTCTATTGAGAGACTTTAATAAAATTTTGTGAAATGTTTTCAGTCGATTTAACTTTTAGTCCTGTAAACTTTATTTATGTGTCCACTCCTTAAAAACTTCTTTGACAATGATAGCTTTTACCCTTGCAGCAAAGAGGAAGTCAGAAATGGCGCCGTATTCTTTCTCCCTCATACTAGAGCTCAAAGCTTCATGTTTTTTATCATATCTTAGAAAATATCCCAATTTGCCTAAATGTCAAATAATAAAACGAATTCTGACTTATCTTTAGCATCAAATTAGGAGTGACACTTTTTACTTTTCACATGAATTCAATTGACTTACAGTTTCATTCTGATACACAGTGAGGCAGGAAATGCCTGTTCGTATGCCCATTTGATCTGAGGGGAAAAATTCCCTTATTATTTCTTATCACCTTCTCCTCACTCCACTTGGCCAGAGTGGAATGAAGAAGAGAGATTTTCAAACTTTTAAAAATATTAAAACTTCTGTTCACACTTTTTTAAGGTTTCTTTCAGGTGTTGCATTTTATTTTATTTTATTTTTTATTAATTTATTAGTTTAGTTTTAGTTAACAATATTCAATTCCATAGTTCCTTGATTTTCAAATTTCCTTTACTTCCTTCCCCCCACCCCCACAACAACATATAGTCCAGTATAAGATCCGTAAATACATTCATATTAGACATTAGTCCAATTACAAAGGCGTATTGTACTAGGTGGGATGAAAAATGGTAAAGAAGAAATAAAACCAAACAATGAAAAAAAAAAGATCAATTAGTTTGCTTCTATCAGGATTCAAGCTCAGTTCTTTCTAGTTATATCTCTGGATGTCACATTTCTCCCCTTCATGAGTCTTTCGGGATTGACTTATATCACTGCATTGCTAAAAAGAGTCCAGTCTGTCATAGTTGGTCATCACACATATGATGTGTCTGTGATTGTATACAAATTTCTCCTGATTCTACTCTTCTTGCTCAGCATCAGTTTGTATAAGCCTCTCCAGGTAAATATGAAATCTGTCTCTTCCTCATTTCTTATAGCACAATAATATTTCATTACATTCATATACCACAACTTGTTTAGCCATTCCCCAATTGATGGGCACCCCTTTAATTTACAATTCTTTGCAACTACAAAAAGAGCTGCTATAAATATTTTTGTACATATGGGTCTTCCTCCCTCTTCTGTTCACACTTTTTAATGAAAATAGTTTATGCCTGCTACTTCTTTCTATACTCTATGACTTAATATAACCATCAAATAATCTATAAAATAAAATATTTTCTTTTCTCTTTCTCTCTCCTCAGGAAGGGGGGAGGGAAAGAGATAAGAGTATTCCAAGGAAAAGTCCAGCTGTATATTGAACCTTACAGGATGTTAGATTACTCACTCACTCACACTCTTTCACACAGAGACACATAAACAAAACAGGCAGATAGAGAAAATGACAGGGAGAATGCCCTCAGAAATTGTTAAAGATTGTTTGCAGAAATCAGACATTATGCTTGGTCCTAGGTAAAATTTACTTGATCATTTTCTTTTTATCTGTTTCCAACAAAGATAGCTGTATCACAGTGACTGGTTTGAGCCACTCCTGGCACTTTCATTTCTGATGTTAAACATATATTCCATAGAAAAAAGGCAGAAATGGGGAAATGCTGGAGTCCCTACTCCATAAGCCTCTTACTCCTCTGCCTCCCTGCTGTAGCACCTTTTACTAGGTGGTAAATTGTGAAGTCCATGCCCAGGACTTATCCGGGACGGGTCTTATCAAAAGAAGTCATTTGCTCTCCACCATGCCCTACTGGAAAGTCCAAGGAGGAATGGGGGAAGATATGGGAGAGAGCAGATTGGGGAAGGGGATATTCAATGGGAACACTGTTTTGAGGTGGTGGGTAGGGAAAATTGGGGAGAAATTTTGTAATTCAAAATCCTGTGGGAATGAATGATGTGAACTAAAAATTTTGAAAAAATTTTAAAAGAAGTCATTTGCTCCCCTAAGACCTTCCACTTGGCAAGCTCATAACATCCTACTTCAGGGAGCCACGGTGAAACTTTATGTGCCAAATCAATGAATTTTCTGGTGTCTTTAAGGTGCACAGTTGCTCCTTGTTTCTTATACATTTATATATAGCTCTAACATAAGTTTCTCTATCCCCTAGTCTCAGTGTGCTTATGTGTTGTCCCATGTTTACTCACTGTTCTCGGAGTTTCTTGCCAGTACAGCACCACAATTACTAGGGAGGCCCTCCTGGGGCCCCTGGAAGCAGGGGCACACTGGTGTGATCCTGGGGGTCCTTCTGGAGCCCCACGCAGCCCCTCGTTGGACGCCAGCTATAAGCGGCCACTAACCTTAATAACCTAAGGGCCAGCCTTAGGTTGTATTCTCAGGAGGGACTGAAGAGACCAGAGAGGAGAGAGAGCATTAACTTGCATTTTATTCCAATATGGCATGCATACATAGGAAAGAAAACTGGCTCCTAAATACCTAAAAGTTAGCATGATTCAAGCGTGATTTCCTCGTGCATGGTGAGAGTGAACTAATTGAGTGGGGCTGAACCAGTCACATCAGCTACTGCTCAACAAGCCAGTGGTCTCCTAGGAGATGTCTTTGTGAGGGGGCAACTGGACTGTGGCCCTCAGCACTTCTTTATCTCCAATGAGTACAGAGCAGCCTTGGAACCAAGAGGCCCAGAGACAGTTCCTGAATTCCCATGGGACAGAAAGCCCTTTGAACTCACATTGTCCTGTCCAAGTAAGATCACTTAGGCAGCTGAATGCAGGAGAATGGACTAGCCTGGAGAGGACCTTGAATAAGGCAGCCCCACCAGCGACTATGGCCATGGTGGGGAGGACCGGGTGGCAGGCAGCCCCACCAGCAGCTACTGACATAGTACAAGGGCGAGGTGATAAGGGCCTATACCAGGGCAGTGGCCCTGTCAGAGGAGAGAAGGGAGTGTATATAAGATGTTGCAGAGGTAACATTGACAAGCTTTAGCAACAGATCAGATGGGGTAGAGGTTCGATGAGGAGAAAGTAGAAGATGATACCTAGATTGTAAACCTGGGTGATTGGTGGATGGTGATGCCCTCAACAAAAAGGGAGCAAACCTTGGGTCTCTTCACTACCTCTCCCCACCTCCATGGGGTGGGTGGGAGGAGCAGAGAAAAGAGTTATCTTAAATCTGTGTCAGAAAGGATTGGTCACTAAACCAGGAAGATCTGCACAATCACTAGACTTTGAAGAGGAGTGACTCCATCCTCAGGCTCTTTGCTTCCTTCCTCTCTCTAGGACATGTGGCAGGTAACTTTCTGGAATAGCCACTGGTCACACATGGCACCTAGAACAGGAACCAGGCTAGGTAAGCTTGAGCCTCTGCCTCTGGTTACCTATTCTATTGTGTTTCTTTCTCTAATGATAAGTGACTGAACATTGATCTTGATATGAATGTTGCCGACCTTGGAGGCAACCTTGGGAGGGCCCGGGTTCCTCAATCAGTGCCAGATACCCCTTAAACCTACTATAGTACTGGATATACAGAGCCCAAGAGTGTAGGAAAAAGTGCTTGACCCCTCTCTCTAGAGGGCTGATCCCCCACACCCATCCCTCAGGACTGAACCTGGCCATAGAGGATAAACACAGAGCTAAGGGGTTCCTTAGTGAGAGAGAGAATGCCTCAGCCTCCGTGGGCCCAGAAAAGGTCATTTCTTGTGTTCTACTGATTTACCCGCCAATCCATAAGGATGGCCTCTGCCTCAAGGTGAGCTCCAGGGTTGAGTTTTTCTTTGTGTCCCTAAACTTTCATTCTTGAGACCAAGGGAGTGACTATGATTTGACCAATGATTCATGAAGATGAATGATATATTCACTGAAGGTTGGATCTGGAAAGATATTTAGAACATAGAATGTCAACATAGTAGGGACCTTCAGCTGGTAGCATTGAATGTTTCTTTATGAATAGGGAAAATATAGGTTAAGAGGTAGGTAATAAACATTTATTAAGCACTTACTATGTACCTGACAAGCATTTATTAAGCACTTATTATATACCAGACATTATATCAAGTGTCAAAAATACAAAGTGAAGGAAAAAGAAAGCACTTGTCCTCAAGGCACTTACATTGTAATGAGAAAGACAATATATAGGAGGGGACATGGGGAAAATAAGGGGTACTTGGGTGGGGGCATGTTGGCAAAGTCCTTCGAGTCAGAAGCACAGTTTGAGGGGAATGGAGCAGGGCTGGTCTGGCCCATCCCCAAAATGAAGGCCCCCAAAGGAACAAAGGGAGAAGTGGGGTGGCATGGTGGAAAGATGGGAGAAAGGTGAGAAGACTCCAGTTTCAGGGTGAAAGGGAAGCTGAGTCATGGTGGTGAAGTTCTTAGAATTCACATGTAGAGTGAGGAGGGAAATATTGGGAGTCTGCTCCCAAAATGGAGAAAGAGATTGGCATGGAGGAAGGATATTGCAAGGTGTAAAGGTCCCAGGTGCTGAGAGAAGTCTCAAGGAGAACTAAAAGCATTCATACGATCAGAACATTTATAGCCAAAAGTACCTTAAAGATCATTTAAACAAGCAGAAAGCAGTTTTAAGCACCTAAATGGAGGGGGATAACAAGGGGAAGGAAGGAGAGAATATAATATGTTTATAGATAAATCAATCTAAGATATATGTGAATTAAAAACAAAATAATTCTGGTTAGTAAATGGAGGAACACAGGACAGGCTTCTTGAAGAAGGTAAGATTTAAGCTGAAATCTGAAGGGAGCAGGGGAGCCAGGAGGCAGAGATGAGGAGGGAGAACATTCCAGACCTGGGGATAGAGGGGCATGTTTGAGGAATAACAGCTAGTTCAGTATTCTTGAGGAGGAGGAGGAACACACAATCAGCCTTCAAAGGTAGACTGGAGCCACCATGTGAAGGCTTGAAACACCAAATAGGAATCGAGATATTTTACCTGAGAATCATTGGAACTTCTTGACAAGGGAAACAACCTGATGGGATACATGGTTTGGCAATATCATTATTACCAGTGTGGGGCCATCAGCAGTCCTCTTCACCTGTGTCTTGCTCCCTGTGACTCCCATGACCCTGGAGGTGTGAGTGAGGCTGGTGGCTTTGCACAGCCCTGCCTCACTTAAATCCAATTCCCTTGCAAGTTAAGACATCACTCTGCTGATGTCATTGGTCCTCTTTGAGAATGAAGGAGGAACAATAATGGCAGGTATATGAAGGATGGGCTGGGGCAAGGAGAAACTAGGAAGCTATTGCAATAGTCTTGGTGAGAGGGGATGCGGGTAAGAGCTAGGAGAGTGGTTAAGAAAAAGTTCGGTCTGATGGGAGAAATGTTGTGCATGTAGAATTGACAAGTCTGGATGTGAGGGGGGTGGTCAATGGAGGGTGATGAGTCAAGGATGATGCCTAGGAAACTAGAAGGATGGCAGCATCCTCAACAGAAATAGGGAAATTGTAGGGTGAAAGAAAAGAAAAGAGATGGTGATATGCTCAACAGTTGGGAGGAGCCGTGCAGGATGAGCCAACAAAAGAGAACAGAGAAGTAGGAAGAAACTCAGAAGAAAGTAGTATCATAAAAAGCAAGAGGAGAGGATCTAAGAAGAGAGAAGGTAACAAACACTGCAGAAGAGTCAAGAAGGATTGAGAAGGCTTCCAGATTGAGCACTAAAGAGATAGGAGACAACGCCTTAGAGGCGGCAGTTCCTACTGAGTGAGCTCCTTGAGGGCAGGGACTTGTATTCTGCTTCTTTTTATATCCCCAGGGCTTAGCCCATAGCCTGGTGCATTGTAAATGCTTGCTTAATAAATATTTATTGATGGCTTGATTGAGTGGTATTCATGGAAGTCATACTGCAGGGAGTTGAAAGGCTCTGACTTGGTCCCATTTCTGGTAGGTAGGTGGGCGGACATAGAACTGGAGACTAGATAGGAATATGCCCCAGTTTGGAGCCTGGTGACTTATATAGGGTAGAGGCCTTGGTCATTAACCTTTCATTTTACAGATGAGGAAACTGAGGCTTAGTGAGGAAAAGCAACAGAATCAGAGAATCTATCTGAGAGGGTCTCTAGTTCACCCTATAATATTCCAACAAGTGGCCATCCCCACTCTTCTCGAATGTCTCCACTGACAGGGAGCTCACTATAGAGGCTGATGATACCACTCTTAGACAATTCTAATCAGCTAAGAATTAATTTTTCTCAAGCAATACTCATATGGCATAGAACTATTTGCTCTTTGTGGTCCGAGAGCACAATGCCTCTTCCACACTTGAAGTACTGATTATTTCACCAGGACAGAAAACTCCTCATGTGGCAAGTAACTTCACCACTCATGTAATCATGGGACTTTATAGCCCATCCAGTCTGATTCCTTCATTTTGCAGAGGGGAAAACTGAGGCACAGAGATTAAGTCATATGCCCAAGGTCACACAACCAGCCAGTATCTGTCGGGTTGGATTTAGTCCTTCTTCCTGATTCCTGAGCAGTAACACTCTGTCCTTACCCCCCCACCCCACCCCCCCACACACACACCCACCTCTGACCTACATATAGGAGGCACTCAGTAAATGTTAGCTGTTGGCAAAGGCTCCCAGGCCCATCAGAAGCTTGGCTGTCTTCTTTTTCATCCTGTCCAGTTTGGCAGACGACCTGCCCAGAATGTGGGCAAAGGCCTCGATCTCCCCTAGGATCCTGGAGTCTCTTCTTCGGCTGCCTTTCTGACTATGGCATGGAGCCCCACTACTGCCCAGTCCAAAACCGACTGTACTTGCTGTCGAGTTAGAAGTCTTGCTTGTTCCTTCTACTCTACCTGTAATGAGTTTTTGTACCCGTCTCTTCGTGGGGGGTGGAGGAGGGGGAGAAACTAGTGGGGGGGGGGGCGGCGAAGATCGGGGCGGAGAGGCCTGAGAGAACCTGAAAAGCTGTGTTGTTGTGGTGGTAGCTGTGGATCTGACACTTAGGTTTAGAGAGTCTCCTTCCCTTTCCAAGCCTCAGTTTCCTCTCCTGTAAATTGAAGTAACTGGACCAGATGTTGGGTCAGGTTCTTGTCCTTTCCCGGGCCCCGGTTCTAAGGGTCCTAAGGGTGTAGTGCTGACGTCCTGGGGTCCTGGGACCCCACCCTCACTCCCAGGGGTACCGTGACATCGCGGGGAGCGCAACCAAAGCTGATCCCCACGAAGCCCATTCGGGGGAGCGTGACTGGAGCCTGGCAGCCCGTAACCACCGCGTGGGGAAGATGACGGGCCGGGCTAGTGAAGGGCAAGAGCAAAGGAAAAGGAAAAGGACGGACAGAAGGACGGACGGAAGGAACTAAGGGGCGCGGGCCCCAGGACGTGGCGCAGGCGGGGGAGGTGGTGGGGACCAGATCGGACAGAGGGCGGGCGGGACAGGAGGGAGGCGCCCTAGGGGCCCAGGGGAGCAGGGCTAGGGAGGGATAGGAGGGGAAGGAGGGGAGGGGCCAGGACTGGGCGGAGCGGGCGGCTCCGGGGCGGGCCGGGAGGAGGCCAGCTGCCCAGACACCTGGCTCCCTCCGCTAGACTTCCTCTGCACACGTCAGTTCCTACTCCGTTGCTCCAACCCAAACTTGGGGATCGAGGAGCCGAGCCCACGAAACAGATAGAGGGAGTCCCTCCGTCCGAGCGAGCGCAGCGGGACCCAGGTGAGAGAAACTCCAGTACTTCTTCACTGTCCTGCGCGCCCACTGCAGTCTTGGGGAGCCCCAGGGCGGGCACTGAGGAAGAGAGCCGCGGAGGAGAGATACACAGAGACTGAGAGAGACAGAGAGAGGGGGGGAGATGCATGCATGCATGTGCGCGCACACACACACACACACACACACACACACACACACACACACACATACAAACACTCGCCCGCCCTAGGCCACTGATCACTTGTGGCTCCCCGAGGGACGTTGTGGCCACGCAGTGACTCCAGCTCCAACGGTGGCCGGGGCGCATGGCGCGGGCATCTTCCAACTCCGCTCCCGCCGCCGCCAAACCTCCCCTTCCTACTGATCTCTCTCCCCCTCAGCTCCCACATCCGCTTTGATCTCGCTCTTCTCGCTCCCCCTCCCTCACCACCTCTCCACCTCCGGCAGTCCAAGTTCGAAGGCCCGTGCAGCCCGCAATTCTTTCTTCTCAGTGGTCCTCCCAAGCTGACCATTCTGGGCTCTCCAGTGCCCTTCCAGCTGTGGGTCCCTCTCAGCTCCCGCTCATTCCAGCCCGTGGTGCCTTCTCCAAGGCAGGCTGGCCTCCACTCCTGGAATGCTCCCATCTGCTTCTCCGAATCCCTACTGGCCTTCAAAGTTCAGCTCCAATTCCACCACCGCCTTGAAGCCTTCCTAGCTGCTTATGGCTCCCCTCCCTCTCGCCCATTACCTTGCTGATTTCTTTGAAAGCAGACTGGACTTTCGGTAGAAAAAAATTTCCTCTCCCAAAGCAGCTTGACCACAGTTACAGAAGTCTTTTAGAATGGCCTGGAGCACTGAGAACTCAGGCTCCTTGCCCAGCTATGCCAGTGTGGGTCAGAAGCAGCCCTCGAAACCACGTTTCGCGGTCGCTTTGCATCCTCCCTGCTACCCTGCTGTCCCTCGCCTCCCGGATGAGTCTTAGAGCCTTCTGAGTGTCTGGGTTGTCTTCCCCAAGACGAACGAATGTAAGCTTCTTGAGCACAGGGACTATTTCATTTGGGGTTTGCCATTTCTAGCACTTGCCTGGCAGATAGTCTTCAGAAATGCTTGTTGGTTGATTTCTTGATTCCATCTAATTTTCTTCCTCGTTCTTTCATTCCACATTCTATATTCTAAGGCCTGTTCTACTTCTGAAATTCGGTGACCTAACATCCTCTCCAGTTCTAATGTTCTGGAGGTATTCCATGTTCTAAGCTCCGTTCCATTTTGGACATTGCATGACGTTTCAGCTGAGACATTCTATGTTCCAAGGTCCCTCCCAGCTCTAACATTCCATGTTCTATGTCCTAAGATCTCTCCCAAATCTAAACACTCTGTTCTAAAATCCCTTTTCCATTTGGCCCTCTCTACCCCTACCCCGCCCCCCCCATTCTAAGGTCCCTTCTAGAGCCTGCATTCTATGTACTTCATTTCCTCCCTCCTCTAAGAACCAGCCTGGCTTAGTGGAGAAAGAGACTGCTTCAGAAAACACTAACCCCGGGTTCAAACCGTGGACAAGTCACTTGACCTAACATGGCCCTAGACAACTCTATGAGACTAGAAGACCATCGCTTATCTGAATTGTCACTGGGAGTTTCTTCCACTGATTAAATCAGGCATCCAGGTTAAATAAATACAAAAAGTTCTGAGCTGCCTTCGGATTCTGGCATTTTCTGGTCAAATGTTCCTCCCAGTTCTGCCGTTCTATTCTGTCTCTCAAAGTTTCTTCCAGCTCAGCCTTTCCCTGTTCTACTCTGTAAGATCCCCGCCCCCAATCTCTAAGCTCCTGTAGCCCCGAGATTGTAAATTTATACCTGAAAGGGACTTTTGAGATGACTTAGTCCAAGTCATTTTACCAATGAGTAAACTGAGACTCAAATAGGGAATGTAACTATTTCAAAGTCACATGGAGAATCATGAACAGAACTGGGCTTTCCATGGTCCAAGATCCCTTCTCGCTTTGATAGTCCCGGTTTTTATGTTCCAAGTCCCTTTCCCCATAGCTTTCTTTTTTCTCCTCCCCCTTTCTTCTCTCTCCTCCTTTTCTCCCATTCCCCTTCTCCACTATCCTCCTTCCTTCTTCCCTTCTCCACTCCTTCCTTTCTACATTTCTTCCACCCTCTTTCCCCCTCCCTTCTTCCCTCTCCTTCCATCCTCCTTCTGTCTCCCTTCTTCCAGCCTCTCTCCCCAGTTCAATCCTCCCTTCCATTCTCTTCTTCCTCCTCTTCTCCTCCCCCTTCTTCTCTTCTTTCCCCTCTTCCCCTTCCCCATCCCTCTTCTTTTTCCTTTCAAGTCCTTCCTCTTTCTTCAGTTCCCCCCTACACAAACCTATTCCTCTTGACCCCCAACCCCAAGGCTTTGCCCCTCCCAATTTGGTGATTTCTTCCTTCTGACCCCTCTGAACTGTTACCTGCCTCAGCTGCTCTGTTCACACACCCCCATAGACACATGAAAGAGTTCTTCCAGCTTAAACCAACCTCATCATGTACCCTCAGGAGGTTATTCCCAACCCCCAGAAGACTGGGGACTGGAAGCACTTTTTACAGAGCAACATTTGATTACCAATTTGGCCTTCAGGCTTGAGCTCTCTAGAGTCACCCAACCAGAACCTGGAGCCAGCTTTGAACACAAAATGCCTCTCATATCATCATCAACTCATGTTACTTGTGGGAAAGCTGAAGCCTTAGCAAGCGTCCATGACTTGCTCCCTAACACACTGACAAGTGGCAAATTAGGCCCCAGGTCTCAAGGTTGAACACTAGTACTGGTTCCACCAGGATTTCTTGCTATGGGAAGGATCTATGGTGTGGTTACTATCTGTTTGGTGTTCAAGGGACTGGAGAGGGCAGTGATTTGGGGCCCCAGACCCCCCGGTTATCCTTTATGTAGCTACCATGAAAATTGCCTCTAGTTTGAGGCTCTCCTAAACTCTCAGGAGGCCACTTCTTGTTTTCCACAATATCTAGCAAAAAATGTCTAGGCTGTCTCAAGCATCAGAAGGGAGAGGGACCATGTAAGGCTCTGAGATTGAATGTTCTTTCTGATGCTGACCAGCTGTGTTACCCAGTTCAAGTCACTACCCCCTCTTGGCTTCAGTTTTCTCTCTCAGATCAGCTCTGAATGCCATGATACTATTATCCCTGAGCCTTCCCTCTAGAATGGAGGCCTCCTGTGAGAATAGGGATCAAGGGCTGTGGACTTTCTCTCTCTTCCTGTTGTAATTGGCAAGTGAATGTGTGATCCCTTCTTGGGACTTTGCCTGTGTTTGGTGAGTTTGTCCTGTGTCTCTGAAAGGGGCCTGGTTGCCAGTGGGGGTGATGCCTAGCAAACCTGAGCAAAGGCCAGGAAAAGTCCTTCAAAAGTCACCAAACCAGAGTGTCTCCCCTTTTTCTGTGTATCCTGAATCCCTTTGGCAGCCTGGTGAAACTTAGGGAACCTCTTATTAGAATCATGTTTCTAAAGGCATAAAATGAGATACCAAGGATTACTAAAGAAACTAATTAGATTGAAATCATCATCAATATATTTTTCCCTAAAGTTGCTAGACCCCAGGTTTAGAACAGCTGATCTAGTCCAACCCCCTCATTTAGAGAGGGGGAAATTGAGACCAGAGAGAAGACCCACAGTCATGAGGGCCAAAGCAGAGACAGAGAGAAAAGGCAAGCTTTCTGACTCCCAAGCCAGTATAGCACACTGGGATTATGGAAGACATCCACAAATAAGTAACATACAAAGAGAGAGAAGGGGGTCAGGGAAAGATTTGTTGTTGTTCATCCGGTTTACTTGTGTCCAACTCTCTGTGACCCCATTTGGGATTTTCTTGGCAGAGATTCTGGAGTGGTTTGCCATTTCCTTCTCCAGCTCATTTTACAGATGAGGAAAGTGAGGCAAATAGGATGGAGTGACTTGCCCAGGGTCACACAGCTAGGAAGTGTCTGAGGCCAGATTAGAACTCAGAAAGATAAGTCTGCCTGACTCCAGGTTTGGCATTCTATCCACTGCAGCCCCACCTAGCTGCCTTTGAGAAAAGATAGGACCCAGGGTATCAGGGGAAAATGGCAGGTGGGGAACAGAAGAGAATCTGAGAAAGGAGCTTATTTCAGGTTTAAGGGCCAGTTGGAGCAAACACATGAAGGTGGAGAAGTGCAAGGCAGGAAGGGTGAATGGCCTCTAGCCCACTGTGGCAGAGGGAGCACAGTCTGTCAAGAGGAGGGAGTCAGAAGGGTTAGAGTGAAACCAGCTTTGAATGCCATACCAAGTTGGTACTGTAGTCTATGGACAATGGCAAGCCACTGATCATCTTGAGTGAATAGCATGGTCAGGCCTGCTCTTTGGGGATTATTTTGCCAGTTGTATGGAGGCTAGACTAGAGAGGGCAGAGACAGGAGGCAGGAAGCCCAGTTAGCAGAAGCAGTAAAGGCCTAAAGGACAGAGTGGCACCTTAGTTGGGCCTTAAAAGAGGAGAAGAATTTCAATATGAGTGGGTGGGAGAGGCTCTTCCAGGCATGGGGGATGGACTGGGCCAATGCATGGAGGTAGGAGAGGGCCACATGAGATTGGGGAAATATTTAGTGTTCTAGTATGGGTGTAATATGGGTGTAATAGACAGGGAATGATATAAAATGAGGCTGGGAAGGTTGGCTGGGCCAGATTGTGGAAGACTGCCAGGCGGAGTGGTATATACTTTGTTTTATGGGTAATAGTGATCTATGAAAGATTTTTAAGCAGAGGAGAGTCTTGGAGGTGGAAGACACTGGAAGCAGGAAGACCAATTAGATTATGACAGTGATCCAATCAAGAAGTGACAAGGTAGGGCAGAGAAGAGGAAAGTGGGTGAGGAGGGAAGGAGAAAGTGGGGGAAGCAGGGGAGAAGAGGGAAGGAGAAAGGAGATCTGAGAGCAGGGATGGGGAACCCTCTAGGTCCTGAAGTGTGGCCCTTTGACTGAATCAATGGATTCATCTTAGCCCTGTCCTAGATCTATTCTGGAAGAGAGGGAGATAGTTAAGTACAGTGCCTTTGGAGTCTGTGGCCTGGGTTTCACTGCTGGTTCTGCTTCTTCCTGCTCCTGGGACCAAAAGGCCAAAGCACACTTGATTCTATGTTCTAGCCAACCAATTCTTCTTCCCCACTTGCCTGTTTATATTTCTGATACTACCATCTGTCCTTCAATAACCCAACATTTGCAACCTTGGAATCATCCTTGACTCCTTCCTCTCCCCCCACATTACTAATTAGGCTTGTCAGCTCTGCATCCATAATATCTCTTGTGTCCAGCCCATTTTCTCCACTTGCACAGCCTCTACCCAAACTAGGATTCAGACCCCCATCTCCTCTCATATAAACCATTACAGGAGCTTCCTTATTGGTCTCTCTGCTTCTGAACATCCAATCCACAGGCTACCAACTTCTTATTCTGAAAACACAGATCTGCTTACGTCATCTCCCTACTCAAAACCAGTGATTGTAATGAATTTAATTTTGTCCTCCTTGGCCTCAGTTTCTGTGATGGATAGGCTTTGAATAGATGACCTCCAATATCCCTTTCAGCTCTGAGAGTCTAGGAATCCTATGTTGTGGAAGCTCGGCCCATTGTTGAACAAAGCTGGTCCTCAAAGGAGGAACCAAAAACAGAGAAGGGGGCTGGAAGGACTCAATCTAAGTAGGAGGGCATGGGATGGATGTCTCTGGACCACAGAAATGCACCGAGCAGTTGTTTCAAGCTGTAGGGAATGAAGGGAATCTCTGTAGGGAATGAAGGGAAGCGTGTGGTCCCTGGTTCCTTTCCCCCTTCAGCCAGACCAAAAGGACTTCTTCCTGATTGTCTCCAGGGGTAGGGAACCTGCAGCCTCAAGGCCACATGTGGCCCTCCAGGTCCTCAAGTGCAGCCCTTTGAGTGAATCCAAACTTCAGTTTTTTTTTTATTTAGTCAAAGGGCCACACTTGAGGACGTAAGTTCCCCGCCTCTGGTTTTAAACCGTTAAAGTGGGCAGGAACCAAGAAGGCTGGTGTACGTCTTTTTGACAATTAGTACAGAATTTTCAGAGGAAGCAGGCAGTGTTTGAGAGCACTGACTGGCTGGACATTCTTTGTCCATCCTACCCAACTTCCTTGTTCTTTCTTCTGTATCTATTTCCATGCTTTCAGTTTCACAACAAGCTTAGACCATAGCAGAATAAGGAGATGCCTACAACTTCCCATAACTGCTGCCCTAAAGTCACTTGCTTGGAGAATGGGATGGATAGCTAGGATAGTATTGAGAGGGGAATCATGGCCTACCAGAACCAGCCAGATTCTTCAAACAGTGTTAGTGTTAGAGACAGAAGGAGAAGAACCAGCAGTGAAACCTTAGAACATGGAAGCTAGACAGAGCTGGAAAGCAATCCAAGAACATCCTTGGAATGGAATCCTTGAGATTGTGTGATCATCAGAGGATCATCTCCAAGCTGAGAAAGAGAATCTTGAGGTAGGGGACCACCTAGGAGTCTACTTGAGTAGTGATGGTGTGAGGTAAGGAGGGTGTGGCCTGTGAGTTGACAGAAATGGGATGAATATGAGAGATGTTGTGAGTGAATATGGCAGAGGTAGGAGTCAAGGATGGCCCTGAGATGACTGTGGTGACAGTGGTGACATTTGGAGAGAGAGATTGCAATGGAATGTGACACTCAGAATACAACCAATCCATGGCTATGCATGTTATGCCAATGGCTCTGTTCCACCAGCACTGGAAAGAGGGATGAGGTCAAGGCTCTTACTCAACAGCTCCTGGCCAAGAGCCTACATGCTGAGGGGCTTTCCCCCACAACTGATCTCTCGAGGAAAGGGAGTAGGGACATTGGCTGGGTGGAAGGGCAGAGAAGTTTATCTGTGAAGTTGTTAGATTAGGTGATAAGTGCCCCGAGTGGTCAATGCTTAGAGAGGCCAAATGACACCAACATGGGAACAGGGTACAGATGTTGAGTACAGATGGCTAAAGGGCATTGGTTAATTGTATTCATAAGGAGCAAGAGGAAGGTACAATGCAACTATTCTTTCTGCCCTCAGATTTATTCAGTTCAACATCCTCATTTTACAGAGAAAGAAACTAAGGCCCAAAGTAAAGTGATTTGTTCAGGGTAGGGATTGAAAGAGGCAGGATTTGAACCCATGTGCTCTGACTCTAAAAGCAGTGTTCTGTCCACCTGACCACACTATCTCTCAAAGCCAGCTCCTGGCATCTAAGTCCAGGACTGTTTGTGCCACAGTATGAGACCTCCCTCTGTGGCTGGTGGCCAAGTCCTATGGGCAGCTCCCAAGTAAAGCTGGCCTTGGGATTTCAGGGGAGGAGCAGGGTGACCAGAGGGGCCCTGGAGGTTAGTAGCATTGCTCATAGCTTCCCGAATGCCCCAGGCCTGGGTATTGTTATGTTTCTATCCATCACCTGTTAGGTACCTTTCTTGAACTTCTAATAGATATGGTCATAGCAGCTTAGCAAGCTAGCTGCCTTCCCCTGAAACTCCCCTCCAAAGGCTGCCTTTCCCTGAGTCCCTTCTCCCACCCTAGCTCCCTCTCTCAGGGGGGAATGTCGGTATTTGCCCCAGACTTCTCATGCAAACAGCCCTGGGGCCACACAGAGCTGGGGTAGAGGAGACTCCCATTCTGGTCCACTTAAGTTACGTGATGACCTTAAGCAAGTTAGGTCCCCATGTGTACTTAAGGTTTCCCATGAAATATGGACACTAATCCTCTCTCCTTCATGCTTAAGTAAAAAAAGTTTTCTTCCTTCCTTCCTTCCTTCCTTCCTTCCTTCCTTCCTTCCTTCCTTCCTTCCTTCCTTCCTTCTTTCCTTTCTTCTTCCCTTCCCTCCTTCCTTTTTTCAACATCTAAAATATGTATTTATTGATATCTTTTATTTTTATATTATCTAGATTTCCCCCCTGTATTCCTTCCTCTCCTGGTACCAGAAAGTCATCCCTTATGATAGAGAATTTTTTAAAGAAGAAAAAAGACGATACAGAGAAAAAAATTTCACAAACCAATTGATAGGAATTAATCAATATTAATAATTAATTAAGAGTAACCAGTTAATCTGTTGTGGGAAATTCTATGCAGTGTTACTCTGCCAAGGAGGAAGGCCAGGTATCAGAAAAGCATTTTCATGGTGTTGGAGATGTCAGGCTAGAAGGGACCTCCAAGCCCTTCATTTTATAGAGGAGAAAACTGAGTCCCAGGGAGGGAAAGGGACTTGCCCAAGGTCACACACAGGATCCTAGCTGTAGATCTGACAGAGCACTCAGAGAGAAGGAGAAAGGAGGGCTTGAGGTTATGTGTATAGCTCAGAAAACCTCTCTGATTCATCATTCATTTAACAAAGCTGGAGAAACCATCTATGGCAGGGGTCTGGAACCTGCGGCCTAGACGCCACATGTGGCCTTCCAGGTCCTTGGGTGCAACCTTTATGTTTTTTTTGTTTTGTTTTGTTTTGTTTTGTTTTGTTTTGTTTTGTTTTGTTTGGAAGGCAATTGGGATTAAGTAACTTTGCCCAAGGTCACACGGCTAGGTTTTTGTGTGTGTTAAGTGTCTGAGGTCAGATCCAAACTCAGGTCCTTCTGACTCCAGGGCCAGTGCTCTACTCACTGCACCACCTAGCCGCCTCCGGGTGCAGACTTTTGACTGAGTCCAAGTTTAACAGAACAAATCCTGTTACTAAGGGGATCTGTTTTGTGGAGTTTGGATTCAGTCAAAGGGCCGCCCTTAAGGACCTAAAGGGACTTTGTTCTGTGATGTTTGAATTCCATCAAAGGGCCACCCTTGAGGACCTAGAAGGGATTTATTCTGGGAAGTTTGTATTCAAAGGGCTGCCCTTGAGGACCTAGAGGGGGTTTGTTTTGTGGAGTTTGGATTCAGTCAAAGGGCTGCCCTTGAGGACCTAGAGGGCCACATGTGACCTTGAGGCCACAGGTTCCCCACCCCTGGGCCTGGACAAGAAGCTTATGTTTTTATCCTTGGGTAGTAGGGTTCTGAGGGCCATAGTTGGATCAGTGTGTTAGGAAGATTATTTTGGTGGCTTTGTCCACACTGACTTTCAGACAGGTCAAACTGCTCTCCTCCATATCCCCAAACTTGGAGTTCTCTAGTTTCTGTCACCTTCCTGAGGAAGCCCAAAGTTACTGCCCAGGTCATGTCCAGGTCCCTTAGGACTTAAGTTTCACTATAATCTGAACATGGAGTCGGTAAAATCAGGGCCTTTCACATTTCATGGCAGAGGAAGTTTGGATTTTTTCCTTATAGATGATGAGATGAATAGAATCTTTTTATTTTGCCTCTCTTGACACAAATCACTTGGCCTTCTAGTCTGGGAGCTGGGAGCTTTATCTGTGACACGGAGTCTCAGCCCCAACCACTGTCCTCCCCTCCCTTCTATGCTTTTGAGAATTGGAAAGGGCAGAAATAGAATATTTCATGCACATGTCCCCTCAGCTGCATTATGAAACATCCAGTATATGAACTGTGCCAGGGTCATGCTCCTTGGATGATATAAATGAAGATATCTGTAAAGCAAGGGGATATTTAGAACCTGGATTCAAATGAAACTATGTGAAGGCTATTGTCTAATGTATGTTGTCTAGTGGCTGACCAGGCTCCTCAGATTTGCCTGGGGAGTTGCAGAGTCCCTGGGTGGACAGGTTTTCAGGCACTCACATATCAAATATAAGTGAGCCATATAGCGCATTAGGATTGTCAGGGACCTTGGAACACTGATCACCAGAACTGGATGGGACCTCGGAATAGAGAAAGTCAGACCCGGGGAGGATCTTGGATCTGGACATTCTCCCCATAAGATAAGCCCAACATTGAGTGGAGGGCTTTCTCTTATGTCTTTTAATGATTTTTAGATACACACCCAGAATTTGGGCTGGCTACCTGTTGAGACAGCAAAGTAGTCCCTTGGCTAAAGTGCTGGACCTGGAGTCAAAATGACCTGAGTTCCAATCCTTGCCACCTTGAGCAAATTGAGTTTAGTCCTTTTCCACCTGCATTTTTTCATCTCTAACATGGAATCACACTAACACCTACCATGTGGGTTTGTTGTGAGGCTCAAAAGAGATAATATATGTAAGATGCTTTGCAAAACTCAAAGCCCTCCCTAAGCATTAACTACCATAATTGTTATTATCCCTAAAAAGAGAAAAAAAGTTTTGCTCATTTTTTTTACCATTGAGGCCATTTACCAATTTTCATCCCCATTGAAACCCTCCTGTGTAACAGTCTAGCAAAAAAAGGCAACCTGTCAGCCACATCTGACAGCAAGTACCCTATTCCATACCTAATAATAACAATAGCTAACATTCATTAAGGGCCTACTCTGTTCCAGGCACTGTGCTAAGCAGTTTACAAATATTGTCTCATTTGATCCACATAACACTTTGGGGTATGTGCTATTATTATCCTCCTCATTTTGCAGATGAGGAAACTGAGGAGAACAGGGGTTAAGTGACTTTCCCAGGATCACACAGCCAATAGGCTCCCAAGGCCAGATTTAAATTCCTGTCTTCCTGACTCCAGGCCCAGCACTTTATTCATTATACCACCTAGTTGGAAAATGAGCTGGAAAAGGAAATGGCAAACCACTCTGGTGCCTTTCCAAGAAAACCCCCAGAAGGGGGTCACCAAGAGTTGGACATGACTGAAACAAATGAATGACAATTAGCACACTGTGCTAAGTGCTTTACAAATATAATCTTGTTTGATCTTCAAAACAACCCTGAGAAGGGGCACTAGGTGGCTCAGTGAATAGAGTACTGGCCCTCAAGTCAGGAGGACCTGAGTCCAAATCCAGCCTCTGACACTTGACACACTTACTAGCCATGTGACCTTGAGCAAGTCACTTAATCCCAATTGCCCTCCAAAAAGGGGGTGAAAAACCCAACCCTGAGAGGTAGGTGCTATTATTATCCCAATTTTGCAGATGGTGAAATTGAGTCTAAGTGACTTGCTCAGGGTCACACAGCCAGGAAATGTCTGAGGCTAGATTTGAATTCAGGTCCTTATGAGTTTGGGCCCAGTCCTCTGTGTACTGTGCCCCCCAGTCCCCACCTTGAGTGGGGAAAGGCTTTTTACCATCATTTTTCTGGCATCCACCTGGGTCATTGGCATTGGGCTGAACTTGAATGTCTTTTGGTGTTTTCCTTTCCATTTCTGTGGTCACTGCAGACTCTTCTTCTGATTCTACACTCTTATCAAGGTGCCCTGAATTCTCTATAATCTTTATTTTTTTGGCATGGTCATATTTCATTCCACTTCTGTAAAATGAACAGTTGGGCCCTTCCCCACTTTGTTTCCAGTTCTCTGCTCCTAAAATGCTCCTGTAAATATTTTGGCATTTTGGATGGATTGTCCCAGGAGTTTACAAGCACACTAAGCCTATTGGGCCATTTCTTCCAGCTTTGACCTCCTTGGGCTCCACCCCTCACTCCCATTACATATGACCAGCCTGCCTCCTTTTCCACTGGCCTTTGTGTCACCTGCCATTATGGTTCTTCTGCTGATATTCCATGGTGTTCCAATGGTGTTCCATGACCATCAGCTGTAAACCAAGAAGAGATGACATTTATCTAGTCCTCTGAGATCTGCAATACCCTTATACACGTTGTTTTGTTTAATGCTCACACCAGCTCCTTGTGATGCACTCAAGTAGGTGGTTCACTAGTTAGAACACCAGGCCAGGAGTTAGGAAAACCTGAATTCAGATCTGGTCTCAAACATTTATTAGCTATGTGACCCTGGGCAAGTCACCTAACCTCTGTTTGCCTCAGTTTCCTCAACTGTAAAATGGGGAAAATAATAGCTTCTCCCCAACCCAGGGTTGTGAAGATCAAATGAGCTAATAATTGTTGAGCATTTAACACTATGCCAGGCACATTGTAAGCACTATCTAAATGTTAGCTATTGTGGTTATTGTTATTATTCTTTTAGAAGAGACAACATAAATGGATAGAAAACTCACCCCAAAGCCAAAAAGAATTTAGTTCAAACCCCACTAGGCACATACTTAGACCAGCCACTTATTTTTTTTTTTTGCTTTGTGGAGGGGGAAGGCATTGGGGTCACTAGGTCACTAGGATAGTTTTGTGTTAAGGCCGGATTGTGTTAAGTTCTGTGTTTGAGGCTGAATTTGAACTCAGGAACTCAGGTCCTCCTGACTCCGGGGCCGGTACTCTATTCACTGTGCCACCTAGCCACCCCTCACCACTTAATGCTTCAGGCAATTCTCTAAGTCAACACAGCAAGCTAGTAAACCCTACTATGTGCCAGGCACAAAGGGAGGCAAAAGACAGACCCTGCCCTCAAGGAGTTCACAGTCTAATTAAAGTCTCTAAGACTGTATTTTGCAAGGAAGATGCCAAACTGCATTGGCAGAGTTTCCTGCACCCATGAAAAATCCTTAAAGGGATTTTTACCTATATTTGACAAAGGAGGAAACTGAGGTACATCTACTAAGCATTGGAAGCAGGATTTGAGCCCAGGTCTTTTTTTATTCCAAGTCTAAAGCTTCATCACTGGGAGATAGCTGCTCTTCAGAACAGCTTGCTATGCTGGTCTGAAAGCTCAAGGGAAGAGAAAACTACATAAGATAAATTGCATGTCTGTGCCCAGCCTAGGAGACAGTTGGCATTCTGTGACCAAGGGGTAGTTAGAAAAGGAGCCCTTGACACAAAGCTTGCTACAGTCACTCTAACAATTCCCCTCTACAAACAGGCCATTGTGCTTCTGGGAGAAACAATGTCCCTGAGTCCCATGTGGGCTGAGGGTGACATTTGTACCACTCCATTGAGATGGCTTTTCAAGGGCCCAGATCTTTAGAATACCCTAAGTCTATTCAAGTTACTGTCCCTTCCTGGGGCCTCAGTTTCTTCCTTTGTAAAATGAGATGGAGTAGGTGACCTCTAAAAGTCCCTGACAGCTCTAATTGAATTGAGCTTTCTGAATGGGCATGTTAAAGTAATAAAGGTCTGCTCCCCAGAATCAGTCAGAAAACAAGTGTTTATGGAATGCTTCTATATGCCCAGGCCTGGGCTAACTGCTGGGGGAGGGGAAGCAAAAGAACTTTGAGTCAGCTCTTTTGTAGGTCTCTTCAGGCTTGGTTAGGGTGGTGCCTTGTTCATCATGCTGCCTCCCAAACTTTAATAGAGCCCTGCCAGCCATTGCAGGGACTTGGAGTCAAGCTGAAGAAAAGAAAACTCACCTAGAGAAAACCAAAATGGGGGCAATGTCCGGCAGCAAAAAGATCAAGGGACTGTGAGTCAGTAGATCTGAATTCAAATTTTGATAAGCTGCTTTACTGTCAATTAGGCTCTGGACTGCAAAGATCCCCACACCTTTCCAATTAAAGTGCTGATTTCCAAGCTTCTCAGCACTAAGCCAATCAAGTCTTTGATTGGAAACAGTATATAGCTAGATAGCTAGATATAGATATATAGATTATATATTGTATTGCTTGGAGGGAGAGAAGTAGGCAGAGGGAAGAACTTGTGGAGGGAAGAACTTGTCAAGGGGAACTTGCTTGTGGGGAGTCTTGATAGAGAGAACACTTGTGCTGGCAGAGCTCCCTGAACTGGTGATGAATATCTTCCTAAACCTTGCTTTTTGGTATCCTAATAGCAATGTCCCAAATAAATACTTTGGTTTTGTCTTGGAGGAGGAGGGTTTATTATATTTAGTGAACAAACCCTGGGAATATGTATGCCTATTCATAGCAGCTGCTATGAGTATCGCATTGGTGTTATAGCAATCCCCTTCTGTTTTATGTGTGAGTTCATCCTATTCACATTCACGATTATGATTGCTAAATGTGTATTTCCCTCTATCCTACTCTCTTCTATTTATCCCTCTTTCTTTTTTTTACTCTCTCCTCTCCTCAAGAATCAGTCTTGATTTTGACCACTGCCTCCTTTAATCTACCCTCCCTCTTATCCTTGTCCCTCTTTCCCTCCTAGTTTCCTGTTGAGAAGATCAATTTCTGTACCCAATTGTGTATGTATAGTCTTCCCTCCTTAAATGAGTTCATGAGAGTGAGGTTCAAGCTATGCCTGCTCTCCCTCATTTTCCCCTCCACTATAAAAACTTTTCCATGTGTATCTCATTTATATGAGATAAATTTCCCCATTCTTCCTCTTACTTCCCCCTTCTCCTAGCACATTCCTCTTTCTCACCCTTCCATTCTTCTTTTGAGATCATCTCAACAGAGTAGACTAACACTTATACTTTCTATGTGAGTATATTCCCTCTAACTGCCCTAGTGATAATAAAGTTCTAAGGGTTTACATATATCATCTTCCCATATAGGAATGTAAACAGTTAAGTCTTGTTTAGTCCCTTATGATTATTCTTCCATGTTTACCTTTTTATGCTTTATGAGCTGTGTTTGAATATCAAATTTTCTATTCAGCTTTGGTCTTTTCATCAGGAATACTTGAAAGTCCTCTATTTCATTAAGTATCAATTTTTCCCCTGTATGATTATATTTAGCTTTGCTGGGTAGGTTATTCTTGGTTGTAATCCTAACTGCTTTGCCTTCCTGAATATCATTTTCCAAGCCCTCTTTGTTTATATGGTAGTGCTAATCTTTTATGATCCTGACTGAGGCTCCATAGTATTCAAATTGTTTCTTTCTGACTATTTGCAGTATTTTCTCCTTCACCTGAGAGCTCTAGATTTTTACTTCCTGGGATTTTTCATTTTGAGATCAGTAGATTCTTTCAATTTCTGCTTTGTCCTCTGGTTCTAAGATGTCTGGGGAGTTTTCCTTTATAATTTCTTGAAATATGATTGTTGTTGTTCATGACTTTCAGGTAGTCAAATGATTCTCAAATTATCTCTCCCGTCTATTTTGCAAATCAATTGTTTTTCCTATGATATTTCACATTTTAGTCTATTTTTCAGTATTTTGACTTTGTTGTTTCTTGATATCTCATGGAGTCATTAGTTTCCATTTGACTAATTCTAATTTTTAAAGAATTGTTTTCTTCAGTATTATTTTTTGTATTTCTTTTGCATTTTGACTAATTCTGCTTTTCTAAAGATTTGGTATTTTTGTGCCTCTTTTACCAAACTGTTAATCCTCTTTTCATAATTTTCTTGCACAGATCTGGTTTCTTTTCTCATTTTTTTCTTTTACTGATTTAATTTGATTTTTAAAATCTTTTTTTCTTTTGCTCTTTTGAAAAATCTCTTTCTAAGAATTCCTTTCCTAGGAATTTTTGTTGGGCTTGAGTCCAATCCACATTTTTTTGAGACTTTGCTTGTAGATATTTTCAAATCAATGTCCTCTGTGTTTATGTCTTGAGCTTCCTGTCTCCATTGTATTTTTTAATGGTCGTGGGGTGTTGTTGTTGTTGTTGTTTGCTCATTTTTCCAACCTACTTCTTGATCTAGAACACTATGGGCTATGCTTACCTTTTGGTGGAGGGGAAGGAAAGGGAAGTCAGGGGAATGACTAGCCTGAGGTCTGTCTTTTATGTCCTTCTGCTGCTTTCACAGGAATATGGTGTGATCCTGGGACGGATCTGTTCACTGCCCTCCTGGTCTGCACATTTTCGCTCCACTTTGTGTCTGTTGGCTTTTGTGTGTTTGAGTCTCTGTAGACTGCTGTTAGACTCCATCACTGTTAACCCTCTGGGAGGTTCTGCAGGTTCAGAGCCACTGAGCTGTTCATTTTCCCTTGGTCTTGGTTTCCTGCCTTGGTTTGTTCCACTGAAGGCTTATGTGTGTGGCTAAAGGCTAGAATTGAATCTCAAAGCCACACAGCCATGGTTTTGGAACTTGGTCCTTGCTTTTTAGAAAGTTAGGGTCCCTGCTCACTTGAGACTGTTCCTTCCCTCCCTGGAACTGTGACCCAAAACTGAGTAATGAGTGAACTGCCAACTGGCACTCCTTCCTATACCCAATGCTAAAATGTGGTGATCCGTGGGATCTCTTTCTGCCTAATCGTTCAGTCCCCTGGGTCCTGGACTATTCCCCTCCACAGACTGCTTCCACCTGCTCCTGAGGGGGGCTTCTGGCCAGCCCTAGCCCCAGTGTCCACATACTTCTCTATCTTCCTGAGCTGCCCTAAACTGGAAAAATGACTCACTGTGACTTTTCCTTGGCTTTCTCAATCAAAATTTGTTTGGCATTATTGATCATGTATTAGAGCATAAAAACTCAAAAACAAATTTTAAAAATAGAAATATTAAACATGTACTTTACTAATGACAATGCAGTAAAAAAAATTATGTAGAATAAAGGATCAGCAAAGAAAATGATAAAAATTAATCAGAGACAAAATATCTTAATCCTAAAAAATTGGTGGGTCAAAGAACAAATTATAGAAGCTCTAAATTTCTTCAGAGGTAATTTCAGAGAGACAAACAACCAGAATTTTTAGGATGTGTGCAAATCATTCCTTAGGTAAAATTTAAGTTTCTAAACAGTTATCATCAACAAAAGAGAAAAAGAACAGATTAGTGTATTGGTTATGCAAAAAAAAACAAAAACAAAAACAAAAACCCTCGAGAACTAACAATTTTAAAACCCAATTAAGTACCAAAATAGAAATCCTGAAAATCAAAGAAGAGATTAACAAAATTTAAAGCAAAAAATGATTTAAAAATTAGGAGCTATTTAAAAAACAATGAAGCAAATAAGCCACTAGTTTATTTGATCTTTAAATAGAAAAGAACCAGGGGAGGCTAGGTGGTACAGTGAATAGAGCACTGGCCCTGGAGTCTGGAAGACCTGAGTTCAAATCCGGCCTCAGACACTTAACACAAAAACTAGCCCTATAGGGGCAGCTAGGTGGTGCAGTGAATAGAGCGCCAGCCCTGGAGTCAGAAGGACCTGAGATCGGAGCCAGCCTCAGACACTTAATCCACACAAACAAAAAAACCTAGCCGTGTAACCTTGGGCAAGTTACTTAACCCCAATTGCCCTAAAGGGGCGGCTAGGTGGCGCAGTGAGTAAGAGCGCCGGCCTCGGAGTTGGGATGACCCGAGATCAGATCCGGCCTCAGAAAATGAGCACCCACGCATAAATCAAATGACTAGCCGTGTAACCTTGGGCGAGTTACTTAACCCCAATTGCTTTAAAAAAAAAAAAAGAAAAGAACCAAATTATCAATATCAAAAATAAAAAGGAGAATTCACAACAAATTGAAAGGAAAATTTTAGAAATTATTTTGGCTGGCTATATGCCAATAAAACTGACAACTTGAATGAAAAAGATGAACATTTACAAAAATATAAAATGCTCAGATTAACATAACAAGAAATAGTGAATTCAACCCAATCTTAGAAAAAGAAATTAAACAAGCCATAAATAAGTTCACAAAGAGGAAAATCCCACCAGATGGATTTACAAATGAAGCCTGCCAAATATTCAAATATTACATAAACTACAAAAAAAAAAATAGAAAAAGAGATCCTCCTTAATTTTTTCAATGATATAAAGAATATTTTGATACTTAAACCAGGGAGAGTCAAAACAAAAAGGAGAAAAAAGCAAAACTATAGACCAATATCACTAGTGGATAATGACACAGAAACTTTAAATAAGATATGAAAGAGGCTACAACAATCCTTCTAATGAAGGATCACACCTTATATTCTAGGACCAACTTGGATTTATATCATAAATTCAGGGGTGGCTCAACATTAAGAAAACTATAAACAAAATATACCATATTGATAATAAGAATAGAAATTGTATGCTCATATCAAAAGATGCAGAAAAACCTTTTGACGAGGTACAGCACCTGTTTCTATTTAAAAAAAAAAAAACACTAGGGACAGCTAGGTGGCACAGTGAATAGAACACTGTCTCTGGAGTCAGGAGATCCTGAGTTTAAATCTGGCCTCAGACACTTAACACTTACTAGTAGTGTGACCTTGGGCAAGTCACTTAACCCCGATTGCCCTGCATTCCCCCCTCAAAAAAGCAAAAAAAAAAAAAAACACCACTAGACAATATAACAATAGATGGACCTTTCCCTAATATTTTAAGTGCCATTCATCTAAAACCAAGAACCAGTATTATATGTAATGCGAATAATCTAGATGTTTTTCTTAAAAGAAGAGGGATAGAGCAAGGATGTTCATTATCACTAGTAGTATTTAACACAATACAAGAAATGCTAGCTGTAGAATTAAGACAATAAAAAAGAAGTTGGGGGAATAAACAGAGGCAAAGAGGAAACCAGATTTTCACTTTTTGCAGATATGATGGTTTTATGTAGAGAACCCTAGAGAATCAACTAAAAATCATTTGAAATAATTACTTCACCACAGTTTCAGGATATAAAATAAACCCATATGTCATCAGCATTTTTGTATATTAACTACAAAACTCAGCAGGAAAAGATAGAGAAATTCCACTTCAAATAACTATGGGAGATTTTATATATTATATATATATAATATTATATATGTAATATATTATTACGTTATTTATATAAGTATATATACTTATATACACATATACATTGACACACATATATACATATACTTATGTTTATATATGTGTTGTGTGTATGTGTGTGCATATATATATATATATATATATATATATATATATATATATATATATATATATATATACATTGTGTGTATACATATATTTGAGTCTACCTGCCAAGACAACACACAAGAAACCCAACTAGAAAACACTTTATAAAAATAAAGGCAGGCCTGAATTAGTGGAGAGACATCAATTGCTTATGACTAGGCTTGCCAATATAATAAAAATGATATTACTGAAATTAATTTATTCATTCTGTGCAATATCAGACTACTGAACAATTACTTTACAGAGCTAGAAAAAAAATAAAGTCATCTAGAGGAATAAAAGGTCTGGAACATCAGGGGACATAATTATGGGAGGGGGAGGAGTGAAAAGGAAAGAATCTGACAATGCCAGATTTCAGACTTTGCTATGGAGCCATAATCTGATTCTAGTGTTTGATAAACCCAGAAATCCTAGCTACTGGGGTAATGAATCACTATTTGACAAAAACTCCATGGGAGACTGGACAGCAATCTGGCAGAAATTAGGTATAGACCAATATCTCATGCCATAGACCAAGATAAGCTCCAAACTGGGTCCATGGTTTTGATATAAAAGGTCATATCATAACAATTGGAAGATTAAGGAATGAATTACCTCTCTGATCTATGGACAAGGGAAGAGTTCATGATAAAAAAAATGGATAAAGGGGATCACATGAGATAAAATGAAGATTTGATTACATAAAATCAAGAAGATTTTGCACAGACAAAACTAATTCAGATAAAATGAGAAGGGAATTCGTTAACTAGGAAAAATCTTTGCAGCATCGGATGGATTGGCAAAGTTGACAAAAAAGCAGCATATGTCTGAGGGGCTGCACAAGGGGATTTGGGGGTCACAAGTGTGCCACCTCTGGTATAGTCAATTGAGAGCTAGCTTCAGCATCTGGTAGCCCTGGGTCCAAACCCCACTTCTGACATATTGGCCATGTGGCTTCTCTAGACAACTTTCTGAAACACTAGGCTGTTGAGAAGGTGCCAACCTTCACTATCAGAGGAAGTTTCCTCCGCCAGGAAGTGGCCTATATCAGTGAAATCACAGATTGGTTTCCACCCCTATCCGAATTTCTAGAGATCAGACTTTAGAGTCAAGGCCTAGGTCAGGCTCTGTGATCCTGGTCACATCATGAGACCTTTTGGTACCTAGGGTAACTTTCTTTTTTTTTTCCTTTTTGGAGGGCAATTGGGGTTAAGTAACTTGCCCAAGGTCACATGGCTAGGTTTTTTTTTTGTTTGTTTATGTGTGTTAAGTGTCTGAGGCCAGATCTGAAGTCAGGTCCTTCTGACTCCAGGGCTGGCGCTGTACTCACTGCGCCGTCTAGACGCCCCCAACTTTATTTTTTTTAACTTAACTTATTACTTAATTTTTAGTTTTTGACATTCACTTCCCTAAGTGTTAAATTTTCTCCCTCTCCTTCCTCCCTCCCTCCCCAAGATGGCATGCAATATGATATGGCTCTATAAATTTTCACATTAATCATGTTGCATAAAAGACTTATAATCAACGGGAGAGACCGTGAGAAAGAAAAAAAAATAAAACAAAAAAGAAAATATTCTGCTTCACTCTGCATACCAACTCCATAGTTCTTTCTCTGGATATGGATGGCATTTACAATCTGGAGTCCCTTGGAACTGTTTTACATCCTTGCATTGCTGAGAAGAGTCAAGTCTATCAAAATCAGACATCACAGACTATGGCTGTTTCTGTGAACAATATTCTCCTGGTTCTGCTCACTTCACTCAGCATCAGTTCATGTAAGTCTTTCCAGGATTTTCTGAAGTCTACCTACCCATCATTTCTTACGAATAATAACATTCTGTTACATTAACATACCACAACTTGTCCAGCCATTCCCTAAATGATGGGCATCCCCTCAATTTCCAATTCTTTGCCACCACAAAAAGAGCTGCTATAAATATTTTTGTACACATGGGTCCTGTTTGTATAATCTCTTTGGAATACAGCCTTAGAAGGGGTATTGCTGGGTCAACATGTATGTACAGTTTTATAGCCTTTTGGGTGTAGTTCCAAATTGCTCTCCAGAATGGTTGTATCAGTTCATAGCTCTACCAACAATGAATCAGTGTTCCAACTTTCCTGGAAGTTTCCTAGCTTTCTAAGGCTCTATGGGAGAGTATGTACCAATCTGCATTGGCCAGTCACTGGTCCTGTACTGTACCTCAGTGAAATCACAGGTCCAGATTTTTTCTTTAACGGGAGCTTTTAGCTTTTAATGGTCATTTTTAACAAGTAGGATAACAGTAATAACGAGAACCATAAAAGGTGTACTTAAGTGCTAAGTAGTGTGGCCTGAATTGGTAATGCCAGAGCTCCAAAGAATTTGAGATTACTTAAACTCAGAGCTTTGGAACAGTAGAAAACTGAAGTTCAGAAAAGGAAAGTGGCTTCCAAGGTCACTTAGAAAGGTCGCTGTGGTAATACTGATTCTGCTTCTCTGTGATGTTGAGAAAGTCATTTCTCTTCTCAGTCTCCATTTCCCTGTTTGTAAAATGAGAAGGGTTAAACTAAGTAAACTCGAAGGTCCACTCGGCTCCACCATTTTATGAGCTATGACTCAAGGCCAGGCCTTCCAGCTCCCCATCCCTGAGTCACCCAAGGAAAGGCCTGATGGAGGAGATGACTCTTCTTTGGGCAGAGTGAGAGAGGTATCAGAGTGACGTGGTGACCAGTCTACACAGAGCTTAGAGGGAGCCTCCCCCAGGAGGAACTTCTTGCAAAGAGCCCATTCCAATCCCCTGAGCTATTGGAAGCCTTGCCTAGATGGCTAGGCAGTGGACTTTGTTAGCTTGGCAGACTCACCTCTGGCTCAGACATGGAGACACCCAGTAGGTGGAGGCTGGCCTGGGGAAGTCAGCCTTGTTTGTCTGCACTGCTAGGCAACCAGAGGGGAAACTCACCCAGTTCTTCCTCCAAGCTCAGCTCTTGAGTGAAATTCAAGTCATTATGCCTTTGACTGGGGTCAGGGATCTCTCCTATCCAGTTTATTCTTGAATAAATGAGGCAATTCCAATACAGTGCCCAAGATGTACTTTATAAGCAATTGTTTGGTGGATTGATTAATTGGAAGTTCTCTGACTTCAGAGGTGTCAAGCTCCCTGTGAACCAGACTAAATTGCCATTGGTAAATTTTTAACAAAAAGAATAAAAATACAGTACAACATAGACAATGTTGATCTGTGGTTTTCAAAGTCAATATGCTACCCTATTTCTATTGGAGTTTGACACCACTGAGTCTTACATCCTAAGAATGCCAAAGCCTTTGAGACACAGAATAGAATCAAGCCAGGTCCCTCACCCACCTTGTGGAGCAGCCATGGCTGTTCACACACCTTAGAACAATAAGGGGTCACCAACTCCAATTCTTCCAGAGACTGACCTATAAAGTGATACTTTATATTAAGGTCCCTTGGGTCTTCCCCTCTGATCTGCTGATACCCCATACATATTTCTGGGCATTACCATCTGTTCTCCTGCTGCACTGTAAGTAGCCCTGGGCTTTGTGTTCTGCTGTTACATCCTTAGGACTCCTAAACCTTTCTCTCCATCCTGCAGCTGAACTCTCCCATATGTATGTGTTGGTTCCCCCATTTAGAGGGTGAGCTCCTCAAAAGCACAGTCTGTCTCACTGTTCCATTTGTACAGCTAGGTCCCAATTAAGGAGGAGAATGAAGCCCCTTAAGAAGTGGCATTATTTGAATTCACACTAAATATTTCTTTCGAGTTAGAACCTATTACCACATTTTATATAATTTTAACTTTAATAGTGTATATTTGCATCCATCTAGCCACTGGGGGGGGGGGGGAGGGAGGAAATTGATTGTTCGCGCTAATTGGGATCTGGTTGTATTTGAACACTTTAGCCCAGGGGTGGGGAACCTGTAGCCTCAAGGCCACAAGCCATCTCTAGATTCTCAAGTGCAGTCATTGGATTCAGTGAAAGGGCCATACTTGAGGACCTAGAGGGCCACATGTGGCCTCAAGGCCACAGGTTCCCCACCCCTGCTTTAGCCCAAGTTCTTGACATAAAGTAAATGATTAATCAATGCTTTTTCATTCATTCATCAAGAAAACGTTAGAACATTTAGAACCAATCACAGAATTGGGGGATCGAGGAGATCATTCAGTTCAACTTTTTCATTTTACAGAAGAGGGAACTGAATCCCAGAGGAAATGAGTTGCCCAAGGTCACACAGTCAGTGTATAGCAGAGCTGGGACTCAAACCCCCAGGCTCTCTGGTTTGAAGTCCACTGATTTTTGTTGTTTTTCTGACCTTAAGTACAAAAAGAAAACATTTCTATCTGCACAAAACATAAAAAGAGGTTGAATCTCTATTTCCTACTCTTTACTTTTAAAAAAAGGCCTAATTCCTCATGTACCTTTCAGAATTGTCCTGCTTATTTGTGTTTGTCTTGTAGATCTATTCTGCTTTTCTCATCCTGCACATTCTATGTCCCTCCATGCATTTTTTAAAGTAATTGGGGTTAAGTAACTTGCTCAAGGTTACAGGCTAGTTATTTATTTATGTGTGGGTGCTCATTTTCTGGGGCAGAACCGAGATCATGTCCTCTTACTCCAGGGCGAGGCGCTCTTACTCACTGTGCCACCTAGCCGCCCCTCCCTCCATGCATTTTTAAAACGTTTCAATAGCCCTTTTTTGAACCTCACTATTACTGCCCCACTTCTTTCCCAGATCCCTCCCCCAATTACAAATCAAGAGAATGGAGAAAAAAATATAACAAAGAAGTATGAAGACACCAAACAAAGCCCCTGACAGAGATGTGATGGATAAAGGTGCAGAAAGAGAGACATTAGGGTCATGGCCCCTTATTGCCTTGATCATAGTTATGAAGTCTTTCAAAGGTATTTTTCTGTGCTTTGTTACTATATTTGTATATATTATTCTCCTAATTCTACCCACCACTTCACTCTGTATCAATTTATATCAATTTGAATTTTCTAAAGCCTTCCCTGTCATCATTTCTTGTTGTTCAGTCATTTCAGCTTCATGACTCCATTTTGGGGTTTTCTTGGCAGAGATATTGGAGTGGTTTGCCCTTTCCTTCTCCACCTATTTTACAGATGAGGAAACAGAGGCAAAGAGGGTGAGGTGACTTGCCCAGGAAGTGTTTGAGGCAGGAAAGTGTTTGACACAGGATTTGAACTCTTGAAAATGAGTCTTCCTGGTTCCAAGCCCAATGCTCTATCCACTTTACCACCTTGTTGCCCTCATCTTTGGGGCAACATCATTTACCATCTTGTTGCCCTCATCTTTGAGTTTATCTATAAAATGAGTTGGAGAAGGAAAAGACAAACCACTCTAGAATCTTTGCCAAGAAAACCCCAAAAGAGGTCACAGAGTCAGAAATAACTGAAAACAACTCAACAGCAGCAATGCTTTATTACATTCACATACCATAATTTGTCCAGCCAGTTCCCAATTGATGGGTTTAGGTTCTAGTTCTTTGCTTTTCCTTTTTTTCCTTTTTAATCTCCCCTTTGAGAATTAGGAAATTTCGTTTTGCTGGCTATTCCCTCCTTAGTGTTATCCTCCCCACCATCCCTACTTGTTTCCCTGTTGATTTTGATGTATTTTAAAAGATGGCCACAGCCTCCATCTCCATGGACTGTATGATGATGTAGTGTTAACATTCTAACAGGGGAAGAAGAAAAATCCAAGTGATGTTTCAGAATTGGAATGCCTTCAAAGGGAAGAAAAGCAAAGGACCACAGGCAAATTGGTTCCATTGAGAATTTTGGGAGGGAAAAAATGAAGAAATGAATACATACTAGTGTAGAAAGGAGGATGTGGTGGAACTTGTTATTTTTCACAATTTCAATGTGTGAGGAAAAAAAGTATATAAACACTAACCAGTATAATAAATTATTGTAGATCTAGAGATCCCCAATTAGAAGGAGCAAATAACTCCATAACAATTGTAAGTGATGATATAAAGGGAAAAACCGGATTTTCCACAAGGCCTACATGAATGCTTAAAAGAAATGAAACAAGAGATAAAAAAATTAAATAAAAACTTTAGAAGAAAGAATTAGAAAGAGTAAATCACTTAAAAGATAAAATCATAAACCTTACCCAAGTCATAGACACATTCTGAAAACTAGAATAGACCAAACAGAAATAAATGAGTCTATAAGATTGTAATAAATACTAGAACAACATTTTTTAAATTGTAAGGTAACTGCTATTTTAAAAAATCATTGACTTTCCTGAAAACCATTATTTTTAAAAAGCCTACACATTATATTTCAAGTAATCTTAAATGAAAGCTGGCAGCTTCTACTAGAAATGAGAGATCTTCAAACACAATTTTCCAAAAGGCAAAATATTTAGGCTTTAACCAAGAATAATTTACCCTGTAAAACTGAGAATGATCATATAGGAAGAAAATATATTTTTAATAGAATAGAGGACTTCCAAGTGTTTCTGATAGAATAAAAACCAGAGCTGGTAGGAACTTTAAAGTGCAAACTTAAGAGTAAAGAGAAACCTAGAAAAGTTTGTAGCAACTGGAGTGTCTCTTCAGAACCTTAATATCTTCAAAGGGAAGGAGTTCAAAAAGAAAAAACAGAGGATCCTGAGGATGGATTTTAAGCTCTCATACTATTACTACATCCCCTCCTTGCCCCACCCTCTCATGCCTTTGATATTTGAGGCCACAGTGCTGGTTCTTCAGAGACCTCTATGGAGTTTTCAGGAGAGAGTAATAGAGAGCCCCTAGGCCTAGGCACTGATACCCCACTCTGGTCCCTGCTGCTTCCCTAGGCTTCCAAGCTTCTGACATCCCTGGGACTTGGGGGAGGAGGGGTGGCACAGCAGGAAAGAGCACCATCATTCCTATTGCCACTGGACACAGAGCTTTTTGAGGCAAAGGATGGTGTTTCTGACCAATCTTAGGTTGAGCATAGAGACTTGGGGTTGCCTGTGTTGGTGCTGTCTCTTTTCCATTGCCTGTGGATGTTCAGATGACTTTTTGCCCAGTTTTGGGGTGTTAGAATTCACTTACAGTAGTTTCTCATTGGATTTCTTGATTATTTCTTATTAGGTCTAGTGAAAATGTCAGGTTTTTGCTGAACCTGGGTATTCTGTCTCCCCTTCAGGCATTCATCTTGGCTGGAAGTCTGTCTGCTGCTTTTTTCCCCATGCCAACCTCGTTCTCCCTACCAGACTAAGCTCTATTTGGGCTGGGACTCATGTTCTCCATTTTTATTCCACTCCATACTCCCCTGCAGCCTGGCTTCTCTGTCTGACGCCTGGCCTGATCACCCCCTATTCATTTGTGCGCCTTCAGGGAGTGAACCTGCACCTTGGATGCCAAAGAAGTGGAGTCTGTACAAACAAGCCTTATCCCCACTACTAATTGAACAATCACTCACCGCCAACAGCCATAATTATTTTTAATCCTTGTCTCAAAGGGATGAAATGAATCTGCCGCATGCAGGTATTGGGCACCGCACCCAGACCAAAGGCTGTGCTAGCATGTCAATGGACTGTTTTATAGGTGGCATGTGCCAATAAAGAGAAACAAACTAGAGAGCCAGTTGGTTTTTTGAAATACCCCCCAGGCCCTACTCCTATGGTATCATTATTTCATAGGCACATTGAGCTTAAAGGAATTTTTGAGATCATCTGGTCCAGATCTTTAATTTTATAGAGGATGAAACTGAGAAACACAGAGAGAAAGGAGCCTGCTCAATAAAACTAGTAAATGGCAGACCCAGGATTTGAACCTGACTTTCTGGCACCACATCCAGTTCTTTTTTTCTGCTGTACAATGCTATCTCTGAAAAAATCTATAGCAGATACCTGTAGGAAGCTTTCCAGGGCTTGTCTATTCCCTAAGCACTACACGTTAGGTGTCTAAAGGGTAGAAGGAAAGGTCTCAGGACCTCCTGGCTGGGGCTTGCTCTTACAGACATGGTTAAAGATTTAACTGTGTCCCAGAATGCACTAGGTTAGAGATTTAACTGTGTCCCAGAATGCACTAGGTCTTGACCCTGGATCTCTGCTTGGAAGAAATTCCTTTATTCCTTAATTCCCTCTCATTTAGGGGGCCAGAGTCTTAGGGGAATGATTAAATCTAGTAAAAACTGTATAGAACTCTGAAACTAATTGGTCTAAATTGTGGTTTAAAAAAAAGCAGCTAGGTGACACAATGAACAGAGCACCAACCCTGGAGTCAGGAGGACATGAGTTAAAATCCGGCCTCACACACTTTTTAGCCACGTGACCTTGGACAAGTCATTTAATCCCAATTGCCCTGCAAAAACAAACAAACAAGAGACTAAGAGGCCTGGGTTTGAACTCTACTTATGGCCCTTGTTAGCTATGGAGACCATGAGCACTTCTTCACTGGATGTCAGTTTCCTCAGCTGTAAATGAGGAGGTAGTACTAGATCATAAAATCAAAGGATCCTAGATCAAGCTGGATCATAGGATCAAAGGATCCTAGATCTACCTAGATCATAGGATCAAAGTATCCTAGACCTAGTTGGATCATAGGATCCTAGATCTAGCTAGACCAAAGGGTCCCAGACCTAGCTGGACCAAAGGATCCTAGATCTAGCTGGATCAGAGGAACAAAGGATCCTAGATCTAGTTGGATCATTGGATCCTAGATGTAGCTGGAGCATGGGATCAAATTGTCCTAGATCTAACTGGATCAAAGGATCCTAAATCTAGTTGGATCATAGATTCAAAGGATCCTAGATATAGTTGGGTTGAGGGATCAAATGATCCTAGCTCTAACTGGATCAAAGGGTCCCAGATCTAGATGGATTGAAGGATCCCAGATCGAGCTGGGTCATGGGATCAAAAGATCCCAGATCTAGATGGATTGAATGATCCCAGATCTAGCTGAGTCATAGAATACAATGGTCCTAGATCTAGAAGGATCAAAGGATCCCAGATCTAGCTGGGTCATAAGATCAAAGGATCCTAGATCTAGCTGGATCAAAGGATCCTATATCTAGCTGGAATATAGAATCAAAGGATCCTAGAACTAGCTGTATCAAATGATCCTAGATCTAACTAGATCATAAAATCAAAGGATCCTAATGATGGTTCAGAGGCCATCTAGGTCAACTTTGTTTTACAGAGAAGGAAACTGAGGCCAAGGGAGGGGATGGAACTTGATCAAAGTCACACAATTAGTGTCAGAGGTTGGGCTTGAAGGTTGTTATTCCCTGAAAATGCTCTCTCCAAAATCACAGTGTTCCTCTTGATGTCCAAACCCAGCAGCCTTTTCTCAGTCCTCAGTCTGCCAGTATATATATTTGCTTTTTGGAGGGCAATTGGGGTTCAATAACTTGCCCAAGGTCACAGGCTAGTTTTTGTGTTGTGTCTGAGGCCAGATTTGAACTCAGGTCCTCCTGTCTCCAGAGCCGGTGCTCTACTCACTGCACCACCTAGCCACCCCCTCCTTAATAATTTCTTGAAATAGAGTTTCTAGACTCTTTTTTTAATCTTGACTTTTAGGTAGTCCAACAATTCTTATATTGTCTCTCCTCAGTCTATTTTCCAGGTCAATTGTTTTTCTAATGAGATATTTCATATTCTCTTCTATTTTTCATTCTTTTGATTTTATTATTTCTCGATGTTATGAAATCATCAGCTTCCCCTTGCCCAATTCTAATTTTTGTGGAGTTATTTTCTTTTTTTTTGTGGATATCACATTTATTGAGAGTTCTGCCCCCGGAGTACACTTCCCCCCACCAACACACACACACACACACACACACACACACACACACACACACACACATATTCAACTTCTCATGGTTCTCCGGATCCAAGGAATAAATTTGCAAACTTCGGTGTAGATGCCAGGGTCATTGGATTGGCTGCAAGGGAAGGTTCCCCATGACACCAGGCCCTGCAAGACTCCACCACACACCACAGGGCCCCCAGAGTCATCATTGCATGCATTGGTTTTAGAGTGCAGGATGCCAGCAGACAGCATGGATTCTTTCAATCGATCCTTTTGTACCTTCCTACAGTCTGAAGTGGAGATGAGGCTCACATTTGCACACTGGAGAATTTCTGGATACGTAGAGTCTGAGCTGGTAGTGGTGCCCCAGCCAAAGACAGTACAGGAGGTGCCAGGTGAGGCACAAATGGAGGGTAGCATGATAGGTTGGATATTGGGCCCCAGTCTGGCTGCTCTCTGTAGCTTTATCAGCATGAGGTCATTGACGTGGGTGGTGGTAGAGTATTGAGGATGCCAGTATGACCTGGTGGCCTGGATCACTTGGGACCCCCTCTCATTCTGCTTCAGACTGTGTTTGCCTAGGTGCACATTGTAGGAATTCATCATGCAGTGGGCAGCTGTGAGAATCCAGTTCCTAGCCACAACCATTCCACCACAGTGTAGCTGATTTCCATTGAACAGGGCTACCTGCCAGGGGTGGGAGCCCTGGTCACACTCAGTCCTATCAATGATCTTCTCTCCTTCCTTCTCAGTCTCTGGGATATTGGGAACCCGGGAAATGTTGTATGGTCAGGAGACAGTACAGAAAAACCAAGATAGAGTCATCAGTAAAGCGAAGAGGAAGGAAGGAAGGAAGGAAGGAAGGAAGGAAGGAAGGAAGGAAGGAAGGAAGGAAGGAAGGAAGGAAGGAAGGGAGGGAGGGAGGGAGGGAGGGAGGGAGGGAGGGAGGGAAGGAGGAAGGCGAGTTATTTTCTTTTTTTTAACTGCTTTTTTTTAATTAAACAAGTGCTTTATTAACTTCTGGTTTACATCATTCATTCCCGCCAGATTTTGAGTTACAATTTTTACCCGTTTTTCCCCTACCCACCATCCCAGAATAGCAGTCCCACAAGATATCCCTTCCTCCAATCTGCTCTCTCCCATATCTTCTCCCATACCCCCTTCGACTTTTCCATTAGAACAAGGTGAATCTCTGTGCCCCAATACCTGCACATCTTATCTCCCAATTACATGCAAAAGAGTATTGATAATAGTATTTATATTCCCTTCCTCCCTTGTCACCTATTCCCTCTGGGAAGAGAAGTAATTCAGTATGTGTTGTACATGTATAGCTATGCAAAATATTACCATAGTAGATATATTGTACAAGGCTGCTTATAATTTCCTCCCACCCATCCCACCCCCCACCTGGTCCATTCCCTACTTGATCCTGTCCCTCTTCTATAGTGGGTACTTCCAACCTCCCCTCCTCCCAGAATGCCCTCCCATCCATCATCCCTCCTCTCATCCCCCTTCCCCCTATTCTGCTGCAGGTTGAGATATCCCATTTAGTATGTATGTCATTCTCTCCCTGAACCAAATTCAATAAGAATGTGGTTTTGCTTTTTTGCCTTCCTATTCTTCCCCTCCCCTGTAGCCACTTCCCCTTGCTTCTTCTACATGAGATAGTTTACCCTACCCTGTTTCTCCCCATCTTCTCTTGCCACTTTCCTCTCTCACCTCATAATTTCACCCCTTAAGTATCATTCCTTCCCAACAAATTAAACCTATGCCCTCTCTCCATGTATAACTGTAAACATATATACACATATTCACATATATATTCATATGACCATACACCCTTCTTCCATTATTTTCATACTGAGAAAGGTTTCATCAGTCACTGTTATTGTTTTTCCATATAGGAATGTAAATAGGTCAACTTTGATAAGTTCCTTTTCATTTCTTTTCCCTGATTACCTTCTCAGGCATCTCTTGCTTCTTGTGTCTGAATGTCAAATTTTCTATTCAACTCTGGTTCTTTCCTCAAGAATGCTTGAAAGTCCTCTATTCCACTGAATGACCATATTTTCCCCTGAAACAAAATACTCAGTTTTGCTGGGTAGGTGACCCTTGGCTTCAATCCCAGCTCTTTTGCCCTCTGGAATATCATATTCCATGCCCTTCAATCCCTCAGTGTAGAAGCTGCCAGGTTGTGTGCTATTCTGATTGTGTTTCCACAATATTGAAATTGTTTCTTCCTGGCTGCTTGTCGTATTTTCTCCTTGATCTGGGGGTTCTGGAACCCGGCTATAATATTCCTGGGAGTTTTCTTTTTAGGATCTTTTTTCAGGAGGTGATCGGTGGATTCTTTGAACCTCTATTTTGCCCTCTGGGTCTAAAACATCAGGGCAATTTTCCTTAAGAATTTCTTGAAGGGTGATTCCTACGTTCTTTCTTTGATCATGGCTTTCAGGTAGTCCAATAATTTTTAAATTATCTCTCCTGGATCTATTTTCCATGTTAGTGCTTTTTCCCATGAGATATTTCACATTGCCTTCTATTCTATCATTGTTTGGATCTGCTTAACAGTATCTTGATTTCTCATAAAGTCACTAGCTTCCATTTGCTCCAGTCTAACTCTGAAGGAATGAATCTCCTCAGTGAGCTTTTGAGATTCTTTTCCATCTGACAAATTCAGATTTTTAAGGCATTCTTCTCCACATTGCCTTTTGGGCCTCCTTTGCCATTTGAGTTAGTCTGTTTTAGGGTGTTATTTTCCTCAGTCAGGCTGTTGACTCTCATTTCATACTTTTCCTGCATCCTTCTCATTTCTCTTCCCAATTTTTCCTCCACTTCTCTTATCTGCTTCTTAAGGTCCTCTATGGCCTGTAACCCACTCATATTTTCCTTTGGGGCTTTTGGAGCAGGATTTCTGACCTCATAGGCCTCTTCCTGTTCCATGCTTTGATCCTCTTTGCCCCCAAAATAGGAGTCCAATGTTGCATTTTTCTGTTTATTTTGTTTCCTTTGCCTTGGCATGTTGCCACTTAATTACTTGACTTTTGGGCTTGTTGCCACAGTAGGACTCTGCCACCAGACAGGGGAGCTTCCGCCCAAATGTGGGGTCTTCACAACTTTCTGGCAAGCTGGAAACCCACCCCACGACCTCCACCCCAGACCACAATCCAGATCCAGGGAGGTTAAAGCAAGAGCGATTACCCCCCCCCCCCAAGACTGATCACTGGATCTCCCTACAGTTCGCAGGCCAGGAGCTGGAGCTGCCACTGGAAACTGCAAAATGGCGTGTCTCCTTAGCAGCTTCTAGCCCCTAGGGGAGGAAGCTGATGTGTTCCCCAAATACTGGTCCCAAAGTCCATAGGGCACTAAACTCTCACTTTGTCCTAAGCCTGTCTGAGTTGATAATTCTGGAATCGCCACAGCAGCTGGTGTTCTGGCGTCCCTCCAGCCAGCTGCTGGCCCGGCCGCCCTGGGGCTAAAACCGCAGCTCCCATGGACCTGGGCTCAGCTCTCCAAGCACTGCACTGCCAGCTCCCAGAGTACTGAGCTGGTCCTTCCTGCAGGGCTTCTGGGCTGTCCTCAGCGGGAGGTTAGTTTCTTTGTTTCATTCTGTGGGTCCTGGGGCTCCAGAAGTTGTTCAGAGTCCCCTTTTACATAGTTTGGAGGTGATCTGGGGGGAGAGTGCCTTGGACGTGCTTTTTCTACTCTGCCATCTTGGCTTGGCCTTAAGTTATTTTCTTTTGTAAGTTTTTGGATCTCTTTTTCCAGTTGGTTGATTTTCTTTTTATAATTTTCTCACATTACTCTTATTTCTTTTCCTAATTTTTCCTCAATCTTTCTTATTTGATTTTTAAAGTCTTTTAAGTTCTTCCAAGAAATGTTTTTTGCACTTTTGACCACTTTACATTTTGTTTAAGCTTTACAAGAAGCTATTTTGTCTTTTGAGGTTGCTTTCTGAGCTATCACCATAATAGCTATCTATGGTCAGGTTCTTTCTCTGTTGTTTACTCATTTTTAATATCCTATTTCTTAGCTGTTAGATTTATGTTAGGGTCAGGCTCAGCTTCCAGGATATGGGGAAATGTATCGGCATCAAGTTTTTCATGCTATCATTTTCTGAGCTCTATCTGGGGGCCTTTGACCTCTTGTTCTATAATCCAAGACTAAATGTGGTCCCTGCTCCTACATCTCAAGCCTTGATCTATAATTGCCCTCAGGTATTCCTCTCCACCCCTGAGTCCTGACCAGGGCCCCCAGTATCACTGCTACCACAAAATGCTCTTGTTCTCTGGGGACCCTCAGATGACTTCAAGCATCAGCTCACCTCTCTTCCCTGGAACCAAAACCAGGGACCTGCACTCTCCTTTGAGTAACCGTAGCCAGTAGGGCCCTGCTCCTCTGAAACTCTGCAAACTTACTAAGTGTGCTCACCTCTCCTTGTCCACAGCCACAGTATAGGACTACATCTGGTCAGCAAGCCTGGGCCCTGCATATATTGGCAGCAGAGGGTTCCCTTTATCTTCTCCTGATCAGGTGCCCAACCCCTGTATGTGGAGCAAAAGCTCCTGAAGTGAAGACTGCTGCCCAGGGTTTGTTGCTTGTTAATTGGGGGAGGTATCTGCACTTCAATCAGATGAACCACACCCCAGCTCCCGGAAGGTCAGGTCTTTCCTAACATCCTCCTAAGTTGTATTAGGTGGACAACTGCTTTACCCCAACTTTTAATTATTTCTGCTGCCCTAAAGTTCACTTTGAAGCATTATTTTAAAATTTTTGGTGGGGGAAGTTGGGAGAACCAAGTAATTTCCTCCCTTATTCCACCGTCTTCCCACAATTCACTCCACTTTTCTAATCATCTTACTCTTTACTCCCTTGAATATAAAGAAGGAAAGAGTGAATAGAGTAGACACTGGAGACTGACCGCCAGCTCAAAGGAGTTATGTAGGACTAAGAGCCAGGGAAAATATTTTCCCAGCACTTTTTTTTGCTATTCATTTCTTCTGTACTGTTTTGGGTACAGGAAGGTGTACTGGGTGGCCTCTGGAAGTGAAAGTATGTGCAGAGGACTGGATACTGTCATCTAAGACTCACTTAAAGAGACTGGGCATATTTAGTTTGGAATAGAGAAAGCTCTAGAAAGTTCCTAGATATAGAGCTGGAGGCCACTAGGTCCAACCTCCAATTATTGTTGTTGGTGTTGATGTGATGATTAACATTAATTATTATTAATAATAACATTATTATAATTACAGTTAGAATTTCTTTCACCTAAATTTAAATCCAGCCTCAGTCACTTACTAACTGCATGACCCTAGGCAAGCCTCTTAACCCTGTTTGCTTTGGTTCCCTCATCTGTAAAATGAACTGGAAAAGGAAATGGCAAACCAAAAATGTCTTTTGCCTCTTTTTTATCCCTAAATCTTTGCACAGTGCCTGGCATATAGTAGGAGCTCAATAAAAGCTTATTGATTGATTGGTATTTAAATTGTTTTACTTAAGGAGCTTTTAACAACTGCCTTTTAAAGAGGAACATTTAAGGGGAATTAGACTTGTTCTGCTTGGTCCCAGAGGTCTAGGAGCAAAAGGAAGAAGTTGTAGGGAGTCAGATTGGGACTTACTGTCAGAAAAAAAAATCTTTGCTAAACCATTAGGAGCTAGATGGTGCAATGGATAGAATTTCAGGCCTAGAGTCAGGAAGACTAAGTTCGAATCTGGCCTCAGACACTTATGAGCTGAGTGACACTGGGCAAGTCACTTCACCCTGTCTGCCTCAGTTTCCTCATCTGTAAAATGAGGTGGTGAAGGACGTGGCAAAGCACTCCATTATCTTGGCCAAGAAAACCCCAAATTGGGTCCCAAAGGGTCATAAACAATTGAACAGAAATAACAACAAACCATTAGGCCTCTCCCAGAGTGGAATGGGCTGACTCAGGCAGTGGCAAACTCCCCCTCACTGGAGCTTTTCAAACAGTGCCTGGATGACCACTTGCTCAGGATGCTGTCAAAGAGGTTCCTGTTCAGGTATGGATTGAACTGCCTGCCCTCTGAGAGCCCTTCCCACTCAGAGGGTCTATGAATACATTCTTTGTAAATGTGGGTATGAAAATAATGCTGGGGAATAGGCAGACCCATTCATTGCATGCCTTTGAAACCAGCTTCAAAATACTTCTGGTTGGTGGTGGCCAATGGAAAGAGCCAAAAGCTCAGGTTTGGATTTGAGTCTGCCATTGGCCACCCAGGTGACCTTGGCCAAGGTACTTTCCTTCTCTAGGCCCCATTTTCCCAGGAGGGGAAGGAGAGAATTGTATGATATATTTGGAAATGGTCCCTCTTATTCTAGACTCCAGTGTTGAGGGCAAGAGGCTGGTCCACTTCAGGTGTTGATGATTCCCTTCTGTGGGCACTTAATCTACCCCAATCCTCTAGTTGTTGGGAGCTGAGAGTCACAGGCTACTGGAGCCACTCCCCTCCCCCCCCAACCATCCATTGCCCTCTGGCCAACTTTGTGGGGATGAGCCTTGCTTTCCACCTCCGCCAGCCCCTTACCCTTAGACTTGGCCTCAGTCTTCCTGTTGTGGGTTCTCCAAGGACCCAACAACAAGGCATCCAAGGTGGGGCAGGTGAACATGAAAGAGGTTATTTAGTGGAAGACCTCCTAGAAACTGGTGTGGCTTCAGCCTCTCCTGCTTGCCTTTCATTTTGTTCCATGGGATGCCTCTTCTTTTTATTGCCAGTAAATACCCCTGCAATTGAACACTCCATTTCCTCAGTATGGAGCACATCCCGGCCCAAAGGGGGGATAATCAAAGGCCCTTGATGTCTGCCTTTGATGTTTGCATTTGATTATGACTGTGTGTTCTGGAAATCTGTCATAGCCCAAGCCTCTCATTATTCTCTGAGTTCACCCTGAGGACAGCCATGAAGACAGCATGAGATAGAGAGAAAAACACTCCTCTGGGAGTTGGGAGTTCCGGCTCAACCACATACTTGCTGTGCAACCTCAGGCAAGTCTCTTTCCCTCCCTGGGCCTCAGCTTGCCCCTCTGTGAAACAAGGACCCTGCCATCTCTACCAAACCCTGAATATAGCTGAGGAGTGGACCAAGGCCTCTCTCTGTTACTAGCTCTTTGCATTTCCTAGAATAAGTCTGTAAAGGTTCCTCCCAGCTCTAACATTCTGGGTTCTAGGGTCCTACCCAGCTCTGGTACTCTCTGTACTAAGGGCCTCAGAGTTCTCTTCTCTCCCAAGATCCTTCAAGCCCATACACTCTCTGTTCTCAAATCCTTTGTGGCTCTTATATTCTCTGTTCTAAGGCACATTCAAGCTCTAATCTTCTCTGTTCCCTCTCCAAGGGAATCTTGAGAACAATAGAAAGGTGCACAGTCAGTGGAAAGAAGACTGTGTGAGGATGATTTTTTTTTACATCACATTAGGGGGAGAACAAATTTTCCCTCAGAATCCGGGTCAAAGGAAAGCTAACTAAGAAAGACAGAGGTCCTGCAGTTTGTTTTGTTCTATTTTGTGGTCTTAAGAGAAGATAGAAATGGAAGAGATATGAGACTATACCAGGGAGGCAAGGAAGAAGAAAGAGAGGGAATTTTCTGTTTCACATTATAGGGGTGCATGAAATTAAAAGTATTCATATATGGAAGAATGGAAATAATGAACCTCACTTTCATCTAAACAGCTCCAGAAAGGTTCAGTGATTTGTCCAAAACTATAACAAGCAAGCAGACTTTGGCATTTGAACACAGGTCCTCTGGTCCCAGATCTATCACATAGCCTGTGTCTTTCTGTCTCCTTTTCTGGAATTGGAATGTACCTAGATGGGTAGAGGTGATTGGAATTTCTAGGTCTTAAGGCATTATCTTTCTCTCCTGACTCAGCTTCAAAGACATGACCAACATAAATGATCCCTTTGGTGTCTCTTGGCTTGGCTAATCTCCCTCATGTCTGAAGAAATTAATTTAAGAAACCAAACTTCTGGGGGGCACCTTTTCAGTTTGCTTCCTCCACAGTTACCATGCATGTCAGGAGTATTTTGCCCACGGACACATTTGTAACAAATTTTTCAATAGTTATATACTGTAAAAGAAAAAAGACAAGAAAATAACTCTCCACTAAGAGCTGGACATTCACTCCCCAGCTCAATACAACATAAACAAACTCTCCAAGAGAGGATGATCTCCTTACAAACTGACTTATGGCTTGCTTTTGATGTGATTCCAGAAATCTTTGAGCTCCAACCCCTCACTCTTCCCACCCAACACCACCACACAGAAATCAGTGACATAAATAATCGATATTTTAATATCCTTGACCAATTTTTGAGTAGGATAAATATGTCTTAGTTACACTTAAATTTTGTTTTTCTCCTTTAAATAAGATAAACTTAATTATTGTCACTGTTTCAATTGATCTGTAATCTTACTGGACTGGCTCTTCCTTTCAATAGTGAGATCTCAAGGCATCCCTGTCCCTGCCCTCCCGTAAATCCACCATGTTGAATCCATCTCACACATTGGAGACCATCCTGGTGGTCTTTTTAATATTTTCTAGGTGCCAATGCATTATTACTCTGTATCAATTTGTTCATCAAGACAACCAGAATGCCATTCTCCTCATTTCTCTGGAAAGATGGTGTTAGAGCTTTACAGCAGACCTAAGGATTCTCTGTTTCTTCCTCAGTAAAATGAGGGGACTGGATTTAGATAACCTCTAAGTCCTTACCTTTCTAAATCCTTTGAGAAAGAGTCCTCTGTTTTAGTGCTGAGAAATACTGAAGCCAGGGAAAACTTTTTGGAAACCTCTTCATCTTTCACTGGAGCCTAATTTGAAGGTTCCAGACTATTTTGCCCATAAACCACAAATGCTCAGACGGTCAAACTCACCAATTGTCATATATTAACTGCACCAGTGCCCTCCCATTCAGTAATTTGTCTAGATATGATCATTCAGCTGAATAACTCATAGGCATTCCATTTTCTGTTCAACTTAGAGCACTGACTTAGCTAACGTCAGTACAGGAAGGAAGGAAGGAAGGAAGGAAGGAAGGAAGGAAGGAAGGAAGGAAGGAAGGAAGGAAGGAAGGAAGAAAGGAAGGAAGGAAGGGAGGAAGGGAGGGAGGGAGGGAGGAAGAAAGAGAGGGAGGAAGCAAGAAAGAAAAGAGAGAAGAAAGAAAGGAAGATTTAATGAAGCACCTACTATGTGCCAGGCACTGTGCTAAGAACTTTCCAAATATTGCCTCTTTTGATCTTCACAGCAACCCTGGAAGTAGATGTTATTATCATACCCATTTTACATGAGACACACAGAGATTACGTGACTTGTCCAGGCTCATGCCAGGCTGGAAAGTATCTGAGACTCCATTTTTGCCAAGAAAGAAAGGAGAGTCATTGGAGCGTCTTTGTTTCAGGTCATCCTGACTCCAGTGATCTACTAGGCACTTTAGACATAGAAAGTCAGAACTGCAAGTGGCATTTGAGGCCCCCAAGGCCAAGCGAGTCATCTTACACTTGGACAAGCTTGCTGCAATTAGAATAAACTTGACTCCCTTCTCTGTAGCCCATTTCCACTTGCTTCTTAACTTTTGTGACTGAGGGACTTCATCCCCTCCAGATGGAGTCTGTTTGTGTGCATTTGTGCACAGAGCTTTCTGACACTCAAAAGTCCCAGGATTAGTAGGATCATAAATTTAAAGCCAGAAAGAACCTTAGTCTAGTCACCCTCCCCTATTTTACAGGTGAGGAAACTGAGGCCAAGAGTGGCTAAAATGTTTCTCAAGGACAAGAACAGCAATTGCTAAGACTAGGAATGAAACAAGGGTTGACATTTGAGCCAAGGTCATTGAATCATAAATTGAAAGCTCAGAGGGCCCTTGAAGCTGGTAGAACTAGTCAGACTTCTTCATTTTTTTCTACTCTGAACTCAACAAACATCAAACAAAACAGACATTTCTGTATACATAGCAAAGCAGAAAAAGAAGATGATACAAAACTATGGTGATCGGCTATGTACAGCTTGCTTTTATTTTAAAGATAATTAATTGTGAATATAATCAATTCTACATGTAACTTCCAAAGCTGAACTACTTATCTATAGTTCTATCTGTCCTTCTTTCTATTCTCTTCTGTGCGTTTTTTAAAAAGATGCTTCAGTGACCCTCTTTTCTTTCTTTTCTTTTTAAAATCTCTCCCTCATACCACCACCTCCCATTAGGGAAAAAAAGACAGACAAATAAAGCTCTTGTTATTGATATACATAGTCAAGCAAAAGAAATTATTACATTGGTCATATCTGAAAGCATATGTCTCATTCTACAACTTGGGTTGATCATTTCTCCCAGTAGGTAGTAGCATGTTTCTTCATTGGCCCCTTCAAATCATGGTTGGTTACTATATTAATCAGAAATTTTCAATCTTTCAAAGTTGTTTTGTCTTTATAATGTTATTTTTGTACAAATTATTCTCCTGCTTCTGTTCACTTCACTGCATCAGTTTATAAAAATCTTCCTGGGTTTCTCTGAAACCATCTATTTCATGACTTCCTATGACTCAATATTCCATTACATCCATGTGCCATAATATATTTAGCCATTCCCCAGATTTATGGGCATTCTTTTAGTTTCTATTTCTTTGTGATAACAAAAAATATGACTATTTCTGTAAATGTGGGTCCTCCTTTTCCTCTTTCTTTGGTATCTTTGGTGTATAGGCCTAGTAGTGGTGTCACTGAGTCAAAGGGCATGCACAGAATAACTTTAGGGGCAGAGTTCCAGATTGTTTTCGAGAATGATTGGAGCAATTCACAACTTCACCAACAGTGCGTTAATATGCCCGTTTTCATGTAACCCTCCATTCCTCATTTTATTTTTTAATCACCCTTGCCAATCGGATGGGAGTGAGGAGTTTCTTCAGAGTTGCTTTAATTTCTCTAATTAATAGTTTTTTTCTTATGTTCGTTTAGAGTTCTCGCTATTGATAGCTTGGATTTCTTCCTTTGAAACCTGCATGTTCCTATCCTCTGATCAACTTTTTAAAAGATGCTTCAATGACCCTCTTTTATTTCTTTTCTTTTTAAAATCTCTCCCTCCTACCACCACCTCCCATCAGGGAAAAAAAGACAGACAAATAAAGCTCTTATTACTGATATACATAGTCAAGCAAAATAAATTACTACATTGGTCACATCTGAAAGCATATGTCTCATTCTACAACTTGGGTTGATCATGTCTCTCAGCCATTCTCTGGGATGTTTCTCTACTAGATTCTAGTATGATGATGAGAAAGAGTCATCATTCTCTACTAGAAAATCTATTACTATTAGATTCTCTACTACTACTACAGCCATTCTCTATGGGAATGGCTCTCATTCTTATAAATTTGAATCAGTTCTTTATATATCTTATAAAGTAATCTTTTGGTAGTTTAACTGATATGGCACTGAATAAGTAAATTAATTTAGGAAGTATTATTATTTTTATAACAATTAATACTTCTGCAATTATCTAAGTCTCCGTTTATGTAAAAAGACTTGGGAGATAATCAGTGAAAATGATTGGAGTTGAGAGATGGAGTATCTTGATCAAGAATAGCAAGGTCACTGTTACTGGACTGCAGAGTATTTGGGGGGGAGGAGGTGTGGGTATAAGAAGAACGGAAAGGTATAAAGAGGCCTAGAGTCTATATGAATTAACTATCTTACTTCCTGGCAAGGAAGTTGACATTCAACTTTTCCCCAACTCTGGCACCATGACACTCCGTTTCTTTTTACATTCATGGGAATGTCAGGTTCTTGAAGGCAGGGGCTCTCTCAGTTTTGTTTTCAATGCCCAGTGCTTAGCATAGTACCTGTCACATAAACGTAGGGAAAAGGACTAAGTCTGTCATTTCAGAAATCTAGGAAACTCCTGGATGAGGAAAGTCCCTCTAACAATGCAAACACACACCTTTTCTGAACCTTGTAAGCATAGAGAGTTTACTGGATCACTAACATACCTTTTAGAGGTGAGACTGCCTCTCATGTGTTTGACCTGTAGTATTTTAAAAATGCTATTGGTTCATTGATTCTTTCCAAGAATCCTAATACATTTGCCTGGTAAATTCAAGTCGGACATTTGTCATTTGCTCACTGGTTGACTCTAGGCGAGTCTAGGCAAGTCACATTACTCTCTGGACTTTGATTTCCTTATCTCTGAAGGGCAAAATGACAAGATGGTAAGTAATCATCCAAAGGCTCTCATCCAGGATAGGGGAAAATGGCACAGTGGCCATGTCATATGCTGATTGGTGAAGGATCTGCAATGTTTAACCTGGATCAGAAAAAAAGACTGGGGGAGAGGGTGATATAATCTCTATTCTAGTATTTGAACAACGATCTTGACTAAGAGGGGGTAAACTTGTTTGAAACTAGGAGCAGTGGGCAAAAGTTGCGATGAAGTTGATTTCCTGACCATTGGGGAATGGGCCAAAGGGGAATGGGCCACTTTGGGAAGGCACCTGCCTAATAAGGGTCTACCTCAAGAGAGGTCTTCCATCCCAGGCACCATTTGTCCAGGGTACCATAGAGCACATCCAATGTGATATGGATGAGACTAGTTGGCCTTTCAGAGGACCAGGACACTTTTGGTTCGGAAATGTTATGATTACAAAGCACTGCCTTGTTGCCAAGTTTGTGGTGTGGCTTGATGGAATGCAGGGCCCCCTAGCCAGAGCTTAAGAAGAGAAACCAGGGTTTCCAGACATGACAGCCCCTGTCTAAGGCATGTCATTTCCCATCATTGCCTCCCATTTCCTGAGGGGATTGGGGATACCCTTGCTTAAGAAGGCTGTCATCACAGAGATATCAAAGAAAGAAGAGGAAAGGATGGGCCAGGTGTTTGGACAACCAGTTAGTGTTCAGTAAATGTTATCCTCAACACTTCAGAACATCTGCTCGCTGGCTGAATTACTTGGTGCAAATAGTTCCCATGTCCCAACATGCCAGCTCGCTAGACTTTTCCCAGACTCATCCCTTCTGATGAATATCAACTGGGTGTTCATCCCTGCAGAATGAGGTGATTTTCCAAAGTTTGAAACTATTTTCCACACATATTATTAGATAATGTCTAGGTTCAGAGGCCCCTCTTAGCTCTAATATTCTGTGGTTTTAGGTGTATCCCATCTCTGACATTCTCTGTTCTGAGACCCCTTCCCAGTCCTGACACTCACTGTTCTAAGTTGTGTTCCATTGACCCAATTGGGTCAATGAGTTTGACTCAATCTATCAATTCATCAACAATTATTAAGGGCCTACTATATGGTAGACATTGTGCCAGGCCATGAGGACCCAAAGATAAGAATGTACTACTAGTCTCTGTCCTCAAAGAGTTTATATTATCAGGGTACACATATAAGCATAAACAAAATACCAAATACTTCAAAAGTCTCAGTATGGTTCTAGGCTTTTAAAGCTTTAGCAGCTTAAAAACATACTAAGACATTTGGGGCACCTGTATATACAAAGTAAATATAGAGTAATTTGAAGGGTCAGTCTGGGAGAGGAAGGATTAGTAATTGGGGCAGGGGGATCAGAAACAGCTTCATGTAAGAGAAAGTATGTGAGCTAAGCTGATTCTTTTTCTTTTCCATTTAATTTTAATTTTTATTTTTCCATTTATCTTTTCAATTTATTCATTTTATTTTATTTTTTCTCAATTACATGTCAAACAAAAATTTTTAACATTCATTTTTTTTATTTTAAGCTTAAAATTCTTTCTTTCCCTCCCTGCTCTCCCCCCTGCTTGAGAAGGCAAATAATTTTATATAGATTATATTTGTGCAGTCATACAAAACATATTTTCATATTAGCCATGTTACAAAAGAAAATGCAGACTGACAAAACAGAGAATAATAAAGAAAGTTAAAGCAAGTATGCTGAATCAGCATTCTGATACCATCAGTTCTTTCTCTGGAGGGAGATAGCATTTTTCATCCTAAATCCTTTGGAATTCTCTTAGATCATTGTATTGCTGAGAACTAAATCGTTCATAGCTGATCCTCATACAATATTGCTGTTTCTATGTATGGTTCTGCTCATTTCACTTTCCATCAGTTCATTTAAATGTTCCAAGGTTTTCCTTGAAACTATCCCAATTGTCATTTTTTATAGTACAATAGTACTCCATCACAATCACATATCACAACTTCCACAACCACTCCTCATTTGATGAGCATCCCCTCAATTTCCAATTCTCTGCTACCACAAAAAGAGTTTCTATAAATATTTTTGTGCAAATAAGTACTTTTCCCTTTTCTTTGATCTCTTTGGAATACATGTCAAAGGGTATGCACAGTTTTATAACCCTTTGGACATAATCCCAAATTGCTCCCCAGAATGGTTGGATAAATTTTCAACTCCACTAACATCCCAATTTTCCCACATCCCCTCCAACTTAGTTATTTTCCTTTTTTGTCATATTAGCCCATCTGGTAGGTATGAAGTGGTACCTCAGAATTGTTTTCATTTACATTTCCCCAATCAATAGTTATTTGGAGCATTTTTTTCAAATGACTATAGATGCCTTTAATTTCTTTATCTGAAAACTGCCCGTTCATATCCTTTGACCATTTACCAATTGGGGAATGAGTTGTATTCTTGTAAATTTGACTCAGTTCTCTACATATTTAAGAAATGAGGTATTTATTAGAGATACATGCTGTAAAAAAATTTCCAAGTTTTCTATTTTCCTTCTGGTCTTGGCTATATTGGTTTTATCTCTACAAAAATGTTTTTAATTTAACATAATCAAAATTACCCATTTTAATCCTTTCTCTTGTTTGTTCATAAATTCTTCCTTTATTCATAGATCTGACAGGCAAAATGTTCTATGCTCCTGTTTGCTTATGGCATCATCCTTCATTTTGACATTATCTTGGTATACAATGTAAGATGTTGGTCTATACCTAGTTTCTGCCAAACTGCTTTCCAGTTTTCCCAGCAATTTTTGTCAGATAGTGAGTTCTCATCCCAAAAGGTTGGATCTTTGGGTTTGCAAAACACTAGGTCACTATGATCATTTACTCCTATTTGAGTGACCTATTACTATTACTACACTAATATGACCAATTACTCCTATACATAATCTATTACAATGATCCATCACTCTATTTTTCAGCCAGTATCAAATTGTTTTGATGATTACCACTTTGTAATACAGTTTGAGATGTGGTATTACTAGATCACCTTCCTTCATATTTTTTTCATTGATTCCCTTGATATTCTTGACCTTTTGTTCTTCCAGATGAATTTTGGTGCTATTTTTTTAGCTCTATAAAATAATTTTTGAAAGTTTGATTAGTAGGGCACCAAATAAGTAAATCAATTCAGGTAGAATTGTCATTTTTATTATATTGGCTCGGCCTGTCCATGAGCAATTAATAGCTCTTCACTTGTTTTGATCTAATTTTACTTGTACAGAAGGTTTTAAAATTGTGTTCATATAGTTCCTGGGTTTGTCTTGGTAGCTAGACTCCCAAATACTGTCTACAAGTTATTTTAAATGGAAATTCACTTCCTGTTGGACTTTGTTGGTAATATATAGAAATGATGATGATTTATGTGGTTATATTTTATGTCCTACACATTTGCTGAAGTTGTTAATTATTTCAACTAGTCATTTAGTTGATTCTCTAAGATTCCCTAAGTATACCATCATATCATTTGCAAAGAGTGATAGTTTTATTTCCTCATTGCCTGTTTTAATTTATACAATTTCCTTTTCTTGTCTTGTTGCTATAGCTAGCATTTCGAGTACAATATTGACTGATAGTGGTTATAATGGGCATCTTTGCTTCACCCCCGACCTTATCAGAAAGGATTCTATTTTATCCCCATTACAGATAATTCTCACTGATGGTTTTAGATAGATATTATTTATCGTTTTAAGGAAAGCTCCATTTATTCCTATACTTTCTAATTTTTTCTTTTTTTTATAAGCAATTGGGGTTAAGTAACTTGCTCAAGGTTATGTGACTAGTCATGATTTATGTGTGGGTGCTCATTTTCTGAGGCCGGATCTGATCTCGGGTCATCCCAACTCCGAGGCTGGCGCTCTTACTCACTGTGCCACCTAGCCTCCCCTTTTAGGGCAATTGGGGTTAAGTAACTTGCCCAAGGTCACACGGCTAGGTTTTTGTTTGTGTGGGTTAAGTGTCTGAGGCCGGATCCGAACTCAGGTCCTTCTGACTCCAGGGCCGGCGCTCTACTCACTGCGCCACCTAGCCGCCCCTCACTTTCTAATTTTTTTAATAGGACTGAGTGTTGTATTTTGTCAAAATCTTTTTCTCTGTCTATTGAGATATCATGTGGTTCCTGTTTTTGTTATTTATATGGTCAATTATGCTGCTAGTTCTACTAATATTGAAATAGCCCTGTATCCCTGATATAAATTCCACCTGGTCATAGTGTATGATGTTCATGATATGTTGCTATAATTTCCTTGTTAGTATATTATTTAAAATTTCTGCACTGATATTCATTAGGGAAATCAGTCTATAGTTTTCTTTCTCTCTTTTTGCTCTTCATAGTTTAGGTATCAGCACCATATTTGTGTTATAAAAGGAATTTGGTAACCGAGCGAATTCTAAAAGGAGAGAGTACATTCCAGGCATGAGGGAGAATGTGTGTAAATGCATCAAGATGGAAGATGGAGTGGTGTGTGTGAGCTAGAAGGCCAGTTTCACATTGGGTATATTGGGCATCTTTCTTATGGGCAAGCTACGGGCAAGGTTGGAGTAAGGATGAAAGAGAATGGGAGGAGTGCTGGGTTGGTTTGGGCCCCAGCAGTGGTCATGTGAGTTGGAAAGGGTGCCATGGAGATAAGGAAAACTCATGGGGGTATGATGTGGCATGATATGTGGAGTCAGAGTCAGAGTCTGGGTTCATAATGAGAGGTAAATTCTCTCATAAGACCCTACTGGTGGGATGACTTTGAACAACTGACCCCCCCCAAGCTTGTCTTAGCTATTGACCCCTAAAGCAGAAGTATCAACCCCACAGCCCATGGTATTGTGGCCCTCAACATTTTCAAATGTAGCCCACCAAATTTCAAAATAAATAAAAATACAATAGAACATAGATAATGTTAATGTGTGGTTTTCTAAGTCAATATGCTGCCTGTAGGGATCCTGATGTATTATACGGTTTAGTGGCCCCCTTTCTATTTGAGTTTCACACCAGTGCTCCAAAGTGATCATCAGACCACTTTATTTTGGCCTAACCCCTCTCCCATGTCTCTTCCTACTCTGATATTCTATGGTCCTGTGACTTTGCTAGCTAGAATCTTCTGAAAGTGTTTAGCTCAGCCTTCTGGAATGGTTCACCTTGGAGATGGGGCTGGGGGCTGGGGGAAGGCAAGAGTGACCTCATGTTGTCTAGAGTTGGAAGGGACCTCAGAAAGCATCTCTTTACCTATACATACTTCATTAGGAATCTCCCTACAGCATGCCAATATGTGATCATCTTAGCTCCATTTGAAACCCATCAGTGATAGGGAATGCCCCCCTTCCCCCGTATTGGTAGCTCATTCTTTTTGGGAATTTCCCAATTGTTAGGAAATTTTTCCTTATTCTGAACTGAAATCTGCCCTTCTGTGACATCTGACCATTATCCCTAATTAGTTTTGCCCTCTGAAGCTAAGTAAAGCAAGTCTTTACCTTCTTTTCCATAACAGCCCTGGCTAAACATTCCCAATTCCCTGAACCAGTTCTCAAAGGGCATGATCTTCCTCTCCCCTTATCAGACTTCTTGCCTTCCTCTGAAAGTATCTTGTCTTAGAAATGTGGTAACTCCAGTATGTTCTAGAATGGCCCTCTCCTGAAGGCCTTATTGAGGTCAATGTGGCCATTTGACTGGATCGCTGATTAGGTACTGGGATGCCTTTGTTGTAATCATTTTTAGGTACATTGATTTTATTGAGTGAAGCTTTCTTCTCAAATGCCTCAGGGTCACCAGTGATAACAGAGGTGTTGGAGCTAAGAGGCCAAGAGCAGCCCTAGTACAAGCTGTTGGCTGGAGGCCACCAGCAAGAGAAAAGACAATAGCAATTCCTTAGCAGAGGTGCAGGTTAATGCCTGCTATTAGTCAAAGGCCTGCAGAGTGTCTGTTGTAAGCCCAATCAACTGAAGACATTACATGTAAAGGGAGAATGCTTTGATTTGCAAGGTCGCTTGGGAATTAGTGACAAGGAATAGGATGCCAGAATGCTTCACACGGATGGCTTCTGGTGTACTGAACTTCCCTTTGGACACCAACCATCCTTTTGAGCCTATTTTAGACATTCCAGGGGTGGGGAACCTGCAGGCTGCGGGCCACATGTGACCCTCTAAGTCCTCAAGTGCAGCCCTGTGACTAAATCCAAACTTCACAAAACAAATCCCCCTAATAAAAGGATTTGTTCTGGAAAACTTGGACTCAGTCAATAGGCTGCACCTGAGGACCTAGAAGGCCATATGTGGCCTGGAGGTCACAGGTTCCCCACCCCTATAGGTTAGCCAATTGGTGAGCATTACTTGAACAGATAGAAGGAGGGGTGTTAATAATCTAGTGATGTCTGAAGGGCTGGAATGAGCTATGTCTGGCTCTCTCCTTGTCTGATCCAAAGGGATTTCCTGAAAGGCATTGTGTAAGGGCTGGCCTTCAAATCATCATCAGCCAATGAAAAAGCATTTAGTGGGTACCTACAACCACCACTACTACCAGCTAGCATGTATTTAGCACTTTACATATGTTATCTCATTTGATCCTCACAACAACCCTGTGAGGTAAGTGCTATGATTATCCTCATTTGACAGATATGGAAACTGAGGCAGACAGACTTTAAGTAATTTACCTAGGGCCAGGGAGCCAGTAATTGTCTGAGGCAAGATTTGAACTCCAACAGTCTACACACGGCACTATCTGCTTCTTGCCTACTGTGTCCTGTCTGTAACTTGAAAATTCTACAAGTCAAGACTAAAGTGGAGGGAATGGGGCAGCTAGATGGCACTTCAGTGGATAGAGCACCTATCCTGAAGTCAGGAGAACCTGAGTTCAAATCTGACCTCAGACCAGACACTTGATATTAACTAGCTGTGTGACCCTGGGCAAATCATTTGACCCCAATTGCCTTACAAATAATAATAATAATAATAATAATAATAAAGTGAAGGGAAATGATGCACGATTTTTTGTTCATGGATGATTATGCACAAGATACAATGAAGTATGGATCAATTTTCTGTTTCTTGTACTAATTTTGCCTAATTGTTCATTGGTGTTAATATACCAAGGAAACAAGCACAAGTTCTCCACCAGCCAGCACTGTACCATCCATATGTGGAACCATCAGTTACAGTAAATGGAGAAATTCTGAATATTGTGGATAAGTTCACTTACCTTGGTAGTATACTTTCCAGGGTTGTCCACATAGATGATGATGAGGTTGACACACTCATTGCCAGAACTAGCTCTGAAGGAAAATGTGGGAGAGAAGAGGTATTAGATTGACTACCAAACTGAAGGTCTACAGAGCCATTGTGCTGACCTCACTGTTGTATGCCCGTGAAGCCTGGACAGTCTACCAGCGCCATGCCAGGAAACTGAATCACTTCCATTTGAATTATCTTAGGAAGATTCTGAAGGTCACCCTAAAGGGTAAGGTACCAGACACTGAGGTCCTTTCTTGAGCTGAACTGCCAAGTAGTCAAATTCTTTTTTTTTTTTTGAGGGCAATTGGGGTTAAGTAACTTGCCCAAGGTCACAAGGCTAGGTTTTTGTTTGTGTGCGTTAAGTGTCTGAGACCGGATCCGAACTCAGGTCCTGCTGACTCCAGGGCCGGCACTCTACTCACTGTGCCACCTAGCCGCCTCAAAGTAGTCAAATTCTATTGCAGAGATCGTGCAACTTCAATGGACTGGCCACATTGTTCGAATACCAACATATATTTGCCTAAAAAGATTATTTTACAGAGAACTCACACAAGGCAAGTGCTCACACGGAGGTCAAAAGAAGTGATTCAAGGGCACTCTCAAGACCTCTTTGAAGAACTTTAGAATCAGTTGGGAGATATGGGCAATATGGGCACAGGACTGTCTAGCATAGCACACTCACGTCAAAGAATGTGCCATGCTCTATGAGTAAAGCAGAATTGAAGTAGCTTAAAAGAAATGTGAGATGCACAACTTGAGAGACATCTCCACTCCCAATGTCCATATGTACTATCTGAGCCCGACCTTTGGTAGAGCTTTCCAAGCTCATGTTGGTCTGATCAGCCACAGTTAAAACACACAATACCTTGACCCTAGTATAGTGTTATCATTTTGATCCTCTTAGGGAAAGACAACACCCAACCATGCACTAGGCATTGTACAAGGCATTAGGGATTTTTTAAATCATATGTGTGAGTTCATCCTGATTAGCACCTACTCTTCAACTCCTGGTCTTAGAGAGGAGCTTGGGAAACTAAGATATTAAGTGACTTGTTGAGGGTCACACAGCCAATATATAGCAGAAACTGGATTTGAACTCAGGGCTTCTTGACTTTGAGGTTAGTTCTCTATCCAGTATAACACACTGCAGGGGAAATGGACCCAAACAAGACGCACTCAAGGATTGTACCTTCTATGAGGGAAAACAATACATACACATATAATCTCTCCACCACTCAGTTCTTTCCTAGGCCATTACCCCTGCACTGCTTATACTCTTTTCTCTTCCCTATCACCACCTCCTTGGTGAACCAGCTCAGGTCTGTACTACCTTCTACATTGGAGTCTCTTGCCCCTTAACCTGTCACAGACTGTAGAATGTTAAACCTCTCGCAGATTGGCTCCTTTCACCATCTGCTTTCCTCATTCCAATTCATATGCTACTAAATAGAGCTGGAGGAAGTCTTGAAACTACAAATTGATATTATATAATCTAGTCTTAACCAGCCCTCAGTGCTATAAGGCAATCCTTCTATGTCACTCATTTGATTCCCTGCTTTTCCTTCTCCCCCTCTCCCTTTTTAATCCCCCCTTCAAGACTAGAAAGTTTGTTTTGCTTGAAACTAATTTGACTCATTTCTGATTCAAACTGTTTGCAAGTTCACATGAAACCCTCTTTTGTCTTTTTTTCAGATTAAGAGATGAAGGTTCATTTATGGCCAGTCCCCTTACCCCTTCCTCCATGTTTGTTTACTCTTCTCAGGCATGGCAGTACCCTCAATAGAAATTGGAAAGCCTGGAAAAGAGAAGGGTTTGAAGGAAGTTATAATGAAGTTTTCTTTTGGACATGTTGAATTTGTGATGCCTATGGGACATCCTGCTTGAAATGTCAAAAAGAAAAAGAAAAGAAATTTAATTTAAAAAAAGAAATGTCAAACAGACATTTGGTGATTCAGAATTGGAACTTGTGAGAGAGACTTGGGTTGCACATCTAGATCTGGGAATCATCTCCATAAAGATGATAATTGAACTCATGGGAGCTGATTGGTGAGATCACTAAGAGAGATGATGTAGAGAGAGAAGAGTAAAGGGTCCAGGATAGAGCCTTGAGGAACATCCATATTTGAGGGATGGGAATTAGATGATCTAACAAAGGAGACTAAAAAGGAGCACTTAGGTAGGAGAAAAACGAGGAGACAGCAATATCACAAAAACCCAGAGAGTAACCCCAGGGTGGTCATAAGGAGATGGTGGTCAACAATTCAGTGCTTCAGAGACATCAAGAAGGATGAGGATGAAGAAAAGACCTCAGTATTTTACCTTTCAGAAATTACTGGTAACTTTGGGGAAAAACAGCTTCATTTGACTAATGAACCTGGAAATCAGGTTTCAAGGGTCTAAGAAGTGAGGGGAGAGGAAGTGGAGGCAAGGAATACAGACATTTTTTCTAGGGTTTTGGCTGTTGATAGAGATACAAGAGGATAACTTGTAGGACAGTAGGGTTTAGTGAAGATTTTTTGAGGATGGGAGAAACATAGTAGCCAGCAGAGAAGTAACCAGAAGACAGAAAAAGACCGAAAATGAGAGAGAGTGGGGATGATTGTGGTTGCAATCTGCTGGAGAAGAGAAGAAGGGATGGGATGAAGAATACAAGTAGAGTGGTTATCTTTGGCAAAGAGATCTTTTCCATCACTTCATCAGACAGTGGAAGAAAGAAAGATATAATGAAGAATGATGTCAAGGGGTTTTGAGATGTGCAATAGCTTAGAAGAGGGAGCTCCTGAGAATGGCCTCTATTTTCTCCATATATATCAATGAAGTTTTCTGTTAAGAAGGAGGGAGAAGTATGGGAGTTTTGAGGAAAGGAGAGGACATTTAGAGCAATGGGAGAGTCAATTAGAGCAGAGTAAAAGGTTTCCCTTGCTTTAATAAAGACCTAGTTTAGTGTATATACTTAGTGTAGCAGCAAGCACCCCAGCATCCCCAGGGTCGCTGCCAACACAGGTTCTTAGATCTGCTTTTCAAAAGGAAAGCAACTCAAAATAGGTTAACAATCTTGCTTTAATCAAACATATGTCATTTACCTAGTTCAGGGGGAAAAGGTCCACCCCAAACTTCAGAGAATACAAACAAGTTACAAGCAGAAGTTACAAGCAGACAGAGAAACAGATCAGCAGACAAGCTTCTAGCTGTCTGACCATTACATCCACACCAAATCACAGTTACCAGAGAGGGAAGCACCAACATCTGGGTTTTTCAAAGCCAGGGGGCTCAACTGCTGCCCAGAGTCTTGTCTGGTCAAATCGCATAACACTTCTCAAAGTGAGCCCCAAAGCAAAGCCTCACATCAGGATATATATAGCCTTCTCCTGGCTCAGAGAACGTAACCACCCTCTTGACCCACTGCCCAATCACACAGCAACAAGGTGTGGGCATTCCTGAAAAACAAGCCTCCCGCCATAGGCTCCATGTGACCACATTCAGCCTATTAGGGGGCAGAGTATATTTTCAAATAAAGGAAGATTCTCCATCACCTAAGCCTATCAAAGGGCCGAGGGGCTGGGAAGATTTTAAATTCCCATTCCCATAACACTTGGTTAACTGTAAGGTCAATTGGGAAGGTAGAAAAGTGAAGCCAGAGCAGAGCAGATGGCCTAGAGGAGTATTGAATGGAGGAATTGGAGGTCAAGATGAGGATGAGGAATAAGTTTAGGAAAAATGATACATAAGGAGAAGTGGAATGATAGGGTGTTATTGTAGGATAGAAGAATTTCTGAACGTTTGATCATGAAAGTGTATGGGGGGTGGTGAGATCCGGGTGTGGCACACTTTAGTGTTTTGTATCCTATTTGACATGGTCACCTCTCAGTCTGCTGTTTGACTCATTATGATATTAATTCTAATCATCTTGTGTTCTGAAGTAATCCAAGGTAGTGGTTGGATATTTCTCTGTTGACTACAGAAATTGCCACCTCTTTGTCATTAATTAATTGGGAAGATCTGAGTACCCACCTCAGCTTAACAAATATGAATTTTTTCAATAAATAGAGAAACCTTTTCACTTGTGAACTTTGGGTCACCTTTAGATAATGTCCTCAGCTTAAGTAAATAGCCAAGTTACTGACTACAGACTTTATTTACATGGTCATGGGAGTTGACGAGGTTGATGAACTGAGAGGCCAGGATATTTACAGAAACATCAACATGCACATTGAAGCACCAGAGTCTTAGGGCAGGGGCCAGATTAGAAAGGAAGACCGTAAGGATAATTGGCCAACAGTGATTTAGTCTTCTAAGGATTATTAATACTTGTACACTTTTTACAAAGAATAATCACAGATATTTCTCTACTACTTTAATCACTACAAAATACTTGCATTGTAAGCAATTAACCAGTGAATAAAAACATACAGGTATTATCCCTGTTTTCTAAAGCAGAGAAACTGACTCTCAGAGACTTCTTGATGATAACAGCAAAAGGCAGACTCTTTGCCTGATCTCCTGTCCATCTCCAATGCTGTGTTGCCTCCTCTCTGTTAATCTGTGAATAAGAATATCCCACTCATCCACCTCTTGGCATCATAAAAGAACTCAGTCCCCAAAGCCATGTGTGGCCCCTAAGGAAAGAGATGCCATTCTTGTATGGAAGAGTAGAGCTTCCACCTCAAATAACAATAGGTTCATCTGGTCCAGCCTACCATATCCCTCTTTGTCTGACCTAATACAGGGCCAATCTCAGAATCTGCCCTGGGGAAACTAGCTGATTTTCCTCCCTTGGGGGTTTCATGGTCTGCTAGAAATAATTTCTGTGCCTTTGATTAATCCTCTCACTGGTGGCAAAATATTCCAGACCTCCTCCCATAGTCACTGTGGCTACCTGGCCCCTTTGGGACTTGAGGAAGGGCAGGTATGGGCAAGAGGGCCTGGAGACTGATTTATTCAGGCTTAGGGGTAGGCCAACCCAACTCATGTGCTGAGAAGAAAACCCTATGTGGGTCAAGAAACCCCAACTGACTAGAATTGTATCTTCCCCTACTTCCCACTCCTTACTTTGGGTTGATGCCAGATGGCAAGTCCTTGAGGAACAGAGGAATCGTCAGTAGCCTCCAGGCTCATGGAAAAGCCCCAGGATAGAAGTTATATGTCATTTGCCTTTGAATCCCCAGTAGCTAGCATAGTGTCTGACATAGAATCAGTACTTAATCAATGCTTGTTGAATTTGTTTTTGTTAAATTGTCAACTGTTAAGTGACCTCAGATCTAGTCCACTGGTACAGCTGACTCACTGCCTGGTCTTGGCAGAAAGTCCAGCTTATCTAAAGTCCCAATTTGTTCCACTGTCAATCAGATTGCAATGGAGTTAACACTTATTGGCTATGTACCCTTGGGCAAGTTTCTTCCCCTCTCATGACCTCATTTTCTCCTCTCTAAAATGTATGGGTAAGAAACTGTTCCTTTCCAACTGTTGATATTATAGCTATGACATGTCAATCTGCCATTCTTGACCTGCATGCCTACTGTGCTTGCCTCTGCTGTAGGAAATACTAAAAGGCACATTTGTTTTCTAAGACAGCATCTAGACATGAGAATTCCTAGGAAAGTGAATTACTGAGGTAAATTTTATGTGCAGTGTCTAAAGTCTCTAGAAAGTCAGAGGAGACAGACTAATAGACATAGACACAGACACAGACACAGACACAGACAAAGGCATTGATAATCCACATTGACTGATGTATGAGATGGAATAGGTATGGAAACTTCCCATATAACAATCTGGGCCTTGAAGACACCATAAACTTTTCTTTAGAGAATGAGTCGTGGGGTAGATTTCCTGTTTTCTTTTTTATTGATCTTTTTTTCTTTGGACACATCAATTAGTTCCCAACAGGCACCCACCCCCACACCCTAAACAAGTACTTGCCAATAAAAAATACCTAAGAGAATGACTGTGTCTGACCACATAAGCCACTTTACATTTTGATGGTTTGCCAGTTGTTAACAGAAAAGAAAGATGTATGCTCTAGCTTCATCAATTTGAAACTGTTTATTTTCTGTTGTATTTGACCTGAGGGAGTTTTTTGGTCTTTTAGGAACAACCTACTTTTCTATTCTCAACTCCTTTCACAAACTAAGTGTTCCCGCCAAACTGGATTACTTACTCAATTTTTGACCCATCTCCTACTGCCATGCTTTTGCACATGCCTGGAATACCCACCTTCTCCATCTTTTCCTTTTGGAGCCCTTAGATCCCATCCAAGCTTAGCTCAACTTTCATTTTCTATGTGTAGCCTTCCCTACTTGCCTCCAATTGTTAATGCCATCCCAAGATGCCACCAACATTTCTTTGGCTATATTTTGGGTTGATTTGTCTACCTCCACTTGAATGTAATCTCCTTGAGAACTGAGACTTCTGTTTTTGTCTTGTAAGCCTAGTGTTTTGCACAGTGCTTGACACAGAGTAGCAGACTGATAAATACTGAATCAAACTGGATTTCAAAATACTTTCCTTTCTTCTGGGCTCAGTTCCTGTTTCACTTTATCACTAATGTCTTCCTTCATCCAACAGGTTATGCTTTCTCTCTTCTTAAATGATCTATATTTACCTGTTTATGTACTGTGTCATAGGTAGGACATAAGACCCTTGAAGGCAAGAACTTCCTGGTTCTTATCTTTCTATCCTCAGTGCCTTACTTAATCAAACCTTGTTGATTTAAATTGGTAAGTAACCATAATAATGACTGGTACTGATTTGCAGAACACAAAAAATACTCTCCAGACAACAATTCTTCAAGGGTGGGAGTGCAAGTTTTGTTATTCCCATTTTACAGACGTGGAAACTGAGGTTCAAAGCAGTGAAATAATTTGCCTTTGATCACCCAGAGAGTACATAGCAAAACCCAGGTTCACTTAGACTGATGCTTTTCTTTTAAAAAAAGAAAGTATATTGATACCTTTCTTTACATTATTATCATTTCTCAATAGATCTTTCCCTTGTAATAAAATACGATTAAGCAAAAACAACGGATACATTGACTATGTTCAACAGCATACACCTCACTCCTCCATCTTCCCTATCAATAAAAGAAAAGCAGGTGTTGTCACTTGTTCTCTGGAATCAAGATTGGCCAACGACAGTTCACTGGAGCTCTGATATTGTGTAGTGTGGTTTTCCTTTGTGTTACTGTGGTCATTAGGTACATTGTTCTCCTGATCTTGCTTATTTCACTCTACCAGGCCAGTAGGTGGAGCCATAGTGCACAGAGCACTGGGCCTGGAGTTGGGAAGATGTGAGTTTAAATTTGGTCTTGGATAATTACTAGCTGGGTGACCCTGGGAAAGTCACTTAATTTCTGACTGCCTCAGTTTCCTTAATTGTCTCCCATGGTTATTGTGAGGATCCAATGAGATCATATTTATAAAGCACTTAGCACAGTGTCTGACGCATTATTGTTGTTGTTGTTGTTGTTGAGTCACTGTAGTCATAGCTGAGTCTCTGTGATCCCATTTAGGTTTTCTTGGCAAAGATACTGGAGTGGTTTGCTGTGTCCTTCTCCAGCTCCTTTTTATAGGAAACTGAGGCAAACAGGGTGAAGTAACTTGTCCAGGATCACACGGCTAGTTTTTTGTGTTGTGTCTGAGGCCAGATTTGAACTCAGGTCCTCCCGATTCCAGGGCTGGTGCTCTATTCGATGCACCACCTAGCCACCCCAATAATATTCCATTTTTAAAGCTTTCAGGCTGGGATCTCCCTGTGGGGAGATCTTCAGTCTCAGCTAAAGTCCCACCTTCTTCCTGAAACCTTTCCCAGGCCTCCTTAATCTCCATGCCTTCCCTTTCAGATTCCCCCCATTTATCCTGTATCTGTCTGGTTTGGATATACTGTAGTTGTTCATATGCTGTCTCCCCCATTAGACTGGGTACTCCTTGAGGTCAAGGACGGACTGCCTTTCTTTGTAGCTCCTTGCTCAGTATACAGTAGGTGCTTACTAAATACTCATTGACTTGGCAGCTGATCTCACTTGTGCTCTTTGCTCTCTTCACAGGGTGAATGTGTGTCCCACCACCCGGCCCTCCAGAATCTGGTGCTGAGAATGGCTTTCTCCACTCTGAACAGCACACCTCCCAGAACAGATGGTGAGCTGTGCCCCAGCTGTGGGCAGTTGCATCAAGCCTTGGACAACCACCTCT